>JAQFVV010006209.1:15363925-15645472 GCA_028023455.1 Epiperipatus broadwayi
GCTCTTACCATGACTCTGTCTCCCCCTTAGATTTGAATCAGGCGCTCTGCGGTCAGACTTCCCCTTAAACACTGTTAACGGAAAAAAAACTTGAACTCGACTTTAACTCTTAGGCTTATACCTATATGGACATCTAGGGGATGCCACGATTGACGTCAACGGCCAATGGGTCTCGTGTATCCCTGACAGGAGGCATGGGGATGGACCTTTCCGAAGTCCCCGATGCAGAATACGATCAATCTCTAACTAAGATTTTAGGAAAGTCTGACCCGCTCAGCAATAACGAAGTTTTGGGCAGTGAGTCGGTAAGAACTCTCAAATAGGTTGCGGGATTTTCCGCCATTAAGTTGGGCCAGCGTCCTGTGCCAGCCTTCTCCGGGTCCTGCAAGGTACTCCCCGACCAATTCACCAACCTTCTCTGGAGGGTAGGCACTCTATTCCATCTCGCAGCATTCACTCATTACCCCCCCTCTTTTTTTTTTTTTTTTTTTTTTTTTTTAGGCTCTACACACTACAGGCTGCTTCGCGATCGGTTGGCTTGTTTGTTTCAGATGTTACACCCTAGGCTTTATCTTAGTCATCCCCCCCTCTCTTTCTTACTACAGTATTAATGAACTCCATCTCCAATACCATTTCATATCACGGGTCACTTCCATTTCGTGGCGTCTATTTCCCAGGTGAATTCCTTTTCAACGTCTATCTTTGTGATGTCCAGGGTCGTCCCTTTACTTTCCTCCATCCTTTAAATTAGTATCGGTCCGGTGGCACTCGTTTTCTGAGTTGTTCATTACCAGCCCTCTCTATTTGCACTCCTATCCCTTCTTGTTCAAATTTTGCTACCATTTCCCCCATCTCATGGATCCCTTTATGATCTCTTCCCAGCATCATGTGTCTGAGGGTGGTCGGCATATTGTGCCTTATTATCGAGATAATCTGCATTTCTGTCATGGGGTACGCAGGCAATTGTTGGAGGCTCGCCACCTGCCTATAATAAAACTGAGTGGCCGTCTCACCGGGCCTCCCCCCATATTTCTCTCTGGTGATCCTAAAATAAATCCCTTCTTGGCGGGCTGTGCTCCAGAAACACCGCAAAACCTCCTCCTTATATTCCTCATATGACCGGGGTTTAAATTCAAGTGTCCTCCACCAATCTCTCGCCGGGCCCTGTAGGTAGGTGCTTGCGATGTTTACCCGGTCAGGTTCTCTCGCCGTTGGTTCTCCAAACAGATTCCTGACGCTTTCGAGGTGGTCCATCGGGTTTTCGTTCTCTCCCGCCCTATATATTTCTATCTTCATCTGTCTCTCCGCCCATACCCTATTTGTGTCCTGCTGCGAGCTCTGCTTTCCCCATCTCTTCTCCATCTCTTCTATCCGACTACTCAGGTTCCCACGTCCCTGGTCTGCTTCCATCCTTTGGATTCTCTGTCCCCACTCTCCCAGTTCCTCTCGGATTTCATCCTGGCGCTGTCTTATTTCGTGACACGACTCTTCTGTCTGCCTTATTGCTTCCTTCATCCCCTCTTGGTGCTTACTTCCCCTCTCTATATCATCAGTTAGGATCTCTACCCTTTCCTTTAGATCATTCAGGTCTGACTTCGTTCTATCCATCTCCATCCCATTCTGATCTATCTCTTCCTCAACTTTGGAAAAAGTACTATCTTCCCCTTTGCACTCCTCTGACTTCACTCCCTTTCCCCGGAGCAATTGCCTTGTTTCCTCTTTCCACTCTTCCCTATCTCTCCTACGCTCTTCCCTATCTGCCCTCATTTCGGCCATCATTTGAGTCATCATCCTTATTAATACTTTGATGTCCCCTTCGCTCTCCGCATCCCGTCTCTTAAACTGTATCGGACTCTCCCCCGTCTGTTCCCACATGCTTTCATTTTGGATTTCTTCCATCGTTATTTACTTGCTTTGTGATGTGATTATACTAATCCACGGCTCGTCACCTACTACTCCGCTGGTCCCACTGACTGTCTTGTCCTATTTTCAGATGCTCCTTGCTCTTAAAATTCCCACAGTAAGCCCTCAAGTTTAGTTTCTATCGCTCAGATTATCCCAGTTCCCACTGTTCCCCTTTATTTATATTCAGTAGCTATCGGTATATGTGCGGTTATACCTATATACTGTTACACGCGTCGTTACATATGTAGATACGCTATCCTTTACTTATCTTTTATAATTTTTTTTTTTCGGTGGTTATTTATATATATGTGTTGTTTACGCTCAACGTCCCTTTTATTTTTAAGTAACACACAACTCCTAACAAGATCCCGGTTACAGTTCGTTCCTTTGCGCAAGAATATAATAATATTACAATGCGTCTTTTAACGATGTATATATATATTTTTTTTTGATTAAATTTATTTGCGGTTAACTTGCTAATATAGAAATTAATTTATGAATTACTTCCGATATTTCTTCCACGGAATCCCGCTATTCCACAGCTTTCTACAAATATCAGGTATATTCGACTGCTTGATTATTTTAATAATGACAAAAAAACTAAATCCCCTTCCCACTCTCTCAAGCAATGTTTAATAATTTGACTTTTAGTGATTATAAAATTTCCCCCCCGCTTTAATAGATAATTTATTCTGTTGTTCCGAGCGCCTTATTTATGTCGCTAAACGTCTTTCCTTCTCAGGGTCTCTTTATTTAAATTGACTTTCATTATTAGAAACGTCAGTTATTTTCACGTCGGTTCTGCCCTTTGAAACAACAGTTTCGCCGCACGTTGACGCGCCAAATGTAACCCGGACCCTCGTCTATATATCTGCGGACACTATTTCTCCTTCTGGCTTTTCTATTGACGATTCCCTTTTTTACGAACCCGCTGTGTTCTGTCGTCCGGGGTTACATAATGTTTTGTGAAAATAGTTTCAAACACATATACACGTACGTTTTATTTGTTTCATACCTAGATTCAGATTGAATCCGAGTAATAGGCGCCAGGAGAACCTTTTCAAGCTCGCCACGCACGTGCACACGCTCACTCAACTATATCACAGAACATGCCCAAGCATCGCTCCAGCGGACAGCAAGAAATGAACACAGCCACTATTTCCGAACTATATCGCTCATTACTCTTAACACACTATTGACATGCCTTTATCATGGTTAGGCCCGCCCTATATCCCCCAGAATAAATCTCCCAAAACTTAACCTTAACCTAAGAATGGTACGACAATTATAAATGCTATAAATATACTTAACGCTTAACTAACATATTAAATGCACCCATTCAAATTATATAAAATAGATCACTCCCGCACTCATTCAACATTGGTTAAATAAATTTGAAATTCCAAGCGATCAATAAAAGAAACATTAATTAAGTGAATGATTTATTTGTAAACTGGGTAAATAAAATTATTATGCAGATATATAATTTAGTAAGTCTAGATAACACAATTACGGAAGCGAATATTAACTTACATAGATCTTTGCTGAGTATTAATTGTACATATTATACTGGTTGAGTTCTTTAGTGGTTCGGTTGGTCATTAGCAATTTAATCATTTTATACTTAATGTTTGTAAATCGTTCTCCACTTTAAAGTATTTTATCTGGTGCATGAATGTGTAAGCAAATGTTAAAAATAACTACCTGTGGGACGAGAAGACTGTAATGGGATCCTGAGCGATATTTTATTAATTCCGCATGTCGGTTCTGGGTGAGGCTTCCAGGGTGTGTGTGGTCCTTGAGTTCATTTTCTCCGAGGTTGAGAGCATTCTAGGACGATCAGCAGTGCCAGGTGCGAAGGTTCGGCGGCCAAGCCGCGAATTTTGGATTCAGCAACGCATTTCGGCTACGATATTACACAAGTGTAGGTTAGGAAGTCCAAGTACTTAATCGGAAGCTCCGCAAAAAAATTAATAATACTTTCCGCTACAATTCAACTTGATTTCGCCTTCAACAACTTTCAATTTAGTGTCCTTTTTCGGTTCCGTCTTGCCTTTTTCTTCTCTCCTCTTTCCCGCCGTGACACCTTGAATTTTTCCTCCAATCTCTATCATGCACTCATAAGTCATTAGTTCTTATTTGCTAATCAAGGATCCTCTTTATTTAATAGTTTCTGTGACATTTGCACCACGTGGGAATTTAATTTAGTTTTTCCATTTTTCTTACATATTGTTTTAGCCGGAGTCAGAAGTCTAAGTAGTACAATAGCAGTGTACACTTTTTATCACCTCTGCTTCTAAATTTGGATTGTTATCTAGACTTTACCAACATACATCCTGCTTATTGTTTCAACTTCTCTAAATTTGACTCTACTAATTGCCCCCCATTCAAAATATCTTAGATCGCTTGGAATTTTTTTTTACCTATTACAGATTAATTAATTTACTTATTTTTTTTTCCTTCCCTTTTGTTCAAAATGATTTAATAAATTTTCTAATTTGTTCTCGAACATTCCCTGTTTCTTTTAAAACGAAATGACAAAAAAAAGCAAACTTGACAAATAATGATTATAATAAATTAATTCCTCAAAAAATAAAAACTCTTTTAATTTTATTTCAATAAATCTGACAGGTACTCATGTATAGCTGCGATCTGCTTTAGACACGGCTGTTTCTCGTTTATTCTTAAAACAAGATCGCTTTGTTAAAAAGTTTTGTACCTGTCATTTATTTCGTCATCAATATATATTTAACTTTCCTAGGTTCAAACCCTATGTAACGCTATTCCGTTACAATATATATATATATATGTGCTTTAGATCTTCTAATCAGGGGGTTGTGACAAGTTCAAACCCATAGACTTACTTCTCAAGCCTTGTCCTGAAAATAGTTGACCCTCCCAGGACCATTTATTTCATATAAAAAGGCCTCTGGCAGTGATTCCTGTAAGTCTGACACATTCTATGCCTACACACTTTTTTCGTATAAATGACCTGCACATTGGGGATGTCCACAGCATGCCTTATCCACTTTTCTCTAAGCACTACCCAAGAAGGGGATCATAAACTTTGTTTTCATCCAGAAGCATTACCTTTTTCTCTTAGTTTTTTGCCATTATGTCAGTACCACCCAAACTTTGTATTATTATTATTCTTTTGCTTATGACCTAGTTTTAGTGCTGTACTAATATTAAAATTGCACTCTGCTCAATATATATATAATTATTATTAACTTTATTAATTTATAATGTTATTTCAATCTTATTATCCAATCCTACCATCGTAATTTATTTCTAAATTTAAGAATAAATGCCTTGGGGAAAATAAAGCGTTCTTCTTACCATTGCTAATTAAATAAATTTTCATCAAGTATTTTGTCATATAATCAAATATGTTTTCAAATATATTTTATTTAATTTCATGACTGTAATGGCATGAAAATAGTTTGTATTATATCTGTAATGAATCTTGGAATGCTCCCCCTGAGATAATGTTAGTCGCCATGTTTCAGAACCATAACCCAAAGCGTTAATAGCAATTTTATGTAAATTCTTTCTAATAATTGATTGGCATCTTAATATTGGACCCACCAAAGATGTGTGTTTATTTATAATATATGTTATTTAATTAATAAAAGAGCATATGAGAAATAATAGCATGGAATAACAATATATAATTATCTATCGTTTGGTAGATCTCTTGCTCATTCACACACATACTAATGTATGCAATTAATTTATAAATGTATGTAAATAATTTATCATTATATTAAACTATATTTTTATTGTCTAACTTGTTTGAGTAGTTCGAATTCCTTTTTATCCACTTCCAAACATACAGCCATGCATATACATATTTTAGTTAAGTCATAGTTAATAGATGTCTCATTGTCTTCTCTGCTCTGCTAGTGGGCCAGATTTAAAATTAATTCTTGTGTGCCATTATTATTATGTTATCCATTAGGTGTTTGATCTGGGGCTGAGAGAGTGGGTTCGAATCAAGGCTGGTTCCTAACTTATATCTCAGGGTTGTCTGGGTTTGAAGTACATTTTGTGAGTTCCAGCTTATGTTAGATGGATAAGCATGTTTTGACCAGCATAGTATTGACTAAAACATCTTCTAACTGTGAGGTAACTAAACAAACATCAATTTAACATTGGCAAACTGAAGCTAACTTTGCTAACCACACTTAAATTTCAAAATGGAAGTAATATTTATTGTGAATTAATAAATGTATTAAGAATATGTGACATTATTAATCTTGAAATTAATTAATTTAACAAAAGATAAAGATTGTGTTTTATTTTTAATAACACTTGCAATGATAATCAGTTAGAAATTATATAAAAATATTAAATTTGCATAGAATTCTTTTAGAGTTTGGACTAAGAGATTATAGTAACATTGATAATACTTCAGAGGGTTTGGCTTAAATTCACTCTCTTGTGATTATCTTTAATGTTTGTACACAAGTTTTGCAGTCATTTGATAAAAGAATTGTAATTAAAATTTTACTAATTTAAGAAAGATCTCAACATATGAGTATTATACTGAGTAACCTGAAGGGGAAAAGAATTAACAATGGCACTGATTGAGTTTCTATGTTGTTAAGTCTTAGAGCATTCATTCTTTTGTTCATATTTTACACAGAGGCTAAACTCTCCAACAGTAGTGAGTAGTGCACCAGTGCAAGTCAGAGTAATCAATGGTAATCATGTGATCTTAGTAGTTTGTTTAGATTTTAGAAATAAAAACATATTTTCTATAGTTTGTTTATATATTTATGATCATTTTTACAAAATATTTGTGAAATATTGATTTTTTTTTTGATAAGATTTTTCTTGATTAAATTCAGATTTTATTAAAAATGTTTGTGTTGAAATGAAAAATAAAAACATAGCAATAATATAAAGCAATCAAGTTGTGACTAGCTGAATAAAAATACTTTCATAATGAATGTAGAAGTCAATTTTTGTCATTCTTTAAACAATTATAAGTACAATTTTAGATTTTAAAATTGAATTTAATTGCTTTATATAATCTTAACATTAATGCACTGGCATTTTTACAAATAGAGTTAAAACAGTTTTTAATTCATTCTTTAAATATTTTTATCAGTAGTCATGGCAATAGATGAAATAACAAAAATCTATTACTCTGATTACTTATATCCATTTATTACTTTTTTCTATATTTTCAAAATTAAAATATTATTTTTAAGAATGATTTTTATTTATAAACTTATATTTCAAAAATTAATTTTAAATTTGTGGAAATGTAATAAGGATTAAAACTTAATTATTAAAAGAAAAGTTGAAAATGTAATATAAAGGCTGAATAAGCATTTTAAATAAAATAAAATAACTATAAAAGGGTTAATGTATATAAAATAAATTGACTACATTCTCTCTAGTTTATACCACCAAATGTAATAATATCTCAGACCTATCTATACTTTGAATTTTTGATGTTAATATGCCATGTTGCTAACCATATTTAAATTTTGGAATGGAAGTAATATATCTGCCATATGTAAATACTGCATTGTTAATGATAAAATCATAACTAATCAAATAAAGAATAAATACTGTTTTATTTTTAACTATCTTTATATTGATAAAGAAAATAAATACCAAATTTGCACAGCATTAATATATACTAAGCCTCCTCTAAATATAAAATTAATGAATTATAATTTCATACTTAATAATGTCATATTTATATTTTGCAAAAATATTTTCAATGTAAAATTTCAATAAAGCAAACATAATTAAAATTGACAGAACAAAGAATAAATGAATTCTATTTATTCTTTAATTTTCTGATAAAAAGATGATGGGCTTATTTAGCTATTTCACAGTCAGAGAGAGCTTCAAATGTTAAGATAACAGAATTGTGGGAAATCTGAATTGAACTATGGGTATTGTTAAGGGTTGTCTCATTTTGATTATTCAACGTTATAGAGTTGATAAAGACTACAAAGTGTATAGTCGAAAGTACTTCTAAAAGAATATAATTTATATAAATTGTACTGTATTTTGATATATATATTGATTTGTGTATTATATATATATATATATATATAATAAATAAATAAATATTATATATATATACTTATACAATATATATATATATATATATATATATATATATATGTTGTATAAGTATAATATTTAATATTTATTATTTCACTTCTAATTGATTATCAGTGCAAGGCTTGTTAAAAATGAGACTTAGTAATTATCCTCTGATTAATTAATTATGGTTTATAAGTAATATATCGTACTTACATCTAGCATAAAAATGATCTCTACTGTGAAATTTTAATTTGTTAGCAAACTTAGTTTATTAAAACGGAAGTTGCAAAGACTCTATTCTTAGTTTGATAATGTACAAATGGTGAGTTTAGTTATTCCACAACTAGAGGAATATTTGCTAACTCCAATTTATTTCATTTACATTAATTCTAGGAAAATTTAATGTTGAATAGTTATATGACGACTAAACAAAATAATATATTACTCTTATAAATATCATGAAGGCCACCCTTTGATGAAGGATTGCTTATATTCTATATATTATACAACATTGTGGTTGAATAGTCTTAAGTTCTTTGAAAAATCATCTCAATATCATGTTCATTTAAAAATGGCTAATAGAAACTGAATAATATATGAGCCTGTGAATTTTAAAAGATGATTAAGAAGGCTGAAATAAATGTTTTCAACATGTTATGGATGTGATTCTCCAAAATGTTCAAGTAGATTGAAATTATGATGCAAAAATAAGTATATCAAAAGATGGTAATGATATAGCTACAATGGAGAAGGGATATGAACTCTGTGTGAGCCTTCACATAAAAATTAATGGCTTTTATATTGCAGCACCATCTTATAAAAGTTAAGATGATGAAAGAATGAAAAGAACAGTAAACAAATTGGAAAAAAAATAGAAACTTTAAAAATGATAAAACTTTTTGAAGCATTATTGAGATGATTTACTTAATCAAATATACTGCATTGTAATGATGCAAAATATAGTCTTTAAACTATAGTCAAAATAACTGTTAGTGTCAATTCAAAATTGAAAGCTAAAAAAAAGTGTAAATTGCAACAGTTTTTATATCTGGCTTTATTTATAACATCTTAATGAACTTATTAAATGAAATATTTAAACCTCATATAGAAAAACATTATTTGGAAGATAAACAAGCTTGGCTTAAAAAAAAATACTGCACAATAGTTAATACCATTCTTATACAGTTTTTTTTAAAAGCTTAAAAACTTATATTCGTATTTTTGACTTTAATGGGGATTTTCATAGCATTGGTGAAAAATGATTTAACAATATTTCTTGTAAAATAAAATAAATCGCAAATGGTTCTATTGCCTGGACTTTGTAAAAATGTGGTACCAAATTAGAATTTATCCAATGATCTTATCTTCCAGAGCCTGACACTCTGCCATTGAACTAAATCATGCAAAGCACTATTTCTTGTGATTGATATATATATTACATAATAAATTAATATTTTTAAATACCTAAAATAAGTAAAAGCAGTAATAAATGCATATGGCTTTATTGCTCAGGAGTTTATGAGAAATTTGGGCACCAGACCTGCAGGCACCAGAACTGATCCTGAGATATCTAGATCACAAGTTGTACACTCTGCCAATTGCACCAAACCACACAGGACATTAAATGCAGTGATAAAATTACATGCAGAAATTGGAAGTAAATTTGAAATTAAAATCAATGTAAAAAGATCTAATCTTATTATGGATATTTTTAATAACTTTAGAAAAAGTCCCATGAAACAAAACAAAATAAATTTAGTATGTCGAATATAAATAAAATAATTTAGGATATGAATCTAATACAATAATCATTGAAAAAGATGAATGAACACTAAAATCAACATTAAAAGTGATAAATAAGGAAGTGAAAGATACATAAAATTTTAAAATTATATGTTCCAGTAAGACTATTTCGCCAAAAACTATAACTCATCAGTAGAATTGAGCTAAACTATGGTTTACAAACAATGCTGTTGTTGTTTAGGCAAAAGAAAATGAACAGAAAAATAAAAATTTAATTTAATTGATGGAACTAATCCAAAATATAATTACAAGTAAAATACATTCATCTTAAACTTTCAAGCAATTATACACATGCGGGTGCGTGCACACACATTATATATATATATATATATATATATATATAATCAACACTACAAGCAGTGAAACCTTAGGTTGTGTTTTAATATTATTTTTATGCTGGTCTGGTTTAATTTTGGATTTAGGGTAGTTTTGATTTTATCTTGACTAATTTAGCTTTATGCTTGTAATGTTTATATATATATATATATATATATATTGACTGTGAATCGTAGGATCATATTTGGGAATCAATTATAATGTTTTCAAATATCATTGTTCATATTATTGATAAATTAATTATGAAGTTTTCAATTGTTCTTGTCCATGTTTGACCTATTACTAAGAGTTGAAAAAGCAGTTGGAAGTTCTATTATTTTCGTTTACCAAAAAAGTAGGATTATGAAGTAATTGAAATTAGTTAATTAAATGTAATAAAAACAGATAAGAGATTTTCGTCTTCTAAAATTATTACATGTATGTTAAAAGTCTCAGATTAAGTGAAGAATATAAATTCAGATACTGAAACGCTTTTAAAACCAACAGAAAACCGAAATGTATTTTATTAGTACTTTAAAATTAGATTTTGTTTACATATACACACATGTGAACATACATATATATTTTATTTTTAAACAAACTTATTTTAAAATCTATTTGTTTATATGAAGCTACTATAAAGTTGATCTCAGTTATATATAAATAATCTGAGACCTAACAGTTCAGATGACAAATATGAAGTGAAGAAACACTTTTAATCAAAGTCACTTCAGAAATTTGGAAATGCTTTTGACATTTTTATAGAATTACATTTCATAATTAATTATAAATAGACAGTACAAATTTAGATTCCAGTCTCTTTTTTAAAAAAACAACAACTAAAAACAACACATCTGACAGGTGTCATATATATTTAATGTCAACTTAGAATTTTAGATATTATGCTTAGACAACAAAGATATCATTTTAAGTAGTTCACATACTTATTTATTAACTTAAAATCATTTATAATAAAGTCCTTTAAAATCAGCTCAAACTAAAATTGATAAAGAAATTATCCAAACAAGAGATATAAAATATAATTATTTTTTGAAAAATATAATTAATACTTCCACTGCACTGTACATTTTTGAAATATAATTGTAAAAGATTTGAACACAGACTTTTAAGCAATCTTCAGCTATCAACTCTATCTCATACAACCGACACATAGGATCACACATATATGAAAAAGATAAATAAATTGCAATATTCGTATTTCATGCTGAACCAACACTCATCTATTGATCCAGATTATATAAATAAAGGCACATCTAAACGAAGAAAGATGAAGTTGAGTTATTCCACATCTTACAAAAATTATGTCCGGGGGGGGGGGATAATGGTGATCTCTAATTTATTAGCAATAATCATTAATGAATTTATTTGAAGTGATTGGTGTTAAAGTTGTGAGTGCACTTGTAAACAAAAATATAATAATAAAATATACTTACTAAAAGAAATTAGTTTATATGAAAATAAAGGCAAAAGATAGGCAAATATTATTAAGAAAAAAGTCTAGGAAAGAAAACCTCAGCATTTATATATTTATTTTCCAAAGCAGCAGTCCAAACTACTAAAATTAAAGCTGTTAAAATTATTTTTTGTAACTTATGAGTGCCTAAAAATAGGAAAAGGTAATTAAATGAAAAGAAAAACATAAAAAAACCCTATAAAATATGCATCTCTTCAAAAAAATAAAAAATAAAAAAAAGTTATAAAGCGTTTCAAAAGAAGTAAAAACGAATTAAACTTTGATGACATAAATGTTTTTAAAAAAATATTGTAGCTTAAAAAACATTGGCTGATACTTGAAAATCGATTACCAGTATTTCTTTAAGAAAGTTAAATTAAAAACATATATTCAATTTACAGAAGCTTATTTATTTTTTCCTATCAATTTTTTTCCTCCTAATAAAAGCCTAAGTAGTAAATAGTTGTCAGAATGTAGTGTTTAATAAATCCAATTCAGTGATGTACTATCCATATACCCAGACTAGTTTCTAGTTTATAACTTTCTTAGTGAAGAGGTTGAACCTGGATCAAGTAAACCCAGATTCTTTTAATCTTTTGTATATTCAGACAGGCTTTATTTCATTTCTATTAAGAAAGCACCAAAACGTTAAAAATATTTTAATATGTTGAATGTAAGTCAAATTATCTACATGGTTATAAAGATCTGACACTAGTTCAGTATGTGTGCAATTTGGTGCTATCATTTTTCAAAGTAGCTATAGTCAGCTATATGTTTTAACTAGGATTGCCAAAAAAAATTCAAGTGCCCCAGATTTGAAACTCCATACTGATGAAAGCCATTATCTGGGTATATGTATAGGATGGCTGTGGGTAAATTATTAAACAGTTGTCATCTAGCATTTATTATTTAATCAGATGTACACTATCTGGAAAAACTAGACAAAAAAAAAGATTTGCTATTTAAAAAATATGGTGCAATCTAAATAATGTCATCTTATGTGTAGATAGTTGTGACTTATGCCCAACATGGCCACTAGGCAATGCTACAGTACCATCAACAACCACCATAAAGGATTCAAGTAATAAATTTCTATCTGAAAATCACTGAAATAGACAAATTAAAAATTTCTAAGGCAAAAATAAATTGAACAAATCCTTATAAAACACAAATAAAAAAAACAAGAAAACACTATAAAATTTTGAATTACAAAAACAGAAATCAGTGAAAATGCATCAAATGAAAACACCTCACCACACCAAGAATTTCTATCCAAAAATCAATGCCTAAGGCAAAATAAATCAAACAACTCCTTCTAAAATACAAATTAAAAATAAAAAACAAGAAAATGCTATGAAATTGGAATTACAAAAACAGAAAAACCTTAATGGTAAATGTTATTAATGGTGGGAGTTACAAAAACAGAATTTCATCAATATTTAGCTTTCAATATTTGCAAATATGCAGCTGTGATTGGATTCCAAACAGCAATTATATAAACTAAAAAGAAGATTACACGAGTGATTCTATTTATCAAATTAATGAATTCTCTACTTTGAAGTTATGGAATATCATCAAAAATAAGTCAAACACAAATGTACCCCACCCCCATGAAGAATTTGTAGCCAAAAATTGCTGAAATCAACAAATTAAATCAAAATTCTTCTAAAATACAAATTAAAAAAAAAAAACCAAGAAAACACTATGCATCAAGAATTTGATCAAAAATAAGTCAAATACAAAAACATAAATTTGTGTTTAACTAACAGATATACCCTCCCACATGAAGAATTAAAATGAAAAATGGTGGTGACTGAGTAACTTTTCAAAGATGTATTAAACTTCATCAATATTAAAAAAATAAAAGACTATTTGCAAATATGCCTGTGCGTTATCTAACTAACAGATATAATAATAATTCACAACACTTAAATACAGACTAATACATGTTAAGTAATTAAATATAGATAACAAGGAGAGCATAGTGATCTGTTGTTATCTCTTAGAATAATTTCAAAACAGCAATTTATATCAGGAGAGCTACTAATTGTTTTCCCCAAAAATTTATTACAATAATTATTTTCTTATTTGAAATTATGGCGTATCATAACATATCGAATTTAGAAATAAAATAAAATAATCAGAATAGAAAATAGGCATGGCTGTAGATTATAGAAAGTTTAAAATAGAAAGTTTAAAATAATCATTGATTACAGTTACAGAAAAAAATATTAAAAAGTTATATTTATTGGCAAGGGTGTTACATGATTTTATTTTAACAAGAATTTTAAGAAATTGAGAATATTATGGCATATCATTTAAATTGATTTATAGGTATTGCAGGAAAAATATTACCCCCAATTTTCATCAAGGCTGACTTGACCAGTTCCATGATAACTTCATCGTCCACCGTGTCCTGTATTGTTTACAACTTTTCTTTAATTGAAATTATAAAATTTAGTTTTCTTTTGTTAAAATTTTTAACTTAGCACTTTTATCAAAGACGATCCCTAAATAAATATCAATGGATTAAAAAAAGAATTTAACAGAAGATGTGGACTGAACAGTATCTAGCAGTTATTTAATAAAGAAAGTTGCAAATTGAAATGTGATGGAATAGGCCTCTCTTACATTAAAAAATATCGGTGCAAAAAAAGGTAGTTCTGCAAAATGTAACATTCCAATGCAATTTAAAATAATAAGTGATTCTTCAGCATTTTTCCAAAGATAAAATATTTTTTTTAAAATATACTTTAGTACCATATTTTTTGCACACTGGTAATTATATATAAGTTGTGTATTTTTTTATGTTTTATTTAAAGAAAGTTGTAAAAGCATCTATATTTTTTAATGTGAGAGATCTATTATGTCACATTTTAATTTGCAACTTTCTTATAAAAAATGAAATATGCATCTTATATATAATTACCAGTGTGCATAAAATATGGTACTAAAGTATATTTTAAAGAAAATATTTTCTCTTTGACAAAATGCTGACAAATCACTTATTATTTTAAATTGCATTGGGATGTTATATTTTGCAGAACTACCTTTTTTGCACTGATATTCTTTAATGTAAGAGAGGTCTATTACATAATATTTTAATTTGCAACTTTCTTTATTAAATAACTGCTAGGTAATGTTCAGTCCATGTCTTCTGTTAAATTCTTTTTCTAATCTGCTGTTAGTTCATTTAGGGATCATCTTTGATAAAAGTGCTAAGTTAAAAATTTTAACATTAGAAAGCTGAATTTTATAATTTTTATTAAAGAAGTGTTTCAAACAAGGTAGGACATGGTGAACAATGAAATCATTATGGTACTGGTCAAATAAGCCTTGATAAAAATTGGGGGTAATATTTTTCCTGCAATACCTATAAATCAATTTAAATGATATGCCATAATATTCTCAATTGCTTAAAATTCTTGTTAAAATAAAATCTTGTAACACTCTTGCTAATAAATATAACTTTTTAATATTTTTTTCCTGTAACTGTAATCAATCATTATTTTAAACTTTCTATTTTAAACTTTTTATAATCTACAGCCATGCCTATTTTCTATTCTGATTATTTTATTTTATTTCTAAATTTGATATGTTATGATATGCCATAATTTCAAATAAGAAAATAATTA
This sequence comes from Epiperipatus broadwayi, assembly GCA_028023455.1. NCBI lineage: Eukaryota > Metazoa > Onychophora > Udeonychophora > Euonychophora > Peripatidae > Epiperipatus > Epiperipatus broadwayi. The sequence continues at coordinate 15,379,133 of JAQFVV010006209.1, forward strand.
TTAGAATAAATTTTTGGGAAAAACAATTAGTAGTTCTCCTGATATAAATTGCTATTTTGAAATTATTCTAACAGATAACAACAGATTGCTATGCACTCATTGTTTATCTATATTTAATTACTTAATATGTATGTATTAGTCTGTATTTAAGTGTTGGAAATTATTATTATAGATGTTAATTAGATAACAGACAGGCATATTTGCAAATAGTCTTTTATTTTTTAAATATTGATGAAATTTAGTACATTTTTGAAAAGTTACTCAGTCATCACCATTTTGCATTTTAATTCTTTGTGTGGGAGGGTAAATGTTAGTTATACACCAATTTCTGTTTTTGTATTTTACTTATTTTTGATCAAATTCTTGATGCATATCATTTTATTGCTTTTTTTTAAATTTGTACTTTAGAAGGATTTTGATTTAATTTGTTGATTTCAGTAATTTTTGGCTAAAATTTTTCATGGGAGGGGGGTAGATTTGCATTTGAATTACTTTTGATGATGTGCCATAATTTCAAAGCAGAGAATAATTAATTTGATAAATAGAATCTTTAGTGTAATGTTCTTTTTAATTTATATAATTGCTGCTTTGGAATCTGATCACAAATGCATATTTGCAAATATTGAAAGCTAAATATTGAGAAATTTTGTTTTTGTAACTCTCACTTTTAATGACATTTACCATTAAAGTTTTTCTGTTTTTGTAATTCCAATTTGATAGTGTTTTCTTGTTTTTTTATTTTTAATTTGTAGTTTAGAAGGAGTTGTTCAATTTATTTTGCCTTAGTCATTTTTAATTTGTCTATTTCAGCAATTTTTGGACAGAAATTCTTCATGGGGGGAGGTTTTCATTTGATGCATTTTCACTGAATTCTGTTTTTGTAATTTGAAATTTTATAGTGTTTTCTTGTTTTATTTTTATTTGTATTTTATAAAAATTTGTTCAATTTATTTTTGCATTAAGCATTTTTAATTTGTCTATTTCAATAATTTTTGGATAGAAATTTATCACTTGCATGTTTCATGGTGATGATGTGATGTGATGTAATGTACTGTGGCTTCTCCTTAAATGAAATCAAAAATATCTGAGTAATTATGCCCAGATAAACCTGTTAGCCACTTAATTTTCCATTCCCCACTCTAAGTTTTTGGTGATGTGATGTATTTTGGCTTCTCCTTAAATGAAGTCAAGAATATCTCAGCAATTATGCCCAGATAAACCTGTTACCCACTTTATTTTCCATTTCCAACCCTAAGTCTTCCCATATTCTGCCCCATTCCATTTCCACAACATAATCTTTGTCAACTCTATGCCCTTTATATTTAAATCCCTATTATCTTTTCACAAGATCAACATAAAAAACAATAACTCAACTTCTGTATAGTCACTTTGTTCATATTTATTCTCCCATAACTTCATTATCTGTACTCTTTCTGATTTCAAGCATTTACATTCAATCAACAGATGCCTAATATTTGCTATACCTTCCTTATACAATTTTCACACTAAATCACCCATAGTTTTTCATTTACATGTATATTCTCTTGTTGCTAAAGATCCCATTCAAGCTTTAAACAATAAACTATTTTTCTTACTATTATCATAAATTAACTTGCATCCAACATTCCATTTATTTCTATATATATTTAAACTCTTCTTACCCTCCATACTAGTTCTCCATCTCTCTAACTCCCTAATTTTTATTAATGCTTCTATTGGTTGTTAATGATACTGCAGTGTTGCCTGGTGGCCACATTGTGTAAGTCACAACTACCTAAATATTCACTCTGTTGCATTAGAAGAGTTAATTAAGCATTTTCAAACACTTCATGCAAAAAGAGAGATTAATATTCATAATTTACTTTACATTGATAATCAGTTTTGGTAGTAGAATGAAAATCAATATATCAAAATAAAATTAAAAGTTTTATATAGATAACAGAGAACAAATATTCAGGAGAAAATTATCAACATTAAAAATTGACTATCCAAAGCAGCAGAGAAAGTTAATACTTGTATCATATACAAAATAATTTATTTTTTAAATGTGAAATACATAATAATTTATTCGAATATAGTTTAATATATTTGTTTATTACTTTTTTGTGTAAATTTGTTTCTGTGTCTGCTTTTATAACACTTGATAATTTTATGATCTTCCGCAGAGTACCTAATTGTTTTCATTTTTGGCTACTTAGATAGATGAGTTTACAGAAGCTGATATTGGATCTGTTTCATACTTTATTTAGTTTTTATTATGGTAATAACATTAATAAGTTTAATTCTAGACCAATGGTAATCTAATGTATTTATTCAAAACACACTTTTGTGGTCAATTTGCTTTTGTGCATGGGATTTAACAATTTTTAAAATAATTTTCCAAAGAACATCTTAATCAAAATCTCACCATCTCCTTTTTTACCAATGAAAAAGGCTGAATTATGTTATATTTTATTTGATTGTCAGAGCATTGACACCCATATGATCAATTTAATTTAAACAGACACTTCTTCATTCAACTATAATTGATTAGATAACCATTTACTCATTAATACAAAAAAGGAGATCTCTAATGTTTTCCTGAAGGTTTGTGATGATGGTGTTCTAGTTGTATTTTTATATTGGTCTATTTCCATTATCTAATATGTGCATAGAATGTCTTTAGAACAATATAATTTTATTTAAATATTCCAAATACATTCAACAGTTAGTAATATCACAGCAAACAATTTAGTATATGCACCAACTGTTAGTAATATCACAGCAAACAGGCTAATATATGCACAACATTTTGAGAGGTATTATTCTCCCCTCTTCTTCAGGTGTTACTGGCCTGACCAGTGACAGTACTAGCATGTGATTCAAACCTGGGTTCTTAGATTTTTGATAATTGAATTTTAAGGTAATGCTCTAATCAACTGAGCCATTCTGCCAAAGGCAACAGTCAGTAGAAATTTCATATATTTATCTATTAGGTTCCTCCTGATTTCTTCACTTTTTCCTTAGAACAAAGTTGATTAGTATATCCATACATTATGTATAGTCACATTAGTTTGGCTTATGGGATTTGTTGCCATTGTCATGTGAGCAGCTTTTTTAAATATGTTTGTTTGGGAAAATACACAAATATTGGATAGAGAAGAAAAGGTACAAAGAAGAAAATATAAAAAAGCTGCTCACATGACAATGGCAAAAAAATACCATAAGCCAACCTAATGTGACTATACATAATGTATGGAAATGACTAATCAACTTTGCTCTTAGAAAAAAAGTGAAGAAATAAAAAGAAACTTCATAGATAAGTAAATGAAATTTCTACTGACTGTTGCCTTTGAAAAGATGGCTCAGTTGGTTAGAGCATCACCTTAAAATTCAATTATCAAAAATCTAAGAACCCAGGTTCAAATCCTATGTTAGTACTATTACTGGTCAAGTGAGAAACACCTGAAGAGGAGGCGAGAACAATACCTCTCAAAACATTGTGCATATACTAACCTATTTGCTGTGATATTTCTAATAGTTAGTGCATATATTAACCTGTTTGCTGTAATATTACTAACAGTTTGTGCATATACTAACTTGTTTGTTGTGATATTACTAACAGTTAATGCATATAGTAACCTGTTTGCTGTGATATTATTAACAGTTGAATGTATTTGGATTATTTAAATAAAATTAAATTGTTCTAAAAACATTTAACACACATATTAGATGATGGAAAGAGTCCAATATAACAATACAAGTAGATCTCTAGTTTGGTGACTATAGAATGGTTACCTAAAACAAAATAATTATTAACAACTTTCCAGTAGATTCAAGTTCTCATTAATATAATATATAGATGCAATAACAAGAAAGTCATGGATCTATAATTAATGGATTATCCATGGTTTTGTCATCTAGATAGTTTAAATATATTATCTGTGTCTGTATGTATATATTGTGACTTTAGATTTTCCATTACAGCTGAATGTCAGGTGTAAAGTAATCTAATATTAAAACAATTTTTTTCAGTAGTTTAATTTATATGCTAAATACACCTTGACAATAGTCAATAGTCCAATGTTTATCAATCTGATAAGCCAATTTAGAAGCGCTTTTGTAACTTTTATAACTTTAAGAGCAATTTTAATATCCTGTTTATAATATTTTAAATATTATTAACATAAAGTAAGTAATGTAATTGTAAAATAATAAGATTTAAACCATCTTAGTTTAAGTAATTATTAGTGTGTATTAAAAATTTAATATTAGTGTAAAACTTGAAAGATAAGTTCAAATCCTGAAGGCTGGGTTGCTAGTGTTTATATTAACTGTAAAAATGCTTTATTTAACCTTAATAATAGTATCAAAATATTTTAATTAAATAGTTTTAAATTTAATTAATTAAATAAGTAATAACAAAGCTAATAATTTTAAAAAATAAAGAATGCATTAATGGATATGTGAATGTATGAATTATAAAACTTTAATTTCATAAGATTTCCTTGTTGAGTTAATATTAAAATGATTCTTTAACATATTTTTTTTATACGATAGTTTAAAATATTGTAGGTTCCTAAAAAAATTTAAAGGAAGTATGTTTAAAATAAAAGATTATAAATAATATTCTGTTTAAAATGATGTAATTTTTATTGTTTAATATTATTCATTTCATTATAACATGTTTAGTTTTTTAAATAATGTTTTTTAAAAAAGGTAATAATTAATTTGTCTGTCTAGACAAAATTATTTTTCAGAAAGCTCTTGAATAGGCAGTTTAGTTTATTTTTAAAAACTTTCCTAAGATTTTAATAAATTTTGAACTCTAATCAATGCAGATCAAATGGGAGTAATTAAAACGTCAATTTCACTCATCAAAAATTGACCACATGACCTATATTATAAGTAGAGCTAATGAATACACTGATAAATCCTACTTGTTTGTTTATATTTACTTCCAATTTCTCACTTGTTTTAATTTCCTGATTTTAACTATGTTTTAATTTCTTTTAATCATTATTATTATATTTTAAAAAGTTAAAATAATGAGTTTCTAAAACTAACTTTGTCCAGCTTCAGCTTTTAAACTAATAACTTCAAGTGATTAAGATTTACAGTATAGAAAAAGTGAATTGAATATTCAACAATATTTAAATCATTATTATTTGAATATTGTGCTTTATTGGAGTTAAAAATAAAGCAGTATTGTTATTCCTATTATGTAAGAACTTTCATTAATTCTATTATTTGTATACTAAGTAACTAATAATTCAAGTTAAATTTAATATTTGTCAAAATTATTAATACTGCTAATAACTTTGAATTATTTAATTGTTTTAAGAAATATTTATTTGAGAAATATTTTTCGTAAAATTATTGTTTCTTCAAGGCAAGAAAGTTTGTTTCATTTTAAATGAAAAAATTTTGATTCCATAATATATATTTCAAGCAAGAATTGCTCCTCTTGTTTATCATTAAAAAAGTGCTTCCAAAAGTTAAAAAAAAAAGTCAATATATTATATTAAAATGTGCTTTTGTTCATGGAATGTATTTCTGACACTTAAATGGTCATCCATATTTATGCTAGTATCTGCAAAGTTTTGTTTAATTATGTGAGTGACTTCACTATGCTGCGTTGCAGTGAAGTGGATATTTGTAATAACTTCAGAACTTTTTTTTCAGTGACTGTATCCTATAAATTGGTAGAAACCATGATAAAGGACTTTTATTTATTTTATATTTGGTAAAAATGTTTACTTTATAGGCTCAAATGTTTATGATTTTTGTTTAAAAATATTATTATTTTATATATTTTTATTTAGTATAATTTTACATGTTATATATGTTTTATATTGTCAAAAAATTTCAGAATATTTATAGTTTTATAATGCTATATTTTAAATGTGTTATGTGTGTCTCTTTTATGAAGCTATTTATTTTTAAATGTATATAAAATGCTGAATGAAGTAGAAGCTGATGTATATTTGTATTACTTATTTTATTAGGCCATATTTAGCATCAATTATCCATTTATCAGTTTTACACATCAGTTAGTTGTTGTTATTTATTTGAGATTCTTTTAGAAGTACCTTTACATTCACCAAACTTACATAAATGAGATCAGGTCTTTTGACTATATCTTATAAAATTTTATTTTTTCATAGTGCCACTCCACTTTTTTTTCTAGCATCATCCAGTGACTTTTCAATTTATCAGAAGTTTCCTGATTATTGTGAAACAAAAATTGCCATAATATCACAACCATTCTTGTATCAATCTGAATATGAATTGCATTAAATAACCATAAGAAAGAACTCTTGCTATTTGTTATTATGAGTTTGTTAAATCTATTATAGCAAAAGAAAACTGGAAAGGTCATTTTAATATTTTAATCAAGATATTCAGAATATCAACTTCAGTTAGCTATTCTTAAACTTTATTTCATAAGAGTATAACTTTAAACAATAGGAATGGGGATTTAAAAAAAAAATTAGACTTGGGTTTATGCTGTTTACAAGGAAAATTATCCAAAATTAGAAGTTTAGCAAATAATAGTAAATTATTTTGACAAAACATAAATCAGGTTATTTTTGTTTCCTATTCACCTAAAAATGCTTCTCCTAGCTTGACATAATAAAGTAAGTTTAGGTTGTTTAAGTCTGTTTATTTTAAAACATGATAACCTACTTCATTTTTATTTACATATCCCAGAAGATTACTATGAGAATTGAAATCTCCTATAAGTACAAAATCTGAAAGAGGAAGGGTATTGCATAGATAAAAATTATCAATCCAAATAGTGACTTCAATATCATTTAAATTATCTACAATAGAAGTCCTATGCCTTATAAGATGATTTAAAACAACCGAAACCATATCATGTTTACAGTATATTACATGAATACATTATATCAATAATTAATATATATCTAGGAATTTTAAAAAGATGTGTATTATTAAAAGAATGTTAGACTCCTGAAACATAATTATATCAACATTGTGTTAATTATTGATGAATATTATCTTTATTTGATTTTGATATATCATGCCAATGTTAAGTTCAAACAATTTTATAGTATTTCCTATGCAAAGAGAATATTGCTATTGAGGAAATATACCTGCCGCTTGAGTTATTTTATTGTTACCAAAACCATGTAGTAATTTTTTTAAAATAATTCTGAAACAACTATCTTCCATAATCAGTTACAGTTAATGTTACTATTTTTATATGTATTTTTATAATTTACCATTTTAAACTAGGACTTTATCAAGATAAAATCCGATTTTCAGATAAGAGGTAACTTATTCCATATACTAAGGCATGTATTCTATTTGCATAGTAAGAACAGAAAGCAGTTACACACATGGATAAACAATATTAAAGTATGCTATTTGTATAACATAGGAAGCAGTTATACACATCGATAAAACACAAAAATGTTAAGCAATTTTCACATACAAAAATCTTTGTTTTAATGTATATATATATATATAGGTAAAAATAAAATTCACTAGCACAATTAGACTTCAAATATCTCAAACAGACCTCTAAAAACTATCTATGCTTGAGAAATTTAAGTAGTTTGCTAATGGTCAAAAGGAGGATAAGGGTGTTTTTTAATTGTAGTTATACACAATATATTAGATTATTTCATTACCTAGTTTAATTATCAAATATTTTAACGAAAACTAAAGAGAAATAATAATTTTTTGAATAATGAACACCGAATTTACATTGTTGCCTAACCAAGAAGACCACTCTATCAAAGCATTTTGCATCTTTGTTTTATCGTATAACTAAAAATAATATATTCATCCACCCATCTATCTATCCATCAATCTAATTATATATCTGCCTACCTATTTATCTAACTATCAAGTAAAACATAATTTTCAATCACATTTGAGAGTAAGCATTTTTTTAAAAAACAAACTATAATTAAAAGTGATTTAATTATTTTTAAAAATTAATTTTAATTAAGGTATCTTTTTTTTTTTTGGAAATTATTAAACAATCTCACTATTAATAAACGTAAAAATGAACATTTTTTTATAGCTTTTAAAATTAAAATAGTTTTTAAAAAAGTTGACAGAAGTAATTTTTTTAACATAATTAGCTGACATTATAAAAATGTTATGCTTTTTAACCATAACAAATAATTAATTACTATATATGTAAGCTTCTTTTTGTATGTGCATCTTTGTATTTATATATATACCTTATTGATAAAAATGATCTGATAATTAAATAATCGAATAATTTATCTCTTGGTAAGTCACATGGCCTGGTCTTTGAGTCAAGAAACTTTCGTTCTTTCATTCACCATGGAGTTAAACTTGTGCAGGGCAATTATTTCCTGTAGTTTATATAAATAAATGGAGTATTTTATGAAGATATTATTTATTCATAATCTTTTTTAAAGCTTTGAGTATACATATGTTATTAGCAGTTTTAACATAAATTATTTTTTCCAAGTTAATTTGTAGCAGATTGATTTCAAAGTTAAAAACTTTTTGCTAAAATTAAAACGATTAGAGAAGATGGTTATAATATATATATATATAGTTTTTGAAGTAATAATCTTAAAGATGGAAAGGCTACAGATCATACTGAAATAACTTGGGTAGGTTTTAAAACATGGTAGTGATATTTTAATTTGAAAAGTATTGGAATTTTTTAGAAATATATAAAACTATGAAGTAATGCTGCCTGATCTTAACGAATGCTTTTATTGATTCAATTTTTAAAAATAAAGTAAATAAATGATATTGCAGTAATTATCATGGAATATCATTATTATCCACTACAACAAAAATATTATGAAGGATTTTGTTGAATTGGTTATTTTCCGTTATAATTAAATGGTTACCATAGACTCAGTATGGTTTTAGAGCACCAAGAAACGTGTATACCTGGCCAGGCAAATGCAGAAAAGGACTGGAAACAAAAGAGCGATTTAAATATTGCTTTTATTGAATTGGCCAAGTCACTTGATTCAGTTAATCAAACAGGTTTATGGCATTGTATTTAATTAGTTGGTTGTCTATCAAAATTAATGTATATTATATAGTTTCTATAAGATGAAATAAAAAAGGGTTAATATTATAGGTGGAAAAATTTGAGAAATTTGAAATAAAACCTGGTGTTAAAGAAGAATGTATACTTGTTTCAACTTTATTTTTAATTTTTATAAGTTATCTTTGATGCTATTTTTGTCAGTTTAATAAATTAGAGATGAAGATGTGATGGATGTTTATTGAAGGAATTTAAAATTTGAATCACTTAAAAATAAAAACTTTTATATTTTGTATTTACTGTATGCTGACGATTGTGTTATTTTTGGAGTTCAAAAGAAGATTTATAAAATGTACTTAACGTTTTGAATGGACTATTTAAAAACATTGAATTAATAATTAATATTGACAAAACTCAAGTTATTTGTCAATCAGTAATGGAAGAAAAATTCTTAGCAACTTAGCTTAGATGGTTATCATCTTGAAAATGTATGGCAATTTAAACATCTTAGTAGTATTATAAATAGAAAGATGAACTTATTATGTGAAGGTACTGCTATTGTGAGACCATGATGCTATATGTATGTATATAAGCATTATGGAATCAAGATGCGTTTATTTTTTCTCCAGTTTCTCTGATTTTAAAAATGAGACAATGACTTAAAAATATATATTTTATGACCATTATTTGCTGTTCGGTAAGTTTTTGCACTAAAGTTAAATTTTTAATAAACATTAAAAATATATCAAGTTAAATTTTTGGTAAATGAAAACAACAATGTACTCTTTGACTCACGACTGCATGAGCTAGTATTTCTTTTTTTTGAGCAATTCCGGTTTTATAAAAAATTATAAAATTTCAGATTAACAAGATCAGAATATTGCAAATTATTTTCTTAAAAAGATTAGATAGAGAGTATACATAATAGAAACTTTTTTTTTGTTAAAGCAAAAAAAAAGAAAAAAAAAGAGAAACCATGAAGTTTATAATAAAAGATATATTTAAGTTTTTAGCTATGAATAAAATTGATAAAATCGTCAGTACAACTACTATGAAGTCATTATTTGTCTATTGCATTTGTAAAGATGTGTCATTTGAGAATAGGATATCATAAAGAAGGATAATTGCAGATGCTAATTAGGAACCAATGTATCTTGAATGTTATTCGTTCTTTTTGAATGAATTTATTCATTTGTCCATGCTAAATAGAATTTTTTAATTTAACAAAATAAATATTTAATTTAACACTAGGTGGAAAGAAGATGCATTTATTTTTTAAATAATGCCATCCATAAATATAGTTTATAAAAAAAAATACATTTAACTTTAAGTAAATAGAAATAACCATATTAAAATTAATCAATACTTATTAATAAAATTAATATGTTTATCTAATCTGCAATGGTCAGTAAGGTTGATCAAGATTTACTTTGCAATATTATAGGGAAATAGTTTGTGTTCAGTCTAGTAAACAAGTCAAACATTTGACTCTATTCCATTATTAAACAAAAAGTGTTGATTGCCTTACTAAAATGAAAAATGAGACTCTTGACAATTTAAATAAAATAAATTTTAAATAATTATATTAAATTTGCATCCTAATTAATTTGAAGCTTAATTACTTAGCTACTTGCCTATCTTATTGTTATGGTAATGTAAATCTCTACTCTAATGTCATCAGTAGTAAACTTAAGTAATTAAAATTATCAGCTGATAATGCATTTAAATCACTATCCTCCAGTTTTTAGCTTTTGTCTTTTTTAATGAGGAATAGGATTGAAATCTGAAACCAGTGTAATTACAAATTTGGCAATTACTTTTAACTTTTTTAAAAAAGCCTTAGATTTTAACCCAAGACAATTTACTTTTATGTTTATACAGTTCTTATAGCTTCATAACAATTCTCTGTATAATTCTTCCAGCCAACTCAGCAGCTAGCTTTACTGTGGCCACTCACTGCTACAGTTACCAACAAATTGCATCTATATTTTAGCCACCCTTTGCAGCTAGTCATTAGCTAATTGCTTCATCAAAATATTAATACAAGAATTGTCTTCAAAAAAAAAAATTCCAAACATTGCAGCTGGCCAATTTGGCCACCTGTTTAAAATATTAAAACCAGACTCTTCTAACCAGCTCTTATAAAAGCTACAAGTCAAACTGAACTGATATTTTTTTATCAGCTCTTTTATAATCTTGATTGGGTCATGTGATAAAAACATAGTGACTGTTTTTAATCTGCCTAATCCCTTTGAAAACAAGTTTGAAGTTTTATAAAGGTGTGATATACATGTTTTTACTTAGAGATTTACCAATTAATTAAAAAGAATTCAAAAATAGACATTTTTACAATTATCAGAAAGCATGCTTATTTTGAAATTTCAAAATCAATGTTACAAATAATATTTATTAGACCATTTTTAAAATATTTATTTCATAATAAAATTCTGTTTTAAATTCAGAATTATTTAATGCTTTATAGGATTAATATTCTCAGTGAATGTAGGAAATATTGACTAAATTTTTTTGTCTGTGTTTATTTCTAATTTTCCTTTTAACTTTATATATATATTTGTATAAACACACTATTTATTGTGTGCCATGTAATCCAACTGGTTACAATATATATATATATATATATATATATATATATATATATATATATATAATAACACTACATAAAATATACATATAAAGAAAGGTCTTAACAATTGAAATGGCCCCAATCATTGGGAAGGCCCTATGTAATAGTATGTATGATACTATGTATAAAAGGATGAAATTAATATAATACAATAGTATGCCTTAACTATATATGAAAATGTAATACAATATTATTGCCCTAGTTGGTAGTGACAAATGTAACTGTAATTATTATGACATGTCATATATGTATAAAGAGAAAAGAAATTGCCTCAAAAATGAATATAATAAAATATACTAGTTCCAGCCATTAAATATGAGTTACAATAAATCAGGTTATGATGTTTAACTTTATTTAAACAAATTACTAATTTATAAAGTTACGAATAATAAATGATCTACACAATAGAAAATATATTACTCATGAGTGAATGTATACTAATCACTACTTACTTCGTCTAGCTATATAAAATAAACCTAAATATTACAGAGCATTGACTAAGGCATGTTAACTGATTTAATTCTCAGGGTTAACTTAACTAAAAACTAAATATAAATTGGAACAAAGGGAATTTTATTGAATTGAAAATATATATTCACGAATAAGATTACATGTAATTTAATATTTCCATTACTGATGCCTTATAAAAATAATCCACTAATATACAAGATTATCATTTAGTTGAGTGAATGAATTTTCCAACCAATTAATAACTGATGTACTAAAAAGAGAAAAGACAGATACTAATAAATTTCAAATGAAAACTCAAAATCATTCTTTTTATATAAACAAATGATACAAGCTTTATTCCAAGATTTTGATTTTATATTTTTATAATAGCACACACACACACACATATATATATGGAAAACAAAAACTGTTTTGTTTTTCAAATATTCATTTAAAAAAAAATATAATTCAATTAAAAGATCTACTAATAATAAACATTACTTGCAGTTGATATTTTACATAGAAATTGTATAAAACTGTTGTAAAATTAAATCAATACACAAATAAATAAATAAATTGATATCTTGTTAAATTAATAATTTAAGTTATAAATGTATTTCTTTAAAGTTGGATAAACAAACAGGATGATGCAGAAGACAATATCAAGAACTCCTTCACACTATGCTATAAGGATTTATTCACTTTATTTTAAAGTATGTCTCTTATTAGGAACATCAACTACTTGAGCTTTTTTTATTAATATAATATAAGGCTTATATCCTAGCCTAAAAAGTTCAACATTTATTCCATAACTTTATTAACATAGTGTTTATTAAACCTAGCACAATATATATAAAAAATATAATCTCATCTAAGCTCTTATGTATAAGAAATATATATATATATATATATATATATATAACAAGATAACTTTTAAATACAAATGTATAAGAAATATATATATATATATATATATATATATAACAAGATAACTTTTAAATACAAATGTGGGAATATTAATATACAACTTCAATATTTAATACTATAAATTGACCCAAACCACTCAAAATACATCTAATAATAATACAATTAAAATAATTGAAGAGTTAAGATAATTATTAAATAATGATATAATTTGTAAATACGATTCTATAAAAAAATTATATATTTATATAAAACTCCTATGCAATTAAATGTACTTTATTGTTTTTCAATCTAAATTGATACATGACATTTATTATTTAATATATATGTATGTAAAATGTGGATCAAATACTATATTAAAAAATATGTATTACTACAATCATTATTTTACCTTGGTATTTAACAATATATTTGCGCAATTTAAGATATAAAATTTCTTAAAAAATAAACATATATATATATATAATATTATAAATCGATGTCTGTATTTCTTCAAAATAATGTATGCAAATTTATAAATAAATATTTAAAAATACAGTATTTAAAAGCTTATAAAAAATATATGTATAACCATCACTTAGGACCGCTTTCAACCAACTTGTGGCTTTGTCAACTATCACATTTAAAATATCAGCTTTCCCATAATTCTATGATGTCAACTTTCCCATAATTCTGTGATTTTAATGTTTGCTGCTTGCCTATTAACCAAATGTTGCTCGTATTTACATATCAACATCGCCTCTTTAATTTTCCTTTTATTATTATTTCTTTCAATTTCCAATATTTTTACATTGTTATAATTAAAATCAAAACCATATATACATAATTTATTATGGTCATAAAAGACAGAAGCTGATAAACTATCATTATTTTTAAAATTTTGTTTTGTATTTTGAACCCTTTTAAATAACAATAAGTGTTCCTTTGTTCTTTTTTCCAATGTGCACCTCAATTCACCTATATATCCATGGCCACACAAATGTACATGTGGGTGTGGCCACGAATATATAGGTGAATTGAGGTGCACATTGGAAAAAAGAACAAAGGAACACTTATTGTTATTTAAAAGGGTTTAAAATACAAAACAAAATTTTAAAAATAATGATAATTTATCAGCTTCTGTCTTTTATGACCATAATAAATCATGTACATATGGTTTTGATTTTAATTATAACAACGTAAATATATTGGAAATTGAAAGAAATAATAATAAAAGGAAAATTAAAGAGATGATGTTGATATGTAAATACAAACAACATTTTGTTAATAGGCAAGCAGCAAACATTAAAATCACAGAATTATGGGAAAGTTGGCATCATAGAATTATGGGAAAGCTGACATTTTAAGCGTGATAGTTGACAAAGCCACAAGTTGGTTGAAAGCGCTCCTAAGTGTCAGTTATATATATATATTTTATAAGCTTTTAAATACTGTATTTTTAAATATTTATTTATAAATTTGCATATATATATATTAAAAATTGACTTTCATTATTATTAATAAGTTTTAACATTCAAAAAGAAACTTATAGGTTAGTTTTAAATATCACAAATGTATATACTTTTATAAAGATATATTTTAAAATGCTTAATATATATATATATATATATATATATAAAACAAAAAAAATATGACAAATTTTAATTACCATTTAATTTCTTTTAATGTATCTTCACTTCTCAGTCCACTAATTATTTCAGGTATTTTTCTTTTGTTTTTGTCCATCCAGAGTAGATCGAAATAACTTTAAAATATGTATACATATTATTAATGAATTTATAAATTTTTCTTTTGTTGGAGTGATTGATTTCAATTATTTTCTCTATATTCAATTATAGAAATAATTAAATTTGACAATTATTTAGGAGCATTAAAAAAACAACTTAAAGTTGAAAAATTATATAGATAGCTATTTTTCTGAAGTTTGTTTGCAAATGCAGGTTTGATTTCAGGCTGCATATTTTACTGGAACTCAATAATAAAATAAGTCAGGCAAAAGAGGCAGGAATTTCTCTGGATAATAAAATGTACTCAGCCAAACATTTTTGATGTTATCTTGGTCCAGTAATTATTATATTGATATCCAAAAGACGAATTTGGGGAATAGACAAAATAAAACTATGACTTTTTTTCCTGCTGTTTTTATTAATTAATCATGGCGATTATCTTCTGGGTTTCCATAGTAACCCTTGTTCTATTGTTATAACTCAAGTGCTAATCTAAAAACTTTAACACTATTGATTTTAAAATATTTTTTTAAATAACAAAATAAAAAATAATGTCAATAAAAAAATATTACATTGAAAAATTTATTTTTGCAATCTACAAAACAAATAAATAAATAAACAACCAGAATAATATCATTACATCTTTTATAATTTAAAAAAAAAGTACAATCTAATTATAATTAGCAATTTAAATGCTACTATTGATAATTACTTTTATACATACACACTCGCAAATTTATATATATCCAATGCTATTAAAATTTCATCTCATCATCATAAAACAAAGCACATATCACAAGAAATAAATAAAAATGAACCAAATAATAATAAAAATGATTAACAACAATAACAATAACAATCTATTTACAAATCCTTAAGTAAAAACTAAATCAAATAAATTTTTTTAAAACTATTCTGGCACTTCAAAAAAAAGTGGCTTTTCTATCCCTTACGATATATATATATATAATCTTAATTAAATCTGAATACATATATCATAATAATGGCACATTAATGTTATTTTAGAAAATTCATAAAGAAAGCCCATTTCTTGTATCACTATACTAAATTTATTAGTTAAACAAAAAATTGTTCACTTTCATCTAGATTTCATATTATTATATCATTAATATATCAATCATTTATTGTTGAAGGGATGGAACTTTATATCAGCAATAAACTTTATAAAAAATTAAACAACCCACTTACAGTTTCAAATACAATCAAGATATTAGTTTTAATAATTTTAATAGGTAAGTAACAATGGCTATTAAAATATGCAGTTTTGATAATATATAATCTTATTTATAGAGAAGTTAACTGTGAATGTGTGATAGAGTTATGTGAATGTATATACCATAACAATTCACAAGTCAGATCCCATAGAGTTATTTTAATAAACTTGAAGTGAAATCCATCTTTGCATATCAATGGTAATTTATTATTAAGATGAAAAAATGTTCCATTTTTATTTAACTATCAGATGTATCTGGCTTTTTGAAAGGTGGCAATTTTGATATGCAGATATGACAGAGTTACAGACTATAAAAAATTAATGTTATTAGTGGCTGAATTACTTCTTTAGCATAAAATATGGTCCATAATAAAAATTATGGATTATTAAATCTAATATTTGTAATAGTTTTTTTAATTGGTTACTTTAATAATTTTTTTAAGATTTAAGATAAATTAAACAAAAGATTTTAATATTATATAACTTATTGTGACTAATGTTAGCTGGTCTTTCATAGTTTTTGATTGCTTTAACAATTTTTTTTGCTTTATAATATTATTTGCTTTGAATAAAATGCCCCTAGCCTCAAAATTAAAATTTACATTTTAAAGACACCTATTATATTTGATATATGAATTTGACAGCATTCAGGACAACTATTAATAGTTGATTTATTCCCTTTACATAAAATATTCCTCACATAATAGGCTTTTTAAAATTGGTTGTGAATTTGAAAAGTGGCAGCCTTATTGAGAAACATGCATTCACAGGAAACACATTACAACCTTATAGACAAAGATTCATATCACATAGATTTTATATATAAGACAATGTTGTTACATGGTTAATAAATCAATTATTGATTCAAAAGAATTAAAATTTATATTAGCAGGCAATTATTAAAAAACAACTTATCTAATTTTTTTTACCTTAAATTTTCTAGTAACTCGCCTTGCATAAACAATAGAATTAAAAAATAAATAACATTCAACTCGAAGTTAATTAGATTAGTAAAAGCATTCATTGGAGAAATAGTAATATTTATTTTGCTCTAAACAAATTTAGGTTAAGTGATGACAACGTGTTTGTTGTTTTAAATACATAAGATTTGCAAAGTTATTTATAAGGCAATATTTTAACTATTCTCTATATAGCTTGATTCTAAATCCTGTTGTTATATAAGCTATTTGTTAATTAAACGAGTAAATTTATAGAGAGAATCGTAAAAATAATTTCAACATGTTTACGGAACTGATTGTTTTATGAATAAAACAATGTATTCCCAATGAAAGTTATATGTATATATCAAACATATCAATAATTAATAGCTAGACAAACATCTTTATTAATAAATTCACATCATCCTACATTTAACAACACATCCGACAAAACTTCCTAATATTATAGAATTACTAATTGTGTTCCATAAAAATAATGTCATGATTATATAGTTAATTGTGGATTATTATATTATATATATTACTCTAGTGGTAGATAATTTGTTTTTAAATATCTGTCACATAAATTTATATTTACATGATTGCAAATTTATGTCAAAATCCAGTTTAAAATATATACATCATCAAATGTGTTGTGAATTAATTAGTTTTATCCTTTATCTGAATTAACCAGTATAATTGCTAAGTCTGAACATAAATCCCCAGTAGAATAAAAATATCTTTGTTTTTTACTAGCAGGATTTTAGCAAAAAAACTATTTCAAGGCAAAACTCTCCATACAGTAGTACCACCCTGTGCCAACCAGAGTAATCAATGGATGCCAAAAGGCTTGTGCATAAAATCCCTATCTAGTGCCTATGCAACCAGAAACTGGTCTGGGGATATTGTATGAGTAGGCACTAGATAGGGATTTTATGCACAAGCCTTCTGTCATCCATTGATTACTCTGGTTGGCATGGGGTGGCACTACTGTATGGAGAGTTTTGCCTTGTTTAATAACAATTATGTGCTAGTATAAGAGATAGTGATCATGTGATATTTAGTGGTTTAAAAAACTATTTCCATATTTTACACAGACATATGTATATATATTAGTAAGGAAGAATAAGAGTTATTAAAAAAAAAAACCCGAACTATAACTGTTTAAATACTAATTAAATTTTACCAATAGACCTTTTTTGAAATTGAAATATCTTAAATAAAGTTTAAAAGCCAATGAATGAAAGAAAGAGACTGAAGATACAACATTCTAAATACAGGTCTTAAATTTCAAAATTATTTATATTGTGGTGATATTTAAACAGATTTTATGGAATTACCTATTACAACGTATATACACGCACACATTTTTAAAATATTGAATAATTTTTTTCATGCCAATTTTCATTAAATTTACAAATAATATTTTCCTCTTTTTTTTTTTTTAAAGTTAATAACCTTTTTGATCTTGAGAATATTTTAAATAATTAATCTTTTCAAAGTATAAAAATTCTGACGCATTACTACTATTTTTATTCCTTTTGCCTTTTTTTTTTTGTGCTATTAATGGAATATACGTTATTCTCTTTTAAACGACGAAACCCTGCAATAATTTTGTATTTAAAATATAAACCAATTGCTTCTTTACTAAGTGCATTTTTTCCCCAGTTAAAGGTAAAAAGACTATTGCATAAAGGTGCAGCAGTTTTTTGATTCGCAGTAACTAAAGGTCAGAAGAATACTTTTTTGCGTTAATTAAAGAATTTAAATCCAAAGCGAATTTAAATAAAAGTAAAACTTTTTTTATTTACTTTACTTAGACAAATAATGATTAACAATATATACTGAAACCTTTAAACAAAGTACACAAAATTAAAAACAACAAGAAAGCATTAAAAAATAGATATGCATTATAAACAACGAAAATGTAAAATAATTTTAAGTGAAAGATTAACGCCCGCGTGCACACACACATAGTTGAATTTGATTTAAAATAAAACGAGAAAAAAAAAAGCGTAACCAAAATATCATTATTACTTAAATGAGGTTATTGAATGGCTTAATTGCTTAAATACGTTCCAATCGTATTAAATAATATACATTTTTAAGTAATAATAACAGCAATCATAACCAAGTTGCCGAATATATTTTTGATTGAAAAAAGTGAAAATTATCATCATTAGCAGCAGCCATTCGCAAACAAATATGGTAACAAAAGTTTATTGCCTCTGCTTTAATATACATGTATAAAACTATTCTTTCACTCATGAGCTAAGAATAGATATGATTTCATTTCAATGAATATTTTAAAAAGAATGGATGGACAGCTATTCTTTTTAAATCATTTATTGTTGTGGGTTGTTGTTTATTTATAATAAATTAGTGAAAGGGTAGGTTTATTCAATGTAAATAACATCTATATTATTACATCCATATAAACTAATGTGATTCTTTATTGCAAGTCAATAAAATTGAGATGCTTTCTCTGCCCTGGAATATATAATTTTTTTTATTTGCAAGTAATAAACTTATTTTAAAATGTGGGTCTTAAAATAACGGTCTGCTCATTTTCAGTATTGTCAATGAATTTCAGTGGTTATTTAAAAGTAAGCTTTAAGAATATGTGGCCACCTGTCCTTATGAAACATTTGTTGGCATGTAGTGCTATTTATTCATAGCACATGGGTTAAATGGTAGTTTTATTTCATCTAAATTACATATATATCTAAAATTCTATTTACTTAATAATTATCTACATATATAAATCAACAGAAATCTATTATCCATGTATGTTTTTTTTTAATATTTCAACTAGAGAAATGGTTTTCATAAGGAAGACTATAACTAAATAAAACAGAAAGACAAAAATTTAAGTTAATAAAAAATTATCTCTAATTATATTCAAACATTTTGAAAATTTCTCACCCAAGTATTTATTTATCTATTAAAAGCCAGTCCTCTAAAGTGCAAATATTAAACAGCATATAACATAATCCATAAATGATTCAGACAGACCAGTGATGGGGTAATGAATACAATAATGATGAAGTTAAATATTTAATGTTTATATCATATGTTATACAGTTATTATATGCCAGATGACCATCACTGTTAAGAAAAAACACTTTGTTCCTTCTGGCCAATATTAATCAGAATTCAAATCATTGCCAGAATCACTCATTCTCACTCATCATATGACTTTAGTAAAGTAATGAATAGGAATAGTTTACTATAAAGAAAAGATTACTAATATTACAAATAAACTACATCTTAGCACTGCTTTCAACTGAATAAGTCATATTCGTCACACTAGATCTTTATCTAGTACTATGAATATGACATATTCAGTTGAAAGCAGTGCTAATCTGTAGTTTATTTGTAATATTATTAATCTTTTCTTAATAGAGACCTACTCCTATTTACTGAATTACAAAATAATAAGAAAAGATGTAAAGTAATGCTGATAAATTGATTATATTTCCTTAGTAACAATCATTTTTACTTACCTATAATATCTTTAAGATAATATTGACCAACCAAACCAGCTTTATTTATTTTGAGGGTAAGAATGCTCCTATATCTTCTAGAGCTATCTTCTTCTAGAT
Source organism: Epiperipatus broadwayi (assembly GCA_028023455.1). Taxonomy (NCBI): domain Eukaryota; kingdom Metazoa; phylum Onychophora; class Udeonychophora; order Euonychophora; family Peripatidae; genus Epiperipatus; species Epiperipatus broadwayi. The sequence continues at coordinate 15,399,653 of JAQFVV010006209.1, forward strand.
TTAAAGGTTTGATTCAGCTATCTCTACTACTACTTAAACAATTGCTCTTTCATAATAATTACTTATGATCTAGAACAAATGTTTTCTGCACATTAGGTGACACACTATCATGTATATATTGTTAACCTACAAAGAAATCATGTCATATGTCACATGGCCTAATTTAACAAGCTTCCATTACACATGTTATATATAGAGTTCGCAAAAGCTTGTTAAGAGCTTATTTGCGAGCTTTATATATAATGTTGTTAATTGTAGGCTATGTAATCAGTTGAGAATTGAAATAAAAATAAGCACAACTGTTATTCTTTAATTTTAAAAATGAAGCATATGCAAATAATGTTTTGTTACATACAAAAAATATTAAATTATCTATCATATTTGTAAATATACACAAATTATATATGGTTCATTCACACTGAAATATTGATATTGTGTAACATTAAGAGATTTTGATTTTCAAATTATAACTATAAATTTGCTTCTATACCTCTCATTTATTTAATTATTTATATGCTGGTATATTAAAAATTGGAGTTGTTACATGCATTTATAGCCAAATATATAAATCTAATTAAGTCTATTAAAATGTAAATGTATATAAATAATCAAAAATAGTTTATTAGATATCTAGATAATTTATGTATATATTTGTGATTATGTTTATATTTATTCCAGGAATATGAAAAATCTTACTTTTTTTTTTATTTCTTTTTATTCTCTCCTCCCCCCTCTCTTTTGTGAAAAAATGTTGTTCCTTAAATCACCATTTATATGATATGGTAAACTGAAATGTTTAGATACTAATCTATCAGTTTTTTTTTTACTGCAAACATTAAATCTGTAGTTTATTACTATAATGAGCAATCTGTTTACTGATTCACTTTATGTTAGTTCAAGTATCTTTCACATTCTATAAACTTTTATATGACATAGGTGAGGAATACCACCCACTCTTGTCAATGGTATTATTTTAAACTATTTTTGTAAGAATAATAAATTTGCATTTAGGATATCTTTTATTTCTACTTGGAAAAAGTCACTGATACAAAATTATAAATAAATTTTATTTGGACAAAGTCCAGCCTAAGTACTCATTTTGTGCATCATTGCATAACTTTAGTCGGTTGAAACAAAAAATTTTAAATAATATGTGAAATTAAATATGGTAAAATATTTTTTGCAATATATAATAATTTTATGTAAATTACTATTAAAAATGAAAATTCATGGTAAGAACTGTTAGTTGACAACTTTTTTCTTGTATAGTAGATGTTCCTTACTTTTAAACTCATTGTTCAAATAACTTGTCTACAAACTATACTAATTCAATAATATTGAAGATGAAAAATAATCTAACTTACACCAATTTGAATTAAGGTAATTTAACAATTACACAAGTTTATATATTTTTGTCTACTCAAACACAGAAGTCACATTATGCTATAATATTTTAGGATATTTTGTATTAGCAAATTTATTATATAAAAACTTATTATTTTGAAAAAATTTCTCATTGTTGCAATGTTTTCCACTTATTAAAAATTGATTATAAAGGGTATTAATATTAATATTAAGTGCTTTACATATGGAATGTAAACAGGTATGATAGATCAATTTGTTATATATTAGATCTAAGAATTTTATTATTATAATTAATTTCAACAGCAAGTAAATATACCACTGTTTAAAAAAAAACGTTTTGTTGTAAATTGTATATTTTTATTAAAAATTATTTATGAAATTCATCTTTATTATATAACCATATTATAAAAATCTGAAATATGCAAAATTACACTATAAAATTATATTTTACTGTTGTAAAATATTTTCTTTATATTATATTACATGTTTAAATATTTTGTGACTTATTTTGCTAACTAATACACATTGATATTGTTTTTTGTTAATGTTATCTTGTTTTTGAATTTTTTTATACTTATAAATACCAGAAATTTATTAAAACTTTTTTAGCCCACAGTACCCTTAGCAGTCCCTAGGAGCCTCTGTTCAGAAGTTTAGAGTTTCAACTGAGTTTGCACAGAATCGGAAAATTGTACACATATGGGTCTTAGACCATTGATTTTATCATTTTATTACAATTAAAAATGTGTATGTATTTTTTGCTGTGATGGAATTTATGATTTTTTTCAAATACACTTTTTTTTTTTAGATTTACTAACTGTAAATCTTTTTTATGGCTGAATTACATTCTCTTACTGCTTGATATGGATATAAAATTGGCGATGACTGTGTTTGTAAGCCTTTTTTTTTCTAGAAGCTCATTTTCATGGCAGTTCATATTTGAAAGCTGCAATGTCAAAAAAGAGGATTAGAGTCATTTTTTATCTGCAAGGACAACCATGGTAACCATATCTAATACTTTCATGACTGGATTCATATTTGAAATGGATGGTAACATTTACCCAGGAATCAGTGAGTATTCAATTAGTTTTATTACTTTTTTTTTATTATAGTTTTTTATATAATAAAATATATGTTGAAAACAACAAATATGCTAGAGAATTTTAGGCAATTTACATTGCTATGATATAAAAACTTGCACATTCAGACTCAATACTATACCTATATTTAGTGCAATAGCCAAGATATATTATGATTTTATTTCTACATTCAATTAGTTTTATTACCTACTATTATTATTACAATTTATAACATTGTACTATATAAATAAAATATTTGTTACTTATTTTTTAAGTAATTAAATATGTGTAGAAAACAATAAATATGCTATAGAATTATTGCAATGATATAAAAGCATACATATCTAGACTCAATTGTATACCTACATTTAGTGCATTAGGCAAGATATATTATGATTGTATTTGAGTATTCAATTAGTTTTATTACCTATTTTTATTATTTATTTTTTATTACTTATTTGTTTATTACTTTATATATATATATATATATATGTGTGTGTGTGTGTGTGTGTGAGAAGAAAACAGTAAACATGCTATAGAATTTTAGGCAATTTACATTGCAATAATATAAAAGCATACACATCTAGACTCAATCATATACCTATATTTAATGCAGTAGGCAAGATATATTACAATTTTATTTATATGATTGTTTATATGCTCATTCAATTATTGCATGATTACAATAACATTGTGCTCATTTGTTACAATTTTATAATAATCTCTTGAGCACAGACTTTCAAGCACCCTCAGTCATTCACTGCCATACATCATAATCAGTGCTCATAATAAAAAAAAAATATTTTGTTACAATTTTTCATAAATTACAATTTACTAAAGTTCTCTTTGCATAAAATTCCATGCACTGTTCTTACTGCTATTTTTTTTTTGCTCTCACTAAAACCAAACATTTCTAACAGATCTCCTGTATGGAATTCTCTTTGCATAAAATTCCATGCACTGTTCTTACTGCTATTTTTTTTTGCTCTCACTAAAACCAAACATTTCTAATAGATCTCCTGTATGGAAGGGCAAGATCTGAGTCTGCTAGTAAAAATAAAAGTCACCAATGGTCTCTTTTTTTTTTCAAATTTTATCATGAAAATCTGTCTCAGGTAGGTCTTATTATATATCTTTTTTTTTCAGCACTTTATGACAAATGTGATGAAGCTGTCTATGAAAATGTCATTTTAACATATAACTTTCAAAATTTAGAATTTGTGAACCAATTTAAAAATTTACATTTTTAAAAGTATTAAAAAGCTTTTATTTTCTTAATTTTTTAGGTAACAGCTATTTAATCAGCTTTATTACATTCATTCATATTTGCTCTTTTAACAATGTAGATATTTTTATATTTATTATAATAAAATAAAAGATATGTTATAAATTATATTTGTTATATTTTTTTAAAAATTAAAGATGGCATCTTGGACTTTAACCTTTTCTGTGTAGAAACTCCAGTTGGACAAGTGAGTTAAGACTCTAAACTTTTGATTGGTCAATTACAGAATCAGCAGTAACAATATATTCATCTTTTAATAATATATTTGTTTTATTTCATTTGTAAAAAGTATATTAATAATTTATCAGATTATGAAAGTGAATGAAAGTTTTTTCAAAAATAAATTTCTATTTATAATTATAAAAATATTTGATAGTGGAAGACCTAAGAAGAAAGTTCATAACAAATTAGAAAGTTCTGTGGACATCATTGATTTCTTTCTCAATTTTACATTGTGTAAAAGTAAATAATTTTATTAAAATCTTAACTATTTTTCTAAAATAATTTTATTTTCAGCATATTTTATCTAAATAATTTATAATATGACAGAAAATACTTTAAAAATGCTCTAAAACTTTCATTTTCATTTTCAAAATCAAAACAAAGAAGTTGGAATGGTGAAAATTTTTGACAAGTGGTCTCATTTGTTCAATACAAGCAACAACCAATCAGCACCAAGGAAAGACCATCTTCTTCCATTGTTAAAACTTAAATTTGAATATTATTGATTTTTTACTTGTAAAATAATTCTAGAGAGGGCAGTATCCTACAGTACTTTTTTAAGCTTTAAAATGATCGTAAATTCACTACAGTAATGTAAAAAGTGACAGTTTTGAGTCACTTGAAGTCATGTCCATCTATGATTGGAGACTTCTATCAAAGGGTTAAGAGCTAAATTGCTTTATAATATAATTTATATCAAATTAATTAAAAAATAAAATACTAAAGAAAATTTTTTTTTGTTTGTAGTAATTAATGTAGTAGCAGTTTTAATTAAAATTTACAGTACAGTTAATTAATTATAAAATAAAAAATAGCACAAGCCCCATTTGGTGATTACAAATATTTTAATTACAAAATTAAGATGCATGTGATTTCTTAGCACTTAGAGAATTTTATATTTAACCCTTGATAATAAATAAAACAAGAAATCTCCTTCCTAGAAATGTTCAGATATTTTAAATCTATGTAGAATACATTGAATAAAACAAAGTGTTAAAATTAAATATAAATAATAACAGTAAAAAAATGTAAAACTAATATTTTATCAATATACTACTGCAATTTTGTTTATAAATGTCAGACTTTGTACATTCCCAACATTTCCACCATTTACTTTAGGTAAATACATTCATGCTTATTAATAATCATTTTAAGTCTAGATATTATCCTATCAATCCTATTATAAATATAAACTCTAAACCTCAGTTAAAAATTAATATATCTGTTTTTGTAATTGAAAATAAACGCATGGATGCATTTAATTTCACTTATTTTTCTTCTGTATTATATCTTTTTAAATGTATTGAAAATTTCCTTTCTACAAGATTTTTTAAAATATATGAATAAAGTCATTGGAAAAAGGTAAATAATCTTTTAAATACAATTTATCCTGAAGTCGATCATAGTGTCTTATATATGACTTCATAATATAACCATTAGTCCGATAAATGATTAATGATAATCATTAGTGTATCTAAATGAAGTAGATCGTGTCAATACTGTTAGTACATGCAGTATACAAGTCTATTATTGCTACATATGATTTATTTCTTTACAAATATGTATTATTCTTAAAAAAGTTAATGATGAAAGAAGAAGAAAATTATAAGCAATGAGATAAATGTATTCACCCTACTATGATAATAATAAATGTAACTTTTGATCATTTTCAAAACTCAATAGATGATAGATAATTCTGGATAAATTTTATTTATTTGATATCACATAAAAAAATAATAAAATGGTTTATTGATCAGAGTTTATAAAATTTTGAACAATTGAAGAGATGAATGCATCTAGAACCATAATGTAGGGATCGTGTGACTCGGGAGATCATCGTGTAACCACTGCATTAAACCAGGTAGGACTTAATGCAAATTGCTAAATTTTATTATCAGTTCACTATTTTACAATATATTTTAGAGATTAGATGCTTAAATATATTATTATGAGTTGAATTCAATATTATAGATAACATAAACCCTTCTACTACTGAATTTTATTATTATATGTAAAAAGATTAGAAATATATTTTCTATCGTAATGTGAATTTTATTTTGTTTAATGCTATTATGTTGAAATGTTTATAAATTAATAAACTATTTCTTTAATGATTACAGGTTATTATTTATAAGAGTTATAATTTATTTATTTTTTTAGCAGTTCATTTTAATAGTGAAGATTAATTCTCAACTAAAGAAAATAAATGCAGTGATTAAAAAAAAATCTCCCCTGTCCATTTAAAAGCTGATGCTGTATTTATTCTACCTGTTCTTAGTCTTCTTTAAAACTTTACATTCAATATGACCTCCCATATGTAGTGAAAAATAATCTTCGATATAAATTAATATTTAAAAAAGGTTTTATTACATAAACATATTTGTAGGTATAGTGTATTTAAAAATAAAAAAAATATTTCTTTAAATGAAGCATTATGTAATGCTATTATCTTTTTTTTTTATTAGAAGTTACCAAAAGCCATGTCTTATACACCATACTTGACCAACTATTCATAATTACTTCCATCTTTAGAACACATTGATTAGCTTTCTTTGTTTATATATCTCTCTTTTTTACTTTCACACTCTTTTCTAACTCAACTTTCCTAATTATTTTATCCTGAAGTACATTCCCATTTTATTCCTATTTTACTTCATATTTTTTTCAATAAATAATTTATTTTTCTCATTGCCTTTTTTAATTATGTAATCAATTATGAAAGTATTGAAAAAAAATGAAAATGTTCTTGCAGCTAAATAATATTTAGAATTTTTTTTCTCTTATGAAAGAAGATCGTGAATCGTAAATTTGATATTAAAAACTTAATTTAACATGAAAAATGTTAAAAGCCTAAAAATCAATAATTTACAACTATCTAAGCTTCATAGCATTTTTGGCTCAGTAATCCAGAATATAACTTCTTGACTCCGACTATTAATATAAATTAACGCATAATTTTAAATAATAATAGGTTCTTATTTAATTATGAGTTTAAATAATTAAAATAAAAGTTTTGTTTAAAACAGTAACAGATAGTGGACCACCAGTAGTTTGACTTTTCAGTGAAAATTTAAAGATGTACTATAAAGTATCGTTGCATTTATAATGTATATAACTTCATTTTTATCATTGCACGTAAAACAAATTTAGAATAAAATGTAACTCAATAACTAATATTTATATGGATTTTAAATAGTAAAATAATTTATACAGTCTGTAAAAAAGAAATAAATCATAGTATTTAAATAATTTGTTTGTTTGTCTGTGAAAATAAATTATTTATTTACTGGCAAAATTTAAAGCAAATTAAAATTTGCAGTTGAAGTTTTTTTATTTGTGAATAAATTAACTGCACGATAAATCAAATAAGTTTTCATTTGGACAAATTTAAAAAAATACATTCTAAAACTGCATTTTAAAGAAATACTACGTTAATTTTAATATATGATTCCTTATTTAATATTCAATAAATATTATTATTGATATATTCATAAATTATAGATATAAATGATATACTTTGTGCATTCATCTGTGTATGATTTTGATTATAAGTATACTGACATTTCAGCTTGATCACACGTAAGCCATCAACTGGGTGAGGAATAAAATATTATAAACATGGTTGTTGAAGCACTGCAAACACTGGTTTGTAACAAGGTTAAAGTTACACTAATAGGAAAAAGCAGGTATATAAAATTAAGAAATAAAATGAAAGTCAGAAAATTTTCAGAGTAATATGTTTTTCAAAACAAGTTTCCTAATAGGATGAAGTTTGCATGTGTCAACAAGTTGTTATATTGAAGTAGAGTTTCACATTTGCATAGGATCTGATATTTAAAAAGTCAATATTCTGACTTGAATTCTTAGCATGGAGTGAGAATGTTAATGTTGATGAGTGATGCTTAACTACATTAGCATGTTCATCTATTCTAGTACTGGTTTTGATGATTTTTTATATCTATATAAAAAGATTTGCAAATGTCACATAAAATTTCATAAACTCAATGAGCCTCAAAAGGGTTTGAATCTTTAGGATTTGTTATGATGTTTCTAATTTTTTGATAAATAGTATATTGCTGTTTTCATATTATAGTGTTGCAGAATATGTTCAATACTATCTGTATTTTTTTATATAAGGAACACAAATTCTAATAGTTGTTTTTTTTTTTTAAATTCTTTTATCAAAGAAACTTGTCAAAAACTAGATAAAATTCATAAATTATTGCTGGATTTATGTTTAGTTTTTAGCAACAAAATACATATATATATATATATATATATATATATATATATATATATATATATATATATATATATATATATATATATATATATATATATATATATATATATATATATATGTCAAATGCGTTGACTGGAAAGTGAACCCGAGCAAGCTGCTTGGAAGGTGCTATACTAATCACTAGACAACCAATGCTTGACAATGCATTTTTTATTTTGAACTAATTTTGATTATATTGCAAATTTCAGATCAATTAAAGATTCAAATATTGTAACAGCCAAACTAAAGAAAATATTACAATCACTAATTAGAACATAATCACCAATAATTACATCTCCAAATCACAAAATTGTTTAAGATTTACCAAACAAAGCTCTCTCTATTGATGAAATTTTAATCTCAGAGAAAGGTTTTAATTTTGCACTAACACCTTCCTAGATTCCATTTGTAGAAATTGTTTGTAGTGTTGAATTAGTTCTTAATAAAATAGATTCTTCAATAGCTGATAGAGCTAGAGCCAATACTGGTATTGTTTTTTTAAAAAAGACTATCTTTAAGTAACATAAAACTGAACAAATCATTTTTTATATTTCTGGTCCAATAAAGAAAACACTACTGTTGTTACAGACTGTGACATGTGCAATAATAAAATCCTAGCTTTACTAAATGATAAAATATATAAAAAATTAGAAAGAGATTATATTACATATTAAAAAAAAACATCTAAAGCAATTATTAATAAATCACCAATTGAAAAAGACATAAAAAATAATTATTCATGAAAAATTTTACAACTGTCCAAAATTCTATGGGCTCCCAAAAATAGACAGAGCAGTTATCTTTTTTGATCAATACTAAGTGCAATAGGATTTCCCACTCACATTTCAGCTAGATGTTTTTTTGATTTAATAAAACCTATGATTCCTTCTAATCAAGAGAGCCTTCCAAATGACTCAAACAATGATTCTTTAAAACAAGCTTATTTATATGACTGCACTCAAACAACCTTTCATTCACAAGACAACCAAATATTCAAAACCATTGAGTTAACTAGGATTAAGAGAGATAAGTCTCTATCATCTCAACCAATCATTCCTCAGTTGGAAAGTAAAGAAATTTTTCAGTACACTGTTAATAAAACCTATTTACAAATAATGGAAACATTACTATCTATTCTCCCACCACAGAGCAACACCTCCACTATCCCCACTGAGAATAAAAGCAAAACAGATTGACCTAAAAATAAAGAAATCAAAAAACCAAAGACAACTGGTGCTCAAAATATTGACATCAACAATCAATCAGATTACATTAATCAAATTTCTATGGAAACCAATCACTATTCATGAAACTTAAAAAAAATCACAGCAATACACAATTCAAAAGGACACAATATCTGATGCATTAACAAAAACTTAACAACAATTATAATTATAAAGCAACTAAAACTAGCATCTCTTATTAATTATTCACTAATTAGAAAAATATAACACTAAATCACATATATGTATATAACAAATATTTTTTTTCCTATTAATCTAATGAAGATTAAAATCACTAAATATTAGAGGAATCAACTCCGTTGCAAAGTTATATTGCTAGAAATTAAAATGTACAGTGGTTCAAAATTAACCTTCCACAATATCTAAATAAATATGACTTCTGTGCATGCCTTAGAGATATCTCATCACCATCAGCTGTAGCCTGACTTGTTATAACCATATCATGCTCTATCACAACATTTAAAATTCTTTATATTGATTCTCATTTATTGATTACAACATTTTGCCATCATGTCATAGCAATTAATATGTCATATTTGTATATATTCCATCTGATCCAAGTATTATAGCCAACATTATACTTACCATTAGTTTAATGATTGGATCTTCTAATCCCCCATTGTATTAATGGTTGATTTTAACCTTCAATCCATCAAAATGGCTTCACCAGCTTATCACATTCTTTATGAGTGCACAGAGTTTTCTTACCAATAACACAGTTTCTTTCATAACAAATGCTATGACATATTCATTGACTTGTGCTTTTATTCTCCAATGTTGGACAATCAAATGATGTTAAGATTAATCATACTCCACTCACTTATTACACTGCACAAATGATCATAATTAACTTAAATCACCTACACATCACTAATATACAACTTGAACAAACTACATTAATTCTTATTCTAATCAATTACTACTGAATCTTTGCTTTAAAGATATATATATATATATATATATATATATAATGCTATTTAAATTATATATATTATATATATATATATATATAATGCTATGTAAATTGGAAACATTAATCACTGACCAATTCAAAAATATCTTGCATTTATAAACAAAATTTCCTTTAATATTCATCTTACTACTTAACAATTCATTTATTCATGTCATCTTCCTGCAATGGATGATGAGATTCACAAGTGAATAGCCATACCAAATACTACCCATCATACTTATCAGTGAATATACAAGTTTATACAAAATATATAATAAAACATGTTAACAACTTAAAAAGTATCTCACAATCGAAAAAAAACTGTTTCAGTCACACTTGGACTTGAAGATTTATCAAATGAGCACTATACCACCCCTCCAAGATGGGAGTCCCAATGGAATTGCAAATCAAAGAAACCACATATGCTAGTCACAATATAATCCACCCTATTTGCCAACATTTTCAGAAAAAGCTGTAAACACACCCTGCTTTCAAACCAACTCCAGACTATTTTGAACCTCCAGAAACACATTGAACCATTTTGCATTGATCAGTTTAATGATTATCTGGCAACTATTTACAAGGCAAGACATCCAGAAACTCTGGAAACACCCAAATTTTGTATTTTCTCATCTTAATCAATTCACTAACAGATATGTCTGTAGTTTTTCTAGTTATCTCTCACAATAAATATATCCAATTTAAGTCAAATACCCCATGGCTTTGCTTCCATTCATCAAGAGTCAATATCAATATACAAAACCATTGGAAAAAATCATAAAAGACCAATTAGAGGTGCACTTGCTTCCCCCTATTTCACCAATGCAGTTTGCTAAGAAGGGTTCATCAACCACACAAGTTGTACTTACTTTTAAAACAATTCAAAATGATATACAAATAAAAATAATATGCACCCATAGTTATACAGATTGACAGTGATGCAGCCTTTGATACAGTTCACATTAAAACATTAATAGATATGCTTGCTGAAACTACTCTATCAAATATATTGTTATATCCAATCACCAATCTAATACTAAGACATTAGACACACATTACTCTTAATGAAAGAAATATATTATATCAATATCTTTGTATTCAGCATTAAATAACTGGTATCCAACACTTCATCTTATATATTGCTTATATGGATGACATCGGAAACTTCTAACACTTCAACACTACACATCCACTCATAAACTAAAGAGCACTCTTAAAAAAACTGCTGCATAGTTACTGTATACCAATAAACCCATATAAAAACCTTTAAAGGAAAAACCAACCATATTTCTTGGGTTTCTGTTTTACTTGGGGGCACATGGAATGAGGCAAAACATACAGTAAAAATTTAAGCATCACAAACTAAAAATTACTACATCCTTATTCAAAGTATATCTTTCCATATATTCAAAAATCAATTGTTCAATATCTTGTTCTAGCAAAGATAAATTATTACACACCATAATTAAATTCACAAAAGTATTTACATCTACCATTTTTTTCCTTTGCAACAATCTTCTCTGGTGAAGGAAAATAGTTTCCAAATCTTGTAAACAGCTTACTAAACCATCTACTCAAAATGGATTGGGACCTCATAACTTTGAAAACTTCCAAATTCAGAAGACAGTTAATCTACTTATTTCTACTCTCAGTTGCTTCAACAAACTTCAATGTCTAATTTCCATAACACCAACTGACTAGTCACCACCAACATCTGGATGCTTTACGTATCTTTTTAAAATAGTACAAAGTATATACATTCAAATACATCTACATCCTGTTGGTAAATACATCTAAAAAGTACTTACTTTCTTATATCCCAACACTTTTCATGCTTTAAATTTCCCATCTTAGCAATCAACAATAAACAACTATTATGCAAATTTCAAAAATTATGACTTGAGCCAAAATTATGCCTTACTTACCTCATACTTTATCAGATACTGTTGGCTGTACAAACACATTGATCTATTATGTTGCCTGTGCCATGCAGTGAAAGAAATGCAGCAACATATTTTCTACTCATGCCACACTTTAAACCAAACTTGCAATCTCATCTTATATAGATATAGGCAACCAAGACTCTCAATTTGGCAAATAACAAACTCATATCAAAAGTCCACATAACCACAGTCTAGGCATTCATTTATACTATTTGCAATCGGATATATTCAATGTACATTTATTCTAGAAAATAATAACCAGGTGATACCAATCAACATTTGTAAACAAACTTAAGCAACTTGAGGATATGAACTTCAAAATTGTTCCTCCAGACATACATGCAGGATTTTGGTCCCTTTTCAAGTAACCAGCAAGCTTCTGATTCAATATGGTACAAATAACACAACATTTAGTTTTGTCAGTTTTTATCTAGTGAACTATGCTCTAGAAAACTGAAGATAGTTGCAGATTATTAACAATTTAGAAACTTTGATACTTAAATATAAATTGCAAATGGTTGGTGTGACTTTTAAATATTGAACTATTTAAACACAAAAAGAAAAAGAATTGCTACTGTAACACTTGCAATCAAATCTATGTAATTTTTGTAAACAGAATTTATTAAAATTATTATTGAAACATGTAATAATAATAACGATAACAACAACAAAAATGCTACTACTACTACTGATACTACTACTATTACTACTACTACTACTAATAGTAATTATTATTATTATTATGTTTTAAAGAATTTTATTAAACAAATGTTACATAGATTCTTTACAACAAACGATTGCATCCTGTTACATAGGCAATCATAGGACTTTGGAACAAGTTCTAAATTTTAAAATCAATTGTACTTTATCTTTTAAATAATCTGTTTGAAGGTTATTCTGTTATAGGTTTAATGGCTGTCTTATGAGTGACCATGTTGCTGCTGCAATGTCTGGAGTGCTAATTTTGTAATCCCGCTCTTTTATTTGTTGAAGTTTTTTGTAAATGTTGCTGGATGTCTTCTTGTATTGTTACTAAATGTAAATGAGCATCTCATGCACCAGTATGCATATAGTAAAAAAGTTATTGCTCGTATTGTTGGGGTAGAGTTTTTATTAAAAGATTGTAATATGTTTATTAATGATGTATTTTTCCTTTGGTAAGTTTCTATTAACAATTTGCGTATAATAATAATAATAATATTATTATTATTATTATTATTATTATTATTATTATTATTATTATTATTATTATTATTATTATTATTATTATTATTATTATTATTATTATTATTATTATTATTATTATTATTATTATTATTATTATTATTATTATTATTATTATCATTATTATTATTATTAACAGATTTTATATCCAATCAAAAATGCACAGCTAATCTAGTTCAAAACATTTGCAGAGTTTTTTTTTTACAGTAGTCCTAAATATTCTATCATTTGTTTCAAATATATCAACAGCACTAAAGTATTTATTATATAATCTAAGTTATCTTACTATTGCTGATTTTTTTAATGTTTTAATTTTAAACATTGGAATGTTATACAAATTTTTAAATTTTGTATCCTTTATCTTCATCTTAAATGATAATGTTGGTTGGCAATTTCCCACATCTATAATACCTAATGTAATATTTTTAAATACTTCATATCAGTATAGATTCTACTTTTATAGAGTAGATTGTTATCATATATTATTTCATATTTAATATATCTTAAAAATAATTTATAAACTTTTTAGTGCTAATCTATTACTTAATTTACAATAGTTGCAGATCACTGATCCATAATTTAAAATAGGTAAAACCAATGTATGAAACAAATACAGACATGTACTTCTTTCAAACATTTTACAGTTTCTGATAATCAAACACATTATTTTATTACTTTTTGCTGTAATATATTAAATAATGTTATTATAGGTTCCATTATTAGTAAAAACAGTACCTAAATCTTTATGACATTCTTTTCTTGAAGTAGTGTATAATAAATTGAACATACTTGTAGATGATATTTTAGAAAACAATATGACACAACATTTTTTAATGTTAATTTCCATATAATCTCTTACACACCAATGTTGAAATCTTTTGATATCAGACTGGAAAATTTTCTGATTATCAAAATTATTAATAGTTTTAGAAAATTTAATAATATATCTTTACTACTACTACTACTACTACTACTACTACTACTACTACTACTACTACTACTACTACTACTACTACTACTACTACTACTGTTACTACTACAACTACTACCACCACCACCCTTACTACTACCACCACCATCCCAACTCCCAGTATCACTACTACAGCCACAACCCCCACTACTACTACCACCATCACCCCCAATTCCTGACATCACTACTACCACCACCACCACAACCATTACTACTACTACTACTACTACTACTACTACCACTACCACCACCAACCCTACTACTACAGGGTGCTCTAAAAATATGCTCCAATTGCATTCACCTAGATATAGAGGCTGCATTTGACTGTGTCTCTGTTGTTGTTGTTGTTATTATTATTATTATTATTATTATGATTATTATTATTATTATTATTATTATTATTATTATTATTATTATTATTGTTATTATTATTATTATTATTATTATGATGATGATGATGGTGATGATGATGTTTCAATAATATACTTTATTGTCACCAAAGGTTATATAATATTTACATACTTATGCCTTAGCTACAGTGGCATGATGATTTTTATAGATTTGCTTTGATTGAGAATTTCATTGCTAATTCCATTGGGATGGATGTGATAATACATCAGTTAACCTATTCAATTACAATACTTTAAAAACCCTGGGTTTCCCTAGTAGATTTTTTCACATTCTGATATTTTTGTTATTGCTATCATTGTTTAATTTTATTATTCATTTCTGATCTTGGTGTTAGTTAGTCCTTCCATTTCTCATTAATATTCTGTTATTGTCTTTGTTCATTGGTTAAAAGTTTTATTCAGCAGTGTGATAATCCATATTTTATATTGTCCTTTTAGTTTTTTGTTCATTGTTGGTTTTGTTTGAATAGGCTTGGCTTATATAATGACTAGTTTTGCATACTCTTATAAATTACCTTGTAATTTTAATAGTGACCAGGTGGCTTCATAGATATTTGGATGTGTAATCTTTGCATGTCTGATCTTTATTTGTTGTAGCTTGCTGTAAAATGTTGCCAGATGTTGTCTGGTATTATTTCTCAGTCTGAATATACATTGTGTGCATGAAAATGCTGCTCATGCTGTAAAGGTTGTCTGCTTGTGTGTAAAATTTGTTAGCTGTTGGATAGTTTGTATTGTTCTATGTTGATTTAACATACTGTTTCATGCAATATTTAGTGCTGTATAATTCTAAAGTATATGTTGTGTTTCTTTAGCAGCATGGCATAAGTTGCAGAATGGGTCTATTGATATTTAAAGATAATGGTATCATAAAAAATAGGATGTTGGTAGTGCAAATAAATTTAGCTTGATCAAGAAGTTGAAGAACCCTGGTTCCATTGACTATTTGCTGAAGTTTTTAAGGAGTTGCTTCTGGTTTACTCCCAGCATTGGACTAAAGGTCTGATTGTCTGTGTATGGGTTGATTAACTCTTATGTCTTCTAGTATATGTATTTTCTATGCAATGTGAATGTTGTAGTTCTGACATTGATTTGTGCTGAGTGTGCAAATGATACTAGATATCCATATATATGAGGGTAGATGATCTGTAGGGATTATGTTGAGGAGTCTTTGTACCTACTGAAACCATGCAGTGATCTTTGCCAGTAGGTTTTTTTATTTTTATATAGAACACTTTTATTGTGTGTAGCCCTAGACAATTTTGTAATGTTTATTGACTGAGTTGTTTGATTGAAATGGCTAGTTTTTCTACTCCATAGTAATTTGCTACAGAGTTAAGATATGGCTGCTGAAAAGTTTTTTATAAAGTTGACAATAGGAGAATAATATGCAATTGTTGTTATGATTATGTTGAATATGTGCACTTTTGAATGTAAGGATAAATATGCATTTGATAAAGATGTGGCTATTTTTGTTTCTTTCTGTTTAAGCTTATTTTGAAATGTTGGTCTCATTCCATGTGCTCCCAGGTAAAATGGAAATCCAAGAAATAAAGTAGGTTTTCCTTAATATAGCTGTGTGTAGGGTTTATTAATATAGATGAATCATGCTAATGTTTTGCTTAGGTTGAATTGTAATTTGTGCCTGTCTGTGTAATTTTGTAGTAATCTAATACTGGATTTTTTTTATGTAGTGTTAGAAACACTGTCACATCATCCTTGTATGCAATACATGGTATTATTATCTCTGGTAATTCATTTTGAATCTGTTTTAAGACAGAATTTATATATACAATAGACAACAATGCACTGAGTGGGGATCCTTGTGAGATTAATTGTGTGTGAGTAAATGCTGTTGTGTTTATGCCACTAAGTGTGAAATGTATTTCTTGGTTGAGTAAGAGGTTTGTGATGATTTATAGTAGGGTAGGTGGAACTGTTGTATTTGCAAGCATGTGCATTAAGACATTTATTGCAACAGACTCAAACCCTGCTTGTATATCCAGTTGAATTGAGATTGGGACATACTTTTTCTCTTGCTGCACTGCACTTTGTATCATTTTAAATACAAGTGCAGCCTGTGTGGTGGAGGATCCCTTCTTTGCATATTGCATATTTGATATCAGGGACGATATGAATGTTTCTATTTTATCTTTGACTACTTTTTTCCATTTAATTCCCAATGGACCCATGGAGATGGATCAAAGGTTGTTGAGATTTGAAATAGCTGTTATTGTTTTTTTGTTAAATGGCCCTATTACTATTAAATATAGTTCTCTAGTATTGTATATTTTTGTGATAGGAAGTTAGCAAAGTTGTAAAGATCCTCTGTAGTAAATTGACTCAAATGTGAAAAAATAAATACTGGTATGCCATTGTTTCCAGGTGGCAACTGTTGGGAATTTTTTTAAACTTTTCAGCAAATTATTGGATCTGAAGGAGAATATCTGGTTTGGATATTCCAAACTCATCAGTGGATGGTATGTTTTGTTAATATGTTTGGAGTTTTTGCTTGAAATATTGGTATATGGGGTCTAGCATGTTATTCCCTGCATAGACATTGCTACTTATCTCAATTGCCATGGGCACATTTTGGTTAATGGACAACCTAATGTCCAATGTATATATCAACATGTCCATGTGTGTTGTTAAGTGAGGCATATTTTTATCTTTTTTTTGTGGCAAGGTATTCTTTTGTTTACATGTATTATGGTATATCTTTGTTAGTTTTTGTGGGTATTGGTAGATGTTGTGCATGAATCTGGTGCTGGTGATTCTCTTGTAGAGATCATCTGTTAGTGCCATTAATCAGGAGGATGATGGTAAATATCTTGTCATAGGGTGTTGATGAATGATTGATATTTTTGAATTAGATCTTGTGACATGTTATCAATTTTATTTTCGCATGATGTAAGTCTCTGAGAATAAAAATTCATATATATATTTCTTATAACAATTCCTTCATATACACATTAATGCAAACAAATTTTCTCCACCTTCTTTATTTTCCTTACAGTTTTGACTGTCCAGCAGTCTTCATCAGAGCTACAAGATTTAAATAATATAAATACATAACCATCATTTCACACACACACACACACATATATATATATATATCAAAATATACACATATTCCCTTCATATATATATATATCAAAATATACACATATTCCCTTAATACATATACATATAGATCTACTTCACCCCTAGACATATATAAATCTATACCTACATCTATATATACATATGCATATTCAAAATATAAACATACCTCTTTTAAACATATATATATAAACCCAGATATACATACATATATCTTATAAACATATATATATAAACCCAGATATACATACACCCATAGACATATATATATATGATCCACATATACCTTTATAAATACACATCCATATGTATACTCAACTTACATATAAATTACATATATAAAAAATACAAAACAATACAGAATATATCCAATACATCGGGTTTTTTTTTAATTTTTTACCTTTTGAAACTATTTTATTTTTACTTTTAAATATTCTTCATTAATATTATTTTATATTTTTTAATAGTGGCTATTTGTAGTAGGAGACTGATTGTTTTCTCTAGGTGAATGAATATTGTTTGGAGCTTTAAGAAATTTATTGTAATGGTTTGTGCAACATGGTCTGAAAATAGGCAAGGATTGAATTGGAAGTTGATTAAATGATGAAGCATTGATGTGTTGTAGAAGTCTGGTGTGCCATTAATTATAAAATGTCACTGAATCTGCAGCAACAAATCTCTGAGCATTCATGACTGGCAGGTTAATTGCCGTAACCATTTTGTATTGAATTTTTCATAGCTTAAGTTGAAATCACCCATTAATCGGGCTATGGCTAGTTGTGAGTTGAGAGTGATATTATGCTGGGAGTTGAAAGTACATACACAAAAATAATTTTGAGAGTGGTAATTAGATGCTGGAGTGATTAGGAGATATGAGTCAATGTAAATAATTTTAAAGGTTGAAAATTGCAGTTTGAGGCTATAAATATGCCTGTGCCTGCTGAAGGTGGTGATGTGTCCCTGGAGTATGTGGAAAAACCTTGGTTGTCTAAGTATGTGACTAGATTAATTTGTGATCCACTATAGATTTTTCTCCAAGAGTCCTAGTATTTGTGGTTGTATGGTGCTAATCCATTTGTTGAGCTGGTATATTTTTGCTATTGAATTAAGGCCTCTGATGTTCAGCACTGCTATTTTAATTTTCATTAACTATGTAGCTGGAATTGGTTTGTATTTTTGTTGTGGTTGTTTTGGAGCTTTACTTTGTGTACTTTCACTGTTTTGTTTTATATCCATTTGTTTTTGATCTGGTTTTTTTTTTGGTCTTTGTATTTTTCTTCTGATTGGTTTTTGTATTGAATGTTTGTGTGTCTTGTGCTTTTTCAGTGGTTATTAACTGGTTTTCAAGTAAATTTGTGATTATTTTAAATTGGGCTTGAGACATCATTTATATGACCAATGATTGGTGAATCAGAGTTATCAAAACTAGTCTTCACTTTTTTGTTGTTTTTTCTATGAACAAATTTATAAGGTCTGAAGCTGGTATCTCTGCTTTTTTGTTATTATTTTTTGTGTAGTTTGTTCACTGCTATCCTTGTCAATGGCTATCTTTTTTTCTGTTTTCATATTTGTGTTGATATTTTATTGTTTTTGTGGGTATGATTTTGATTTCTGGTTAAGTTCTGGAAGTTTTTTTGTGCAGTAATATGTCCACTTTGTTTACATGAGTAACACTGTGGTTTCAAACCACTAACATATAGAGTGAGAAATGTTTTCTGATCCAAGATTTGTGTTAGTATACCATCTGGATCACTGGATTAGTATCTGAATGCAGTTTTATTCTGAACTCATGTTATTTGCAATTGGTATTGGTGTATCTTTCTGGTATACTGTTTTGAACATAATGACATTGCTAAATGGTTCCATCATCCTTTGGAAGTCTTGGTTCTTTGCATCTCAGGTATGTGTTCTTAATTATTCCTGAAATGGTATTGTAATAGTTTTGGTCTATAATAATTAGTGTGAAATTACCCAATGATTTGACTTGTCTTTGAAATCTCTCCCTTTGTGTGATTTAATAAAATTCTAGTATTAGGTACCAATCATTGGGATGTTCTTCAATCTGTTGTATTGGTACCAGAATCTATTTAATTTTCTGATATAGCAACCCTTTTGGGAATTTATATAATGAAATGTTGCTGTCTGTTGCTGATAACACCATGAAATTGGGAGGAATCTCTTGAATGTTGCAAAGAGATGCTTTAGTCTAGATTTATTGGATAATTCAGTTGTTGAATTTTTCTTCATTCCAGACAATTTCTAGTGGATTTTGACTTCCCTATTTTTCAATTTCTTATTTATGTCATTATCCATTGGTTTCCTATATCTGGGATTGATCTTTTGAGAGGTGGTTGCATTGCTTTTTTTTTATCTCTTTGCTAATATATGAATTAAATTGACTTTCAGTATTTTTGTTATGATAAATGATTTTTTTCTTTTACCTTGACCATGTCTGCAAAGGTTGGCTTGTTTTTTTCTTTTTTATGACTTTCATTGGTGCCCCCCTCCCACCTTTAATTATATCAGGTGATCTTTGATCCTCCACACTTGTGGTTGTTAATTTGTTGAAGTTGATTTTCAATTTAAAAATTATCAATTAAATTCTGCTTATTTTTTCTGTTACTTGATATCAATTAATTTAATATTAGAATTTTTGATGCTATATATATATATTTTACTTTGTTTCTGATGTTTTTTATTATCTTTTTAATGGTTTGAATGTGAATGTTTTTACCTGATCTGTGCTATCCAAGGTCTAAAGCGCCCTCTATTATTATTATTATTATTATTATTATTATTATTATTATTATTATTATTATTATTATTATTATTATTAAAGCCTATATGTTTAATGAAAGGTATTGAATATTAAAGCAAAGATCATATCCTACTTTTAATGACTAGGATACAAAGTGGTATAGGTGAGGTTATTATTAAGCTCCATGTGGTTGCATATATATCTGAGAGTGCAAGGATTTGATTTCTAATTTTTATTTATTTTGTTATAAAAATGTGATTGTAGTTTTTTTTAGGCTGGGTCGACGCAGAAATGGCACCTAAGAAACCAAGGAGTGAATAAAATAAAGAGTTGGTCTAATGCTTGGGGAAAGTTCTCTCTATGTTATTGATGAACATTTTGAGTAAGGTTGATTGGGACTTAATAATATATGTAATGAGAGTTCATTAAATTTGAAGTGAGTATTTAAACAAAATGTTGGATAATTTTTTCCTCTTTGTTGTAGTACAATGGGCAAGTTGCGTTTATATTGGTGGACAACATACTCGGATGTTATAATTTTATCTAAAGGATTTGCATTCTTTACTTCTTTAATTTAAGATGAATAATTACTCTATTCATTTATAGATCTTCAATCCATGTTGTTAATGGTTCTGATCGTATCTCTGATAAAGCAAATAGTTTAATCTTTTATAACAAAGCGATTTTCATTAGCTTTTGAATCAAAGTTTGTTTCTCTAAGTAACAAGTATATGGAGAGATTTTTATGTTGAGAAAATTATTGTTTAAACTTTTTTCCTTACATAATTAAAGATGAGATAATTCACAACATTGAAACAAATATGAATCCTTTTTTGTAGTGAAACAAATAGTTATTTTTAAAATAATTTGAAAATAAACATCAGCTACTTATTTAAAGTTAAATAAATATATTTTTCCAAATCTATCAGCCATTTACCATTTTATTTTCGGTTTAAAAAATTCAGTGATTTATTGTTGAAATAATGAGACAGCATTCCACAAGTCAATTTGTCCATTTTCCCACTAATACTTGACTCTAATAAATGAGATTTCTTGAAATAAAAAATTAACGAATTAATTAATAATGGTTTCTGTTTTATTGTTGTTATCCACCTTTCTTATAGAAATGATGTCATTTGCTTAGCAAAGGCAAATGCGTAGATTAGTTAATCTAGCCAATCAACTATAGATGAAAAAAAAAAAATGCTATTTAAAAATTTTGAACCTGTTTCAGTTCTGAATGCAATAAAAATTTGTCAAGATTGTGTGGATTTTCCAAACTTTGGTTTTTATATTAGTTATCATATGATGTCTGAATTACAGAATATTCTCCATCATGCATTGGGGTTTCTTAGTTTGTTTATTAAATATTGGCAGAGATCATCATGATTATAAGCAGGCAAAATAATAAATGCTTAGATTTTTGAATCAGCATGGTAAAATATTAGAAACACTGTTCAAAAATGAAGAAAAAATAATTTCAACTTTTAATTGCTTCACTTTTATTTATGGGTTTTAAAACAATATTGCAAACATTTATTCAAAATAAATAAATCATAAACTTTAAAGTTCACAGATATTTATTTCAATTAATTTTAAATTGATCTGTTAATAAATAATTTATTGTTTAATAAATATTCTAGCAACTAAATCAATTTTTGTTAAATCTAAAATCTAAACATGTAAACCTCCACATGGTTCCACACATGCACACAAAATATAAAAACTGTTTATTCTACACATAAATAAAAATGTAATTTAAATATAATTGCTTTACTTCAAATATTTTAGTGAGGTAATGTTAAATTTATAATTCTATTCTTTATTTCTGTATAAAGTTAATTGTTTTAAGTATGTGACCAATTCTATCTATTTATATCATTTAATATATTTGTTCCTTCACAAGAATAATGACAAAATAAATGTATGCATTTTAATACAAGCTTTGATCACAAAATTTGCCTGGAAAGCCATTAAAAATGTTTTATAAAATTAATATTTTCCTATAAACATTAGCATGAAAGACTATTAAACATGATATTTATTACATAAGATATTATACAACCAATGGCAGTGCTGAAGATACTTGCTCAACTATAAAAATTAAAGCCAATAATTTGTTTAGTTTTTTAAATATAATAGCCAATTTAAGGTTACAATATATATATATATATATTGGTTTTAGAAAATATAGTTTAAATTTATTTAAATGAATTTTTTATTTTGGTGCTATTATAAATTTTTGTAAATATGATATATGTATATAGATCTTTTTTTACTGTTAAAACTCAAGATAAAAGAATTATTAGAGGTTAGTAAAAAAATCTTGTTTAGACTCAGGATTGTTAATTAGTGATGGAATATTTTTTGGCAATATCTACAGTTATTTTTGATTGTCTATGTGAATATAATTTGTTATATATATATATATATATATATATATATATATATATATATATATATATATATATATATATATATATATATATATATATATATATATATATATATATATATATATATATATTGTGCCAGGCATTATCAAATGGCCTTGCACAAAGTATGGATTAAGCACAACAAATATATAAATGTGCTATATTGATAATGGAGTGGTCTGAGCATTAAAATACCCACACACACCAATTTAAATAATATGAAATTGACATGGAAAATATTGTAAAATAAGCTCATGTATTTTTTTTATTTTTCTATTTTGTATATTTTTTATATCACTTTATGTATTGGGCTTTTCTCTGAAAAATTCAAATAGAGAAAGGCAAACTTATTAAACAAGTGAATCAAATGTTGGAACATAGTAGTAAAATAAATAATTAAAGCAATTGTTCCAACATACTTGTACATTTTTCATTTTGTTAATTACTGCCTCTAAAAACTAATTTTATTCTATAAACAAAGAATGTTAATTGCTTTTGCAAAAATCTGACCAAAAGCAAAATGTTTGATAAGGCTATAATTAAAATGTTATTATTTTTTTTTTAAATAGAAATTCTTTTGAAATGAATAGCTGTAATCAAGTGGTCTGAGCATTCAAGATGGATGTCAAACTTAAAATGTAGAATTTAATCGGAGAAAATATAAAAGGATGTTTGCAATCTAAGTGATAAGCTAGATTAAAAGGATTGGCTGATTCATTCTTCTCAGAGGGATATCTGAATTGGTTCTTATTAGTGGGATGGATAGTGCTGTGGGATTCAGTCTTTCGTTGGCAGCCATTCTGGGCAAGTCATTCTTTTCATTGCTCCAGAATTCTCCAAGCGATCAGCTACTTAGAGAGTCATTTATGAATAGTACTATTAGTGACATTCGTTAGAACAAATCCTTTATACAGTTCTTTTAAGAACTCTTGTCTTTGTGGATTCGAATAACTATTGGAGACAGCCTAGGAAAATTTATTAAATAATCCTCATTACTATTTAGATATATATAAAAAAAAGAGGATATGAAGCAATATACTAGAGATTCCGGCAAAATGACCATGGGGTAGACAACTAGCCAGTGCACCGCCCTTTCTCTGTCCTAAGCCGCCCAGATGTGACCACGCCAATTCCAACCGCCCAGGAGGATGACCAGTGCCGCCTTACTAAATGGAAGAAATCGTCACCACACAGCCAGTTAACTTGAAGCCCACTCAGCCCAGAGGAGAAGAATGAAGACGCAGATATAAGTTTATTTTAAGATATTTATTAACATTGAAATAATTAACTTTTCTATTTCCGATTAGATATATATTTTTTTGTTATTATTATTTATCATTTAAAAATGAGAGAGTCTCTCGCATATGTATAAATTGACGGTTATTGCGGTCATAAATGGTAAAGCTTTTACTTAAATCCTTTGAGTGAATGTTTCTATTTCAAATTAGTATTTTCAACAAAGATTGCAATGAGATTTTTTTGTTGTTGTTGTTGTTGCTATTCGTTTTGCTGTTGTTGTTATTCCTGAAATTCGTCAAATATAAATATGCATGTATATATATATGTATGCGTACATACGCTTATTATATTCGGTAAATATGATATCTCATGCTGAATATCAAAAAAAATGTATTTAACCGTATATCCTTTTTAAGTTATTTTTTTTGTGACTGCTACACCTCACGATGAGTGTAAGAAGGGATTGATTTATTATAGATTCCCTATAAGCAAGTACTCTAATAACTTTATATTTAAAATAATAGTAGGTGTATAATTGGGCTGCACGTATATACATGTATAGAAATTTATCTTTGGCAAAACGGAAATAGATACAGTACCTTATGGTGAGTACGATATGGTATCTGAGCCAATGCAACATATTGACTTGTTGAAAATATGAAATTAGTGATATATTTCATTGTGCAAATATGCATAGTTTTTATTATTATATTTCCTATCAATAAAAAGGTTTTAAAGTTATCAGTAAAAGCGTATGCCTGTATGACCGAAAATCTCATATCTGTATATCAAATCACACAACTTAAAATTTATTTCTATTGGGTAAAAAGAGCTCAGACCACTTCCATTACTTATAAACATTGTCAATAGTTTTAGGGAATTATTATTGTTCTTATTTAAATTTGGATTTTATCTATTTAAACGCTTTGAAAATCTATATATATTGGGATAATTAATTATTTAGTATTTTGTTATTATATCATCATTTATATGAAACGGTAATGGGTATTTGGGACTAAATAAATATTTAATCACATTATTAAACTTGTTTCGTTTTTATAGTATTAGTTATATCGATAAAATGTGTTCTTTCCTTATCAACCACATACCTGTAATAATCATTTAACTTACCCATTTGAAGACCCTAGATGTAGAGTGACTTGAGCTAGCCACACGGGATATCGCTCTACCGGGGTGTTAAATCTTATTCTTATGCTCCGCTGAACATATGGTATTGCACACCCTTCTAAGAGGGTGAAAAATTCATTTTTTGATTCTTTTCTAGAAGTGGCGCGCAAAGGTCTATTTTGTAAATAGATTTTTCAAAGGTGTGTACTTGCCATTGTTCTAAATATTCGGGCATTAAAATAAGAGATCAACTAAAGGGTGTTTTAACTGGAAGATTCCTGTCAACCCACTCTTTCTATCAGTTTAGCCGGAAGTACTGATATATATGAGTATAGAAATCGGCTAAATTGATATCCATTTCTTTACCTGTTAGATCTTGGTCACTTCATGCTCAGTGCAAGATTAGGAAAAGAATTCCGCAGGGAGTATGGTCCGGTACAGTAAAACTGGCGCACAATGTGTTTTAAATGTAGAAATGGTACGATTAAGGAAAGAACAAGTTAAAATTATATAAATGTATAAATTACGGTAAAAATAATTTACGTGCCGTATGTATATATAAACTTTATGTAGGTGTAATTAAAAACTAAATTAAAAGTTTGACTACATATATAAGAGAAATTATATAAAATTCAATCATTGTTTTTAAATATACAGTATAGTGTAATTAACAGGCCGTAACACGCTTGGTTTGTTCGATTTTTTTTAAACATATTCTTAGATAAGGTAAAATATTTTACTCAGTAATTTGCAGTTCCAAAATGATAGTGTTATTTTTTGTAGCGACGAATATTTAAATTAAGATATAATTATGATTCAAATTGTTAGCAATAAATCAAATGCTCACACTGTATTCTATAAATATACCGGATAAATAAAATAGACTTCGAAGTTATTTTAAATAAGTATACATGTAATATATTGACGGTTGATATTTTGTTATATAGAGTATAGATTCTTTTATCTTAATAATTGCTTAACAATTTCCACTTTAAACTGGGTCGCTAACATTTTCATTTTATTGGATAAGTAAAGTTGCCGTTTAAACTGAGTAAAAAACTGTTGTCAACATATGAAATTAAAATAGTAATAAAATAGAAATAAAAAACTATTAAACGAATGAGTGGAGGAGTAGGTCATACGCTGTGTATATGCGTATATAAATGGTCAGAGGTTTTACAAATAAAAGTAATAATTTATTATAGCGTAATATTTTAAAATAACTTACAATTGAGTTTATTGTTTTGTTTTAAAAAGAGAGAAAATAGACATTTTAGACATAGGGATAAAACCTGTTTATTAAACGTAGCGAAATGTTTTAGGGTAACATACTTGAATCAACTGTTGTTTATTAGAAAAAAAAAGTAAAATGAAATATTGTTAAATACTTGCTTAATGAATGAAAGTTTTGTAACGATTTTAAAATAACTTATACTTGAATTTGCTCTTTATAAAAATAAAAAAAGGTAAAAGGAAATACTGTTAAATGATACTGGCTTAACGAATTAAAGTTTCGAAATGATTTGAAATAACTAATAAGTGATTTTAAAGTAACTTTTAGTTGAATCTATTTGTTTTGTTGTTAGTGAAAAAGTAAAATAAAACAGTGTTAAATACTGGCTTACGAATTAAAATTTCGTAAACGATCTAGAATAACTTATACTGGAAGATTTTTTTTTTTTAAATAAAAAAAAAAGGGGGAGGGAGTAAAATAAAATAAAGTGTGGATAACAGCTAACGAAGTAAAGTTTCGTATGTTAAACTTGAATTTCTGTTGTGGGCGATAAATCGAATTAAATAGGCATAGGTACAATGGGCACAATAACTGGAACAGGGCATAGGAAAAACAAATAATTGGCGAGTCGAATAAGGCAGAGTTAGGTGTGCGGTGTACTGCGTATTTAAAAATAAGACACATAGTTAAGAAATAGTTTTATAATAAAAATAAAGTATCTGATCAGCAACTGAAAACAATATATACCAAATATAAATAAATATAGGTATTCTGTAACTCCAAAATAAAGAATAGTTATACTGTGTTTTTAAATGTGGACAAGATCCAAATCAAGGAAAATGGATCATTAGCCAATAAGTGATACAATCACCTCGGTTAACAAAGAACCAGAGGAAAAGACTCACCGTGAGCAAAAAGAAGGTGATCAACAAAGAAGCAAAAAACTCGAAGCGGAAAACGAACGCAGGTGGACCATGATGGAAGAAATTTTATGGACTATAAAATGAGAAATAGCCAGAATACCGCAGGAAATAAATGAATTGAGGCAACAACTGTCAGAAAATACATCATATATACATCAAAGAATAGATGAGGTCAAACGTGAACTAGAAAATGAAATCGAAACAAGATTTCAGAGCATAAAAAACGGAAATAATCCGGAACAAGGCAACAGCAATAGGCTAGAAAAAACAGAAATGCATAGGCAGATGACTGAAGCAGAGCATGAATATGTTCAGGATCAAGTCAAGGAAAAAGGAGAGGATGCTGAAATAACCGAACATCATAGCATTAAAAATGATAGGCATGAAAAAAAAAGGGACAACTTTACCCGGACAATATAAACCAATTCCTAAAAATAAAAATATTTGAAGGACCAACAGGTGAAGCTCCTATGGAGCACATTAAAAGCTTGGAAAAATATTTCCAGGTAAACCAAATTAATGACTTTAGTAAACTGGCAATTGCCTGCAGTCATCTCCATGGCGATGCTCAAGCATGGTGGGAATCCTTGTTCCACTATCCAGTGACATTTGAGGAATACAAAAAGGAATTATTAAAAAGTTTTTGGAATGAACAGCATCAAGAGATGATGCTATACCAAGCCATGCAGGAAAAACATGATGAGAATAATGGTGAAAATTACTTGCAATTTTTCAGAAGACAAGTGGCAACACTTCGGACATTAAACGCATGTCACATATCAGAGGGACAAATTGTCAGAATAATTCGTCGTAATCTGCCACTTGGGATTGAACAAATGTTACTTACTGCGAATATGAATACAGTGCAACAAATGGTAGAATTATGAAGTGCAGTAGACATGACCCAAAGAGACACACAAGGGACCAAAGATAGGCAAAAACAAAATCATTGGCATAGAAAGGTCATACCGAGAAATAGCAGCATCCAAAGGCACACTCACCAAACTGAAAACAATGGTTACAACCAAGGAAAGAAATATTGGAAAGAAAAACAGTTCAGACCACCCTTGCCAAGGCAGGGGTGTAGTAAAGATGATAATTAATCACATCACATGATTTAAGAGTCTTTGTAGTTAAATGTTTATAGGTTTCTTGTGAACTTTTGTCTCTCAGGTATTGTGTGTATGGGTTGATTCGGATTGGCATTTTTTGAACTTGGGCTCTGGAGATGGGGGATGTGCAGGGGTTGTTTGGAGATGTCTGTGTAATCTGGAGTCTCTGTGGCTTCAGGTGAAGGAACACTTCACGCAAAAACGCAAGCAATTCTTTTAGCAGAGAAAACATTCACTGGGACTCATTTGGGGTAATGCAAATGTACTCGTAAGTCTCATATAGAAAGAGCAGAGGAGCATTAACTTCATCTCTTCTTATATATATATATATATATATATATATATATATATATATATAAATGGAAAGCCATGAAGGAACACTTCACCACGCAAAAATGCGAGCAATTCTTTTAGCAGAGAAAATATTCTCTGGGACTCATTTGGGTAATGCAAATGTACTCGTAAGTCTCGTAGAAAGAGCAGAGGAGCATTAACTTCATCTCTTATACATATAAATTGAAAGCCCTTCGTTAGGGGTTGCAAAATATCCTGTCAGCCTCCAAAAAGTGAGCTTGGATGCACCCACGAAGTTTGGCACATTACGCTAGTAGTATTTTTCGTGTTTCATTCGACTTTGCTTGGTTGGTCACAGAGTTCTAGAAAGGATAGATATCTTCATGTTGCCCATCTGTTTGTCTCCTTTTATCTCTGAACCTGGTGATTGGGATGCTGATGTAGTTTTGGCTTAGTATATCGATGTTATGGGGGATGAAATGTCACATTGTTACTATTCGACATCGTACTTTTTAGACTTTCAAAAGAAAAATACAAAAATTAGTAAAAATATAATTAGTAAACATATACTTAATATCTATGCAAATAAAAACTTAAGACTTTAAATGGTCATATCTATTTAAAAGTCTCATTGGAGAGGGGGGTATTGTGCCAGGCATTATCAAATGGCCTTGCACAAAGTATGGATTAAGCACAACAAATATATAAATGTGCTATATTGATAATGGAGTGGTCTGAGCATTAAAATACCCACACACCACAATTTAAATAATATGAAATTGACATGGAAAATATTGTAAAATAAGCTCATGTATTTTTTTTATTTTTCTATTTTGTATATTTTTTATATCACTTTATGTATTGGGCTTTTCTCTGAAAAATTCAAATAGAGAAAGGCAAACTTATTAAACAAGTGAATCAAATGTTGGAACATAGTAGTAAAATAAATAATTAAAGCAATTGTTCCAACATACTTGTACATTTTTCATTTTGTTAATTACTGCCTCTAAAAACTAATTTTATTCTATAAACAAAGAATGTTAATTGCTTTTGAAAAAATCTGACCAAAAGCAAAATGTTTGATAAGGCTATAATTAAAATGTTATTATTTTTTTTTTTTAAATAGAAATTCTTTTGAAATGAATAGCTGTAATCAAGTGGTCTGAGCATTCAAGATGGATGTCAAACTTAAAATGTAGAATTTAATCGGAAAAATATAAAGGAATGTTTGCAATCTAAGTGATAAGCTAGATATTGGCTGATTCATTCTTCTCAGAGGGATATCTGAATTGGTTCTTATTAGTGGGATGGATAGTGCTGCGGGATTCAGTCTTTCGTTGGCAGCCATTCTGGGCAAGTCATTCTTTTCGTTGCTCCAGAATTCTCCAAGCGATCAGCTACTTAGAGAGTCATTTATGAATAGTACTATTAGTGACATTCGTTAGAACAAATCCTTTATACAGTTCTTTTAAGAACTCTTGTCTTTGTGGATTCGAATAACTATTGGAGACAGCCTAGGAAAATTTATTAAATAATCCTCGTTACTATTTAGATATATATAAAAAAAAGAGGATATGAAGCAATATACTAGAGATTCCGGCAAAATGACCATGGGGTAGACAACTAGCCAGTGCACCGCCCTTTCTCTGTCCTAAGCCGCCCAGATGTGACCACGCCAATTCCAACCGCCCAGGAGGATGATCAGTGCCGCCTTACTAAATGGAAGAAATCGTCACCACACAGCCAGTTAACTTGAAGCCCACTCAGCCCAGAGGAGAAGAATGAAGACGCAGATATAAGTTTATTTTAAGATATTTATTAACATTGAAATAATTAACTTTTCTATTTCCGATTAGATATATATTTTTTTTGTTATTATTATTTATCATTTAAAAATGAGAGAGTCTCTCGCATATGTATAAATTGATGGTTATTGCGGTCATAAATGGTAAAGCTTTTACTTAAATCCTTTGAGTGAATGTTTCTATTTCAAATTAGTATTTTCAACAAAGATTGCAATGAGATTTTTTTTTGTTGTTGTTGTTGCTATTCGTTTTGCTGTTGTTGTTATTCCTGAAATTCGTCAAATATAAATATGCATGTATATATATATGTATGCGTACATATGCTTATTATATTCGGTAAATATGATATCTCATGCTGAATATCAAAAAAAATGTATTTAACTGTAAATCCTTTTTAAGTTATTTTTTTGTGACTGCTACACCTCACGATGAGTGTAAGAAGGGATTGATTTATTATAGATTCCCTATAAGCAAGTACTCTAATAACTTTATATTTAAAATAATAGTAGGTGTATAATTGGGCTGCACGTATATACATGTATAGAAATTTATCTTTGGCAAAACAGAAATAGATACAGTACCTTATGGTGAGTACGATATGGTATCTGAGCCAATGCAACATATTGACATGTTGAAAATATGAAATTAGTGATATATTTCATTGTGCAAATATGCATAGTTTTTATTATTATATTTCCTATCAATAAAAAGGTTTTAAAGTTATCAGTAAAAGCGTATGCCTGTATGACCGAAAATCTCATATCTGTATATCAAATCACACAACTTAAAATTTATTTCTATTGGGTAAAAAGAGCTCAGACCACTTCCATTACTTATAAACATTGTCAATAGTTGTAGGGAATTATTATTGTTCTTATTTAAATTTGGATTTTATCTATTTAAATGCTTTGAAAATCTATATATATTGGGATAATTAATTATTTAGTATTTTGTTATTATATCATCATTTATATGAAACGGTAATGGGTATTTGGGACTAAATAAATATTTAATCACATTATTAAACTTGTTTCGTTTTTATAGTATTAGTTATATCGATAAAATGTGTTCTTTCCTTATCAACCACATACCTGTAATAATCATTTAACTTATCCATTTGAAGACCCTAGATGTAGAGTGACTTGAGCTAGCGGCACAGGATATCGCTCTACCGGGGTGTTAAATCTTATTCTTATGCTCCGCTGAACATATGGTATTGCACACCCTTCTAAGAGGGTGAAAAATTCATTTTTTGATTCTTTTCTAGAAGTGGCGCGCAAAGGTATATTTTGTAAATAGATTTTTCAAAGGTGTGTACTTGCCATTGTTCTAAATATTCGGGCATTAAAATAAGAGATCAACTAAAGAGTGTTTTAACTGGAAGATTCCTGTCAACCCACTCTTTCTATCAGTTTAGCCGGAAGTACTGATATATATGAGTATAGAAATCGGCTAAATTGATATCCATTTCTTTACCTGTTAGATCTTGGTCACTTCATGCTCAGTGCAAGATTAGGAAAAGAATTCCGCAGGGAGTATGGTCCGGTACAATATATATATATATATATATCATTAAAACCAGTCAACACTTAGACAATCCCAGCATCAATCAACAATCTCAAACTGTTGTCAAGGCAACTTTTTAACTT
Source organism: Epiperipatus broadwayi (assembly GCA_028023455.1). Taxonomy (NCBI): domain Eukaryota; kingdom Metazoa; phylum Onychophora; class Udeonychophora; order Euonychophora; family Peripatidae; genus Epiperipatus; species Epiperipatus broadwayi. The sequence goes on from JAQFVV010006209.1 coordinate 15,432,308, forward strand.
TTAAATGATCTTAAAGTATAGTCTAAACATTGGTGGTTCTAGGTAAAACAATATACTATATATATGAATAGCAAAATTAAATGGTATACATAGTACATAATTTATAAAAATAAATTATATTGAGTTTTTATATATTTGGATATTTCATTTATTTATATATACTTGTATAGAATGTAAAAATTTTGATTCAGAAATTTTATATTTATAAATAATGTACAATCTACATTATCACAATCTGTGCAAAGACATGATTGATGAAAGAAAAAATTCATACTGAGTTGATGATTGCTATACCATTGTGAATGTTCCTAAATTGTTTTGTTTTTAAATATTTTTTCTTAAAATAGCATATTATTAAATTCATTATTTATATATTTTGAAGTTGAATATTACAAATGCATACATGCTTTATTACATATACCAACCTTTTTTTACATAAAATTTGTAACTAGTTTTATAAAAAGAGAATACATCATAAGTTAAAATTTGTGTAAGAGTTTTAGAAGCCCTTTCTTTTAGCAGACATATTCATGTATCTTTTTAATTTTAATATAAATGATCAGCCCATGGTGAAAGCAGATCAATTCCTAACTCTTCATCTAATTACCAAAATAAGTTTAATAATCTGGCCCCCATTAAAGAGCATATTAGATATTAAGCTGATAAGAACAGTTTTTTTAAAATGAATTTTAAGCCATAACACCAACAAGAGATGTATATAAAAATATACAATGGTAATAAATAACACTCAAATAATTAAATAAAAAGAATAAGAAAAGCTAGCATTTAAGTAGCATTGACATACTGATGAATCCCTGTAATGTGCTTGTCATAAATGTCTCTGATCTAACAGATGGTACCTGAAACAATAAGCCTGCACAACAGACTGTGTTAGCACTTGTCATGACATAAAGCTGCCAGCAGACTCTCATTGTTAGGATTCCAAATGTTCAAAGCACTCGAATTAAACATATCAAGAAATATCTCTTAGACACAGTATGTATATCAGTCTGCAATACTTTTGTATATGAACTGTTTTTCAGATCTAGGCTGGTAAAGACTTCATAGTTGTTCTTGAAAGAAACTGTGACATATACTATATTGATAGTTTTTAGGTATTATTAATTGCAGTAATGTCAGAATGAACACTATTGTTAAAACAAAAATGATCTAGTTAATTCTAACCAGGCCACAGTCAGGTGTGATGGTCTTGTGCATGCAGTTTAGTATGGCACTGTGTTGAATAGTTAGTGTAATTATATGCTGTGGGCAATGACAGCATACATGAGAAAGTGTCTCATTCACAAAACTACATCTCCAGTTCTTATCATGGCCACTGAATCTGTAATTACCTTTCAGAGAAACATAATCTAATCATACCCTATGAATGAAATGCCAATTACAGGATTTGGTGAAGTCACTCCAATGCATAAAATGATTGGATGTGGCTCTTATATTTGAGACCTCATACATTTTGCCATGGTCAGACTTAGCCAACAGTAGCTTTTTGTAATATGACCACAAAGCAGATCACAAGTTTTTTTCTTAGTTCTTTTTTCTTTATGTTTTTTTTTTTTTGTTAAATGCAATTATTTTTTAATTTTTGATATTAAAATAGTTTTATTTTAATTACATAATAAAAATAGTTTTATTTTATTTCCTATTAGAATAGAATTAATTAAAATAAATAGCTTATATTTAGTTGGACAATTGTTTAATTATTTTGTTGGTTGGGTTAATTCATGAATGCATACAAGGGGCATTGGGTTGGCTATTTAAAGTGAAGACATATTATGTATTTAGTTTGGACCTTTTGAATAAACAAAACTCATATATTTTATTTTTAAAACAAATTCTTTCCATAAGATTATTTGTAAAAAAAAAAACAATTTTTTTCAAAAATTTATTGAAATTGTTATTGAAAAAAGTGTTATGAAGTATATTAATGACGAAATTTGTCCAAAAAAATACATGGAGATTGCACAGCATTTGCTCCAAATCGTGTTAATACGAAAATAATTCTTATAAATTTTCAAAATAAAAGTTGATTACTTTTATTAAATGAAAAGGTAGATTATTTTTTGAATTAATTTAAAGAGAAAATAAAATTATAATAGATATTAAAAGAGCAATTATTCCACTCAATTTATTAGGGATAGAATGAAGAATTGCACGTGAAAAGAAAAAGTATCATTTTGGTTGAATACGAATAAGAATAACTAATGGATTTGCTAGGATATAATTTTTCAGGATCTTCTAAGAGATATTTTGAAAAAATAAGAGTAAAAATGATAATAAAATAAATAATAATATCGTAATTGAATCTTCAATTCATAAGTAATAATGGAAAAACAACAAATACCTCCACAAAAATTAAATGACTCCGTTGGTGATTTCTACTTTTATGGTATTGAAAATGATACTGGAGTTATTAGCATTAAATTACCATCATCTATGGAGTCAATTTTTAAGACATTTGAAGAGTGATAAATTCCAACTTGAAAAAGATTTTGAAATGATCATCCTCTTGACTTTTGGTAAGATACAAATTGATACATTAAATCAATCACGCCATGAACATTCATATGGAAGAAAATCTGATAAAACACATGGCAATATGATTAGAAATTCACCAGAAAATGTAAATGAATCTGGAAATAAAATTAGTAATGAAGATACACTTGATAACCAAAATTTTCAAAATACAATCAACAATCATAAACGATTGGAAGCATCTCTATTAAAATATGATTGGTATATAAAATTTGTGTTATTAATAAAGAATATACTTTTAAAAAAAATATGATTGGTCATTTGTAGATAAAACTTAGTTTGAAAACCAAATAAAAATAACAATTATTTAAAGACTGAATTATCTGTAAAAGAAGATAGTTTTTCTTTCATTGATGAAAGTTATTTTGACCATACCCAAATAAATCATTTCAAAACTGTTTTAGGTGAGAATCAAAATATTACTGATCAACAGTAGTTTTCTTCTATCATTAAGTCACTGGAAAATATTTTGTCTACAAAATTCAAGGAAATAAATAATTTCATTGAAAAACCAAATCCTTCACATTATTATGATCCTGCATCATTAGAAGCAAATTATTTAACTAATAATTCCAGTGTCATCCAAAAACAGTCTTTGTATATATTTTTAAATATAAATTAAAAAATGATAAGATTGAAAATTTTCCTGCAGAATGCAATACAGTTAGCAATTTTTTACTCACATCCATTTGTGGGAACTTTGAAAATATATTTACAAAACCAAATCTTATCAATCTATCACTAAAAAATTAATCTCTCAAAAAATTTGATGTTAATAAAAAACATTTAGAAAATTCAGAGAATACTGGAAATAAAAATTTATCTACAGAATCTGATACAGATAGTAATTGTTTATTCCCATCCATTTCTGGGAACATTGAAAATATATTCACAAAAACAAATTCTATCAATCTATCTCCAAATGATAATTTTTTTCAAAAAATTAAAAACTAATGAAAAATAATTTAGGTAATTTCTTACATATATCACAAGTCACTCCTTCACCAAAAAAAAGATTTAAAGCCATTGTTTCAACAATCAAAAGCCAATTCTCTATTAAAATTGAATTAAATAATAAATATACTGAAGGACAGATATATGGATTTGTTGACAAACTAGAATTTATATCAGATGAAGTTAAACCAAACATTATTGCTGATAAAAAAAATCCAAAAACAGCTTATGATATGACAATGAAAATAGGTGATGAAATGAAGAAAAAGAAACAAAAAACAGTTTATAAAAAAATACTGAAGAGGAATGAAAATACTGAAAATGATATTGCCAATATTCACTATGATTATCTGGTGGATAGTCATAAATGGTGAATTCTTAAAGATCAAGTTTCTTCAATTATACAAAATGACAAAAAGAGAAATTTGAACTAATATTAAAAAATCTGTTCTTCATTATAATTTTGATATTATCACTATAGATAAGACTTATGAACTTTCCGCATTATTTGGACTTAAAATGTAATATTGTCTAATGGATCTTCTTCCATATTTGCCCAAAGCTTTGAGTAAACCAAATGATTCTATCAAAGAATTATTTACTGTTCATCAGATTGATAATTGTGTCATTGGATTATTGTTTTTTGCAAAGGCTAAAGAAATGGCCTTTAAACTTTTACTACTGTTTAAAGAAAGAAGAATAACTAAAACATATTGAACAATTACTAAAAGAATTCCTTGTCCATGGTTTGATATTCCTACAGCAGAAGGTAACATTAAAAACATTAGAATGGTATTACAATCTGAATAGACCAAAGAAACAAGAACAAACAATATTCTCACAAAGCTGTAACATATTTAAAGTATTAGATACCAAAAATTTGTGTGCATTAGTGGATCTGTATTCTGAAACAGGTAGGAAACATCAATTGTGATTCTATTTAGTATTTGGTTTAAATTTTCCAATTTTAGATGATCATAAATATGCTCATTATACCAAAATGATACCTCAAAGATTATCTAAAGATGTTCTAGTTCAACTTGGTGTCAAGCAGTCTAAAGTTCATCTTCTTTTTATATACATATAACAAACATTTCCATAAAAGTAATTTTTTGTTAATTAATCTATTCCAATTGTACAAACATCTAATATACATATGAGTGAACTTCTTTTATTCATATGCAATCACAATTTCATTATTAATTGGGACACAGCAGTTCTTCGTTACAACCTTAGCTTTGTGAAAGATTAATGCTATTTCAATTAAAGGTTGGCAATCTATGTAAAAAACTAATAATACATAATATGACCCAAAAATATTTTATTTTCAGATATATATAATAAATCATATTTTCCGGAACAACTATGTCAATCAAATAAAATAAAATACTGGTGCTTTAAGAAAATAGTACTTGCTTTCAACTGAGTAAAGTATCATGTGGTTATTGCGGAAAACATAATTGTGGCATGTGGTTGCTGAATAGATCAGCTTAAATGTGAATGGGTTTCTTTTATTGGTGTAAGAAAACTCGACTGTACAAATGGTAATGTTAATGTTTCATCATGTTTGTTAATACAATTTGTCTTTTTTTTAAATTTCTATAGACTGTGAGAACATTCATTCCACCATAGATATATACTGTTGTTTAAAATCTACAGATTGGTACTTTTTTTAATTAAAAAAATCTCATATCTAAAGATTTTATACATCTATTAATAGCATCATCCAATAAAATATTTACAATTCAGTTTAAACATACACATAAGCTAAACATCTTGATATTAATTTATATATATATATATTATAATGAAATCTAGATTTTTGTTTTGATTATAATTTACATAATCTTGGAAGCATATATTGAAATGTACAAATTTGGCCATAAGTTGTTCACACCGTTTTTTTTTTAACCAAAGAAACTATATTACAATCTTAAGTGTGTTTAGATTGTATATATTTAATTGCTAAAAGAGTTATGCTTTAACAGAAATATATATATATTTACATAAAATTGATAATATACTTTCAATAATTATGTAAATTAAGTATTAATTTATTGATATAAATAATTAAAAGATTTTTTTTAAAAAAATCGTTTTAAATTAATCCTTTAAGTAAACAACAAAACATCAATTTCGAAATAAAATATTTTTGTTATAAAATAACTTCTCTTATTTACCTATAGATTTTTATATTAAATGAGATCAAATCGTGTGACCTTTTAAACTGTCTACATAAGACAATTCTTTGTAATAATGTTTTTTTTTCTTTCTCCCTACACTTCACAATTTAAATGTATTTTAATAAATACGTGCAAAATATCGATTTTGCAGTCAATACAGAATTTGAATAAGTCAATTTAGTAACAGATAAATGTTAAAATTGATTGCCGGAGTATTATTCTCCTTGTTTTGAATAATGCTCACAGGTATTTGCATACATGATTAATTCAAGCTTTAAAACAATTTTATAATCCATAAAAATAATGAAAAACTGTGTCCTGCTAATTCTTTTATTGTGATAACGTTTTAATATAACGAATCCATTCGTGAATATCTTTAAAAAAAAAAAACTCTTCTGCAAATGACGTTCTAATAAAAAATTTACTCAATGGTTAAAATTTAGAACATTTAAAACAACAAAATTTTATTCTGTACATACAAACAAGTCATTACTAATTTATTATTACGAGTTTAAAAATAAAAAAGAAGTGAGAAAATATCAAGATTAGATATGAAAATTTGAATGATAATTGAAAAAATACATTGGAAGAATAAAATAAAAGATTAGAGAGTTGAAGAGAAAAACTAAAATAAAAAATGTATTTACTTAAGATATTGCAAAAAAAAAAAAAAAACTGAACCAGACTTACAAACATATATATAAAAGGATAAAGCGTTGAATAATGTTGTAATTGATTTGAAGAAGTAGCTGAGATTTTAAAAACAAAGCAAGTGATAGTAATTGTATTTATGTATTGGACTATTTCTATCATCTAGTATTAAAAAAAATTAACTTTATTTAAATTTTTCAATTACATTCAAACAGTTGAATGTAATTGGAAGATTTAAATAAAGTTAAATTTTTCTAAAGACATTGAATATTTAATATTAGATGATGGAAATAGTCCAATATATAAATACAAGTAAAATACTATCATCACAAACTTTTAGAAAAACACTAAATGGTAGTAATGTTTAGAAAAGGTCAACCAACCTCATGTTCCTGACTTGTCTTTTGGTAGATTGACAGATGAAATAATATTTTCTTTATTCAAAACAATTAAATATTTAAAATATTTTTCATGTGTCAATAATAATCTTTGTGTGTTGTTTTTTTTTTTTTTTTGTTTAACGTAAGAATACCTTTAAACTATACATTTCTACAAATTTATTTTTCGTTCGATATCTTTAATTTTGATCAAAATAACAAATAGTAATTATAATTTTATTACTTTATATACGTTGAAAATAAAAGCAAAACATACGGATTTATATAGGTTCAAAAGTTGCATGTGAATTGATAAGCTAAAGGTGACAATTCATATTTGCAATATATACATAGAGCTGTGTATGTGCATGCTGAAGTGATATATATATATATAATGTAACTGTCACATTTGTACACTCATGCAACAAAATCCAGAGCCCAAGCAAAATACACCAAAGCTGACCGGAGTTAGGTGGTTGAGACCTCTAATCCGACCAAACTCCAACTCATCTGCCAGTACTCCAAATTTAACACCTTATGAGTGACATTTCTGAGGATACACTCAGTCCTCATTTAACCGTGAGCCAACATAGAACAGGCAGAAACATGAGACTCACGGTCAATACTAACCTAACTAAATGGGTGATATATAGCACTTAATTCTCTATTAATCTCAACTACCAGATATACACATTTAGCATATAAAATCATTAAGAAATTGGAGTAATGAACTGTGAAATTTAATAATATACTGTGGATTGGATAAAATACTATGGTTTGGCTTGTTCTAGAGTCTGAGCAAGAAAGATATACAACAGTTTATATTTAAAAAGATTTATTAAAACAATAACAAATGATCTAACATAAAATATCATAATGACAAGGATTGTATAATATTCACAAGGTATTCAATACAGGCAAGCATGTTACAATAGTTGGGACTGTTATCAAGTACATCTGTTCCCTTTTAAACATATTACAATACATATGTGTGTGAGTTGTAGAGGTCATGCCTAATCATTTCACATGCTCATCTTATGAATTGGACTTGTTTAAGTTAGAAGTTGATACTTTAGAAGAGATGATGATGAATACAGCCAGTTTTAATGGCTGTTATATGTACTAATTAAATGAGCAACTAAATAAGCTGAGTATCATGCAGATTCAACCTGATTACCCAGATTCGAACTCCAGTCTAAAGCTGAATGATTAATTAATATGGGAAAAAGAACTGGTTACCATTAGATTCACATATATGTGCTATGGCGCTATATAAAATATTAAAGAAATAAACTTGCAGTGTAAGTGAGTGATTATCCAAGAGCTTCAGCATCAAATCCTCAGTTTGCTCTGAAACCGATGGTTTGCTGCTATTGGTATATGAACATAAAGTTCAGGAACTCAGATTGGCTTTAGGAAAAATCTGGGTCCGCATGCTCCAGCTCTAATAAAGATAGCCATAACCTGAACTAAATAATGGGGCAGTTTGCTACCGTTAACCCATGTATGATGCAGCAAAACGTAACACATATAAGTGTATTATATAAAGACACACCTGCAATGCACGCAATATATATATAGAGAGAGCAATAAGTCTGCATATAATTAATTGTGCCTAAAACAGATAGCTTTTATCTGTCAAGCTAATTCAACACAGTTCTCTAATGTTAAGTATGCTACTAAAATGGGCTTAAATTATATAATAAATAATCTAGTTAAGATCCTGAATCTGCATATAAATATTCATAATTAAGGAGGGAAAGTATATTTGATTGGACTTAATACAACCATTAGGAATATACTTTATCATCTCTAGACTATATATATATATCCCCTTCCAACTAATAGATCTTAAAAGTTATAATATAAAATCGGTTAAGCAAACCTTGAAAAATATGATTTTACAATAAATATAACTATGATAATAATGAGTGGTTAGCACGTTCGTTTATTACCAATATTATAATTTTGAAACAATGATTCAATAAAATAAACAATGCTTTTAAAATGTTTAAGTGGAGATTACAATTATCTCCTTTATAAATGACTTACTTAGTTTCATTGTTTCGAAATATGAGCTTATTATCACATTTTAAACACAAACAAAATGCATTTAAACAAAATATTAAAATTATTAACTTTAGGCAAGACTGTTAGTTTGTAAGAATTGAAGAGAATAAATTTAAGACATTTAATGAGTATAAAAAAAATATGAAATCTTTTAATTTATAAAAGATTTCAGCAGTTTATAAAATTAAAGTAAGTGATTTTTTTTTCTTTTACAATATATATATATATATATATATATATATATATTGTAGATATATATATAGTATTCAATTATTTAAAAAAAATTTTTTTTTCTTTTATACATACAGAGATTTATATGTATAGATTTATTATTATGAATAAGCAGTTTTGTGATTTATTATATAATTTTTTTTTATTAAATAATATGTGTTAAATTTATTTAACTTTCATTTTGTTAAAATAGAGTAAATCAGAAAAGTGTAAAATAAGGCAATTAAAATTGTTAGATTAGGAGATAAAAAAATGTACACGTGTGAAAGAATGAATACATCTGTACAAACACAAAGATGCTTTTACACGTATTCCTGATGGCTATAGATTCCAGGTTTGTTGTTATCTGTGTCTTAAGATTATTTTTACAAAAGAGGTGCTTTGATGTAGATAACGATAGCGATCAATTTTAAGTCTTTATTGATTGTGACCGACGTCAAACTTGTGAAGCTTTGATTTTTTTTAAGATAAAGATTTCCAGATGTTTTTTTTTTCTTTGGTTGAAATTCGCGATATAAATGATTGAAACAATTTTTTTAATCAGTTAGTCTTAAATTTTTTAGAGAGATGATGAGTTAGTCATTAATTTTTTTTTAGAGTGAGAGTCACTCAAATTATTATTATTATTTTGAGACTCAACTCAGTCGGTCCTTCCTTGTTATTATTCTTAAGCAGAAATGTAAGCTCTGATTTTTTTTTAAAAGAGAGTGAACGCTTTAATTTTTTTTTCTCACTCTTTGAAAGTTGAAAAAAAAGAGCAAATGAAATATGCGTTTATATAAAGCAATTTCCAGCAATATTAAAGAAGAGGAGAGAAATGGAACAAGATTGAATTTATTAGAAGTTAGTAATAATTATATAAAAATGATATTAACATATTTGGTTATGCATAATACTATGCCTCTGCATTGCTAAACCATTTTTTTCTGCTTCCTGGTTAATACAGAATGAGTCAAAATCACTGATCTGTCTATGAAGTCATGTATCCAGTAATAACCAACAAAATGATAGATTTTGAAGCCAACCACACAAGCTATATGGAATGCTTTGTTTCTAGTTCCTGGCTTATTAAAAGCTCATTACCTTCGAATGAATGGAGAAGAGGAAATAGGAGGAAAAGAAAATTTATAACAGCCATGTAGAACCAAGTTTGAAGCCATAAATCAAATTTTTGTTGATTTACCTCAATCATCTAAAGTGTCAACAGCAATTATTTTTTTTAAAGGAGAGAGACAAGCAAATCCACCGGTACCTACTTATTCAAAGTACTTATAATAACTTTTTTTTAAATGGTAGAAGGAAGCCAATCAACAGTGAATAATAATGGAATTGAAGAAACAAGCAAGTCAATTGATTCAGCATTATCTTAAAAGTATCTGCAATAACTTTTTTTTTGTTGTTGTTGTTGGTGAGCAAAGAAAAGCAGTCTGAAAATTCAAACTCAGGACATTAATAAGAAGTAAAAAGTAGACGGGTAAATATGAACTTTCTTTAACCGATTTTATTCTTTTACTTATTAAAAGTAAACCTTAATTTACTGGTCAAAGCAATTTTCTTTTTTGATACAGAAACATTAAAGACTTGTTTATCTATAGTTATTTGCAATATCTCACAACATAGCACAAACATAGTTTAAATCTTTAAACTTAAATTTTTCATTATTTTTTTTTTTTTTTTTTTTTATTATATATTGTAATGTTGAAATGTTTTTTTTTTAATTGTTCTTCAGTTGTTAATGATAATGAGCAACCTATAGATATATGCATTTATAATGTTTTTTATTTTTATTTTATCTTGTTGCATATTAAAAATTAATATATGTATTTTATTTTCTTTCGCTATAAGGTTGCAAAAGAAAAAGATATTTTTATATATGTAATTTATGGGTATACATTTTAAACATATATGTTAACATTACCGAATGCGTGAATGTGTAACTGCTTATCCAAACACATCAAAGAATAGGTTATATATGATTAGTTTAAAATGGTAAATTGAAAAGTAGGGCATTACATTTGAATGGAAATGAAATAACATATACAAGTTTCACCTGAAATTTATTTTATGATATGATGAGTAAGAAAAGTCTTAAATAAGCATTTATAGAATATGTATTTTTTTTTTCTAATATTGATTTAAGTCAGCTTATTTTGAGATATCACGAAAAATGACAAACCTATATATTAAGTTTATTTGCTTATACTTATATAAATTTTTATATTAATAAGCCATTTATTTAATTGTCGATTTGACTTTAAAGAAGGAAAGAAAGAGTAGTAGTGTTAATAAAATATAATTATATATCTTAATTGGTTTCCGAGTTATTATTAAGAATATTGTGTTTTTTTTTTTGTCTTAATTCTATCATTTTAATTCATCATCATTGCTCGCAGTTATTAAGTATTACCATTCGTATATATTGAGCAATCACTTGCAAATATTAAGCGTCCGCAAAATAATAGGTAAACTAGAATGTTGATATTTAAGTATTTAAGGATTATGCTTGAGAATAACCAAATTTTGATAATTATAGTTCAACATAGAAAGCTAAAATTGTGTTGTGTCCATGAATTTAGATCATCCTCATCAAAGATGGATATCATGTTATTAGTTAAAAATGTTTCAAATAATACTATATAAAAGTTATGATCGCCATCAATCATCATTAATAAATTATAATCATTAAATTTAATGTTTAGCGTAATGAATATATTTTAGTAAATAGGGGTTTATAGAAAATTGAATATTATGCAAAGAGATTCATGATGATCAATCATCACCATTAGTATTATTAAATCCCAGTATGAAATAGGATAATTTTAATAGATGCCTATAAGTTTATAAAGATGAATTTATTGTTGTGAGTTTATTGATAAGCCATGGCTGGTATCATCATCACTATTATAATCATTATTATGATATCACTATTATTATCATTATTATGATATTATTATCATCATCATCATTATTACCTTTATTGTGATAAATAATCTAGTTAAATGGCCATCAATATCAATAATGGTCTTCACATTCTTGTTTGGAAGCCATTAATAGGATTATACATGTCTGTTCATCAATATACGCTAATGAGCTAGCAATGTCTATAAGAATCTTTGATCTATAGTATAAACTTTGGTAATATTGGGATCTTGTAATTTTATCAATATAGATAATATGTAAGAATGTCATTTTTGCTCAATAGTCATCCAAGTCATGTGTAATAAATATGTACTGAATGAGTTTGAACTCAAGTACACTATAAATAGATACTTATCTAGATTGAAAACAATCTAGTGGCGCTCATGGAAAAACACATGTACGTAGCTAAACTGAATAAAGAGTGATATCATCCCTTTCCAACTTCATAATATTAGTTTTATAAAATATATTTTTTTATAAGTTGTCATGAATAGCACCCGTGTGTGCATATGACCATGAATGGTCTTATATATTTGGAAAGAAGAATAGGAAGGATTCTTTGTTAGAAGAACCTAGTATTGGAGATAAGCATAAGGCACTCCAGGAATCTCACAGTGGGTACTTTTATTCAGTTGCTATATTTAATATTATTTTTATTAGATGACAATGGCCAGTATGTTTTATTGTTCAAATGACTGCCCCAATATATAAATAAATACCAAGAATCTTTAATGCTGATATTTTCAAGTGGCACAGTGATTCTATAATTTCTTTATCTATGCTATGATGAATTAATATAGTTACAAATGGTACAGATTGGATAGGCATATATCTAATAATTAATAATTTCCCCTATCTAAATATTTATTATGGTTACAAACGTGACATATTAAAATAGTTACAAATTATAATTACAAATACATATCTTTTATATTAATTTAATAATTACAAATACATATTATATATAATTTATAAATATTGTTACAATATATATATATCAATATATATATATATATATATATATAAAGATAGATTTATCTGTGTATATATATATATATATATATATATATATACAAAGTTACACAGATTGACAGTTTCTTTTTATAATTGGATAAAATTTAAAGAGTTTGGTAATTTAGATAGAACATTCTTTTTAAAGTGTTATAAGAATTTAGAGATTAAAGTTCATACTGTAGTTTTTAAATTTATTACCATTTGCCTTCTTGGCTGGACTTGAAGTGTACATCAATGATAGTGGTTGGAATAGGGTGTCAAACAGTAGCATAGTTTTTCAGTGGCCTTTCAGATAGGTTTTAAATTTCTTCATATTCTCCATGCAGGTTGCTGGTCTATTCAAAGATATGTTTGGAGGAACTGACAGTATCATTCTGGCTAAAGAGCCAGCAAATATATTATTTTACTCGATCATCTTGGAATCTGGTCTCCACAATAATTTACAGGAAAAAGCTAAAGAATGAAGGTTAGCTTAAAAAATCTGTAATATTTATTATATTTTCTAGATCAAAAACCAGTGACTATCTATTTTAAAACACAATTCAAACTTCCTCTAAATTTTACAGCAGTAGGTTTCTTTTGACTCTGATCTTTTTTTTTTATTTTATTGCCCAAACCTTTACTGGCCTGATCTAGGAAAAGAAATTCATTACAATCGTAATGAGCTTTAGAACAATGTTAATAATTCAGGAACCATTTGATCTTATTTGAGAATTATTCTAAATTGTTTTATTACCAATCTGTGAATTTCGCATGTAATTTATAATTCATTTAAATCAAACTTGCTAAAGATTATTTAGCTACATTTTCTAAATAAAATAACCTTTATACAATATATTATTTATATAAATGCTGCAATATATTTATACAAAAATTAATATCACTATCATTTAGAGTTGCATGTATGTGTGACAATAACTATACAACTGTTTGAATGCATATAAAACTGTGATTACATATACAACTGTGCAAATGAATATATCACTGTGTGGATATATATACAACTGTGTAAACACATATACAGCTGTGCTAAGGCATATACCACTGTGTGGATACATATATACCTGTACTAAAGAGTGTTTAAAACTGGCATAGATGTGTCTGTGGAGAAATAAAGGTGAAACAGATAGGAGGACAGGAATATCTGTTTCATTTCCCCAAACTTACAAAAAAAATCCATGAAAAAAAAAAGATTTTACTTGGTGAAGAATATTCCTCAACAATACCATTATTTTATAACAAATTACTTGCAAAAAATTTTACCCTGCCTGGCTGTCTGGTCTTAAGGTGATGACAGTACACTGATACCATTATGACTAAAGTCTAAGGCTATACACATCTACCTATAACTGGCTATACTAACACTATTTGAATATGTTAATTTGTTAAACATGTGGATATTACATATATATGAGCACACAAAATTTAATATGTATATACTGTTGGATTGGAATAATATAACCCCAATTGGCTATCTAATTTGGTAAATATCACATATAGAAGAACACACAAAAATTAATGTCTAACTACTGGGGTAGGGATAATTCTATAAATGATCACACAACATGGGAGTGATAATCAAAATGAATTCCACCTAAGTTGGATCTGGGAGTAAGTTTTGAAATGTTTTGGGGTTCTTGGAGCTTATCATGTCCAAGGAAGTTTGCAGGCATCTCACCTTCTGACTTAATGCAGTTTGGTTTCTTTTCCTGAATGGGAAATACTTATGATACCTCTGAAGACATCTATTTATTAAATTCCAAGTTTGAACCCCCTTCTCATTTCCAGTCTTGCAGACATAGGCACCTTCTTTTATCCTCCTTTTCCATGCTGCCAGTCCTATCCTGGCATCACCATCATCTCTTCCCATGAGTTTTCTATTCTTCCCACACTTCATCTGGATTTGATGCAGTTTCTTCCTAAAAGGAAAATATGTAGGATATCTCCGAACATATCCCCCTCTCAGATCCTGAGCGTGAACTCTTTTCTGGTTTTCCCTTCTAAAAACATAAGTATCTTCTTTTCTCCTCTTTCTTTTCCACCCTGTCTTTACCATTTGGGGTCTGGCAGTATCTGGGATACTCTCACAATCAAAAATGACTCTGTCCCACCAGGCCTTGATCTCAGACTTAGCTCCACAGTCTTCTTCTACTCGATCAAACTCATCCATTTTGGGAATTTCTGAGAATGGTCTATCTTCTGAAACATTCCTATCTATGCAAGTTTTGGTAACCTCAATTACATTTATTTTTGGTACTTCTGGGTAAGATTTTGGCTTAATTTCTTCAATACAAATAAGATTTTTAGTTGAGGTTGAAAGAAGATTTATTTTTGTATTCTTTCTCATTTACTTCTGTACCTATAGACTCTTCACTGTTCTGAGCTATATTTTGTTGTTCAAGAGATTCCTGCATGATTTTTATATTAGGTTTCATCCCTTCCATGTTTTTTGTATCAATTTCAGTATCCATTGCAGTCTCTGAATACAGTTTTGAATCCTCTGATATTTTCATATTGATATTACAAATATCAATATTTACTGCATCAATTTTAGACTCTTCCATCGCATCATTGATTTTAGACTCTGTTACAAATTTTACATCTTTAGATTTTATTAAATCAGCTTGCAACTCCTCAGCAGTCTTTGCATTCATTTTAAAGTCTTCTACAGTTTCTTCATCGAGTCTTAATTCTTCCTCAGTTTTTATATCAATTTTAAACTCATCAATCCCTACAACTATTTCAGAGTCTTCTATTATCTCCACATCCATTCTACATTCTTTTACTGTGTTTGGTACTATGTCAGTCTCAGCTTCTGTATCTATCACTTCTCCTTTTGCAGTTTTAGAGACATATTCCACAATTAGCAGTTTTTCTGAAGGTGGATTGACAATTCCAATATCACCCTCCATAATTTCAATTTTCTTTTTAATAATTTCAAATTTTGCTTTATTGGTAATAGGATTTTCAACTCATGATTCCTTTAAAATATCTTTGGTTGTAACTTTTAAAGTTTCTTCAACTTGCTTTAATTCAATGATATCATCTTACTCCTTTTCTTTTTTAACATGTTATTTGACTAAACTATTTTTTCACTCAATTCTAACATCTCTCTTTGCATACTAACTCATGACATTTCTTCTATAACCTCCGAATCAATTCTTTGCTTTTTAAAGCATATTTCAAAAGGAGATTCTGCCTTTTCTACTTCCTCTGTAATTACTCCTTTTACTGGTTATACCTCAGATATATCAATTATATTCTTTTTAGCATCCTCATTGCCTGGCATACAAGAATCTGCAGTTTCAGCATGTTTATTTTCTTGGAGACTATCTTCTGGATCTGCCAACTTTACTCATTTATAATGATAATGGTAATACATATTTGCATCTTTTGCAACATCAAGACTTTCAAATCTTCCCTTCTTACAGGATACATTTTCTCCTCTTGGTTCACCATCCTGATCACTACTATCCTCTAAATTTCCTTCAGGAATTTCTCCTGTCTCTTCTTCCCCTTGAATTAAATTTTCATAGCCACTCTCATTATCAATCTCTCTGCCTGCCCATACAACTTTTTCTAACCCTAACTTGTCACCTCTTCCCAAATTCACTGGGTGAATTGCCTGTGGTTTCAAACCCCCTTTCCATTTCTCTATTGGGATCTGTTTGTTCTCTTCCATTTTATCCAATGTAGCTCTCCAGAATTTTGCAAACTCTATATTATCTTGTCTGTATTCTGCTAACAGGATTTCCGCCTTTAGACAGAAAGCCGATAGCCTGTCATCCCATTTTTCTTCCATTGTACTGCTGTCCATAACTGTTCAGCTTTGACTTTGCCAATAACTAATAAAACAAATTATTAATATTTTCTATAATTTTATTTAGTGACTCTCCTTCCAAAAATGGCTCTCTCTCTCTCTAATTCCTAACCTTCAGAACACTGCATTCCTTTATTAACCTATCCTTACTACCTCTCTCTATAACAACTGCCACTATCAAGTTTAAGCCCTGTTTACATCTAACATACTCACATACTTTATAAAAAAAATTTTAAAGTATATAATAAAAGCATTTATGTAAAACAAATAAAAAAAAATTATATTACCAATTGCACCTCCTTTCTTCCCTCACTGAAGCCGATCATTCCTAAGAAAAGACTTAAAAAATTCATTATGGAAAATTTTGTTGTCTATGCCAGGTTTGATCTGAAGTACATGTAAATATCTCCATTTATTTAACTTACCTAGACCTTGCCTCTTTTTGTTTCATTGCTTATTCTCCAAACCAATCCAAATTTTTACAGTAACTTTAAAGAAATAGATTCCCCTTATGCAAACCCTTTTCTCTACCCCTGATGACAAAATTTATATGAGGATGACAATCAAACTGTTCAGGCCACCCCCGGGCACCAGTCTCCAGTGAGCAAAAAAAACACCACATATATAACATCACATGATTACATTTCCTATACTAGCACATTAATTGTTGATAAACAGAGCAAAACTCTTCATACAGTATTGCCACCTGTGCTAAACAGAGTAATCAATGGATGCCAGAAGGCTTGTACATAAAATCCCTATCTAATGCCTACTCATCCAATATCCCCAGACTAGTTTCTGGATTGTGGCCTTCATCAGTGAGGAGCTTTGGATCTGAGAGCACTGCATCTAGATCTTAGGATCTAATGCAACCCTCTAGCAAACACCTTTTATCTCTACTTAACTACAAAACTATGAGAATGAAATTGAAAACACAAAAGATATTTTCAATCTAAGCTCAATAGCTTATATAGTCATATGGGTCTGAACTCAGTTCAGCACCCATACATTTTGGTGTCTTTGGCTCTTTTACAACCATAGCCACCACTATCCTATTAGGCAGGGTTGGTGTTAAACCATTAAGCATCACATGATCACATTTCCTATACTAGCACCTTAATTGTTGATAAACAGAGCAAAACGCTCCATACAGTATTGCCACCTGTGCTAAACAGAGCAATCAATGGATGCCAGAAGGCTTGTGCATAAAATCCCTATCTAATGCTTACTCATCCAATATCCCCAGACTAGTTTCTGGCTTGTGGCCTTCGTCAGTGAGGAGCTTTGGATCTGAGAGCACTGCATCTAGATCTTAGGATCTAATGCAACCCTCTAGCAACCACCTTTTATCTCTACTTAACTACAAAACTATGAGAATGAAATTGAAAACACAAAAAATATTTTCAATCTAAGCTCAATAGCTTATATAGTCATATGGCTCTGAACTCAGTTCAGCACCCATACATTTTGGTGTCTTTGGCTCTTTTACAACCATAGCCACCACTATCCTATTAGGCAGGATTGGTGTTAAACCATTAAGCATCACATGATCACATTTCCTATACTAGCACATTAATTGTTGATAAACAGAGCAAAACTCTCCATACATTATTGCCACCTGTGCTAAACAGAGTAATCAATGGATGCCAGAAGGCTTGTGCATAAAATCCCTATCTAATGCCTACTCATCCAATATCCCCAGACTAGTTTCTGGCTTGTGGCTTTTATCAGTGAGGAGCTTTGGATCTGAGAGCACTGCATCTAGATCTTAGGATCTAATGCAACCCTCTAGCAATCACCTTTTATCTCTACTTAACTACAAAACTATAAGAATGAAATTGAAAACACAAAAAATATTTTCAATCTAAGCTCAATAGTCTATATAGTCATATGGGTCTGAACTCAGTTCAGCACCCATACATTTTGGTGCCTTTGGCTCTTTTACAACCATAGCCACCACTATCCTATTAGGCAGGATTGGTGTTAAATCATTAAGCATCACATGATCACATTTCCTATACTAGCACATTAATTGTTGATAAACAGAGCAAAACTCTCCATACAGTATTGCCACCTGTGCTAAACAGAGTAATCAATGGATGCCAGAAGGCTTGTGCATAAAATCCCTATCTAATGCCTACTCATCCAATATCCCCAGACTAGTTTCTGGCTTGTGGCCTTCGTCAGTGAGGAGCTTTGGATCTGAGAGCACTGCATCTAGATCTTAGGATCTAATGCAACCCTCTAACAAACACCTTTTATCTCTACTTAACTACAAAACTATGAGAATGAAATTGAAAACACAAAAAATTTTTTCAATCTAAGCTCAATAGCTTATATAGTCATATGGGTGCTGAACTGAGATAAAAGGTGGTTGCTAGAGGATTGCATTAGATCCTAAGATCTAGATGCAGTGCTCTCAGATCCAAAGCTCCTCACTGACAAAGGCCACAAGCCAGAAACTAGTCTGGGGATATTGGATGAGTAGGCATTAGATAGGGATTTTATGCACAAGCCTTCTGGCATCCATTGATTACTCTGTTTAGCACAGGTGGCAATACTGTATGGAGAGTTTTGCTCTGTTTACCACATATATAACTTAAGATTGAAAATTTCCAATATGTATGCAACACACCCAATATCTTGTTCACATATCCTGCCTACATTCATGCTATATCTATGTATATATCTGCATATATACACACTGAGCCAGAGACACTTTTAAAATGCATTACTTAAAGTAAACAGAGTCTTAAGTAAATAGACAAAAAAAATTATAAAATTTATACATATATATATATATGGCTCATGTGATGTGTGTATATAGTTAAGAACACTTCTCCCAGTTGCAATACCATAATTTTTTTTTAAAAAAATTTTCTCATATATTTTTCAACATACATCAATTCAGAGCCTGTATTCAGTTCAGGACCTATATTCAGTTTAATGCTTTCATCAGTTCAGGGCATGCGATATAACTGACTGGGTGTCCATACTCAAAAAAAACATATCTCAATATTATTAAAAAGTATTTCACAAAAAAAATCTTTTATATATATATATATCATGAACACCCACACACTCTGTTTAGGGTGTATAACTAATTATGTCCCTGCATGACATTCATCTTTGGAGTGAAAATATAAAAATAAATGCACATATTCATAAAAAAAACATATTCAATTCAGGGCCTATACCTGGTTCAAGACCATGTTCAGGGCCTATACTCAGTTCAGGGACATGAACATCAATTGAAGAAGCCCACTGACCTAAGCATCCATAATCAGTGAAAAAAAAAATTTACATAATCAGGAAAAACAAAAATTTGTACTTAAACATCTTTCAGGGTCGCGAAAATTAACTAGGCCACATGGAAGGGCATCTATAATTGGGGAAAAAAATAACCTATGTAACTGTCAGATTTGTACACTCACGCAGCAAAATCAAGAGCCCAAGCAAAATACACCAAAGCTGACCGGAGTTAGGTGGTTGAGACATCTAATCTGACCAAACTCCAACTCATCTGCCAGTACTCCAAATTTAACACCTTATGAGTGACATTCTTGAGGATACACTCAGTCCTCATTTAACCATGAGCCGACATGAAACAGGTAGAATCATGAGACTCAAGGTCAATACTAACCTAACTAAATGGGTGATATATAGCACTTAACTCTCTATTAATCTCAATTACCAGACATACACATTTAGCATATAAAATCATTAAGAAATTGGAGTAATGAACTGTGAAATTTAATAATATACTGTGGATTGGATAAAATACTATGGTTTGGCTTGTTCTAGAGTCTGAGCAAGAAAGATATACAACAGTTTATATTTTAAAAGATTTATTAAAACAATAACAAATGATCTAACATAAAATATCATAATGGCAAGGATTGTATAATATTCACAAGGTATTCAATACAGGCAAGCATGTTACAATAGTTTGGACTGTTATCAAGTACATCTGTTCCATTTTAAACATATTACAATACATAAGTGTGTGAGTTGTAGAGGTCATGCCTAATCATTTCATATGCTCATCTTATGAATTGGACTTGTTTAAGTTAGAAGTTGATACTTTAGTAGAGATGATGATGAGTACAGCCAGTTTTAATGGCTGTTATATGTACTAATTAATTGAGCAATTAAATAAGCTCAGTATCATGCAGATTCAACCTGATTACCCAGATTCGAACTCCAGTCTAAAGATGAATGATTAATTAATATGGGAAAAAGAACTGGTTACCATTAGATTCACATATATGTGCGCTATGGCGCTATATAAAATATTAAAGAAATAAACTTGCTGTGCGAGTGAGTGATTATCCAAGAGCTTCAGCATCAAATGTTCAGTTTGCTCTGAGACCGACGGTTTGCTCCTATTGGTATATGAACATAAAGTTCAGGAACTCGGATTGGCTTTAGGAAAAATCTGGGTCCGCATGCTCCAGTTCTAATAAAGATAGCCATAACCCAAACTAAATAATGGGGCGGTTTGCTACCGTGAACTCATGTATGATGCAGCAAAACATAACACATATAAGTGTATTATATAAAGACACACCCGCAATGCACGCAATATATATAGAGCAATAAGTATGCATATAATTAATTGCGCCTAAAACAGATAGTTTTTATCTGTCAAGATAATTCAACACAGTTCTTAAAATTAGCATTATAAGTATGCTACTAAAATGGGCTTAAACTATATAATAAATAATCTAGTTAAGATTCTGAATCTGCATATAAATATTCATAATTAAGGAGGAAAAGTATATTTGATTGGACTTAATACAAACATTAGCCAATATACTTTATCATCTCTAGACAATATATATATATATCCTATTCCAACTAATAGATTTTAAAAGTTATAATATAAAATCGTTTAAGCAAACCTTGAAAAATGTGATTTTACAATATATATATATAACTATGATAATAATGAGTGGTTAGCGCGTTCGTTTATTACTAATATTATAATTTCAAAACAATGATTCAATAAAATAAACAATGCTTTTAAAATGTTTAAGTGGAGATTACAATTTCTACTTTATAAATGACCTACTTAGTTTCATTGTTTCAAAATATGAGCATATTATCACATTTTAAACATAAACAAAATATTAAAATTATTAACTTTAGGCAAGACCGTTAGTTTGTAAGAATTGAAGAGAATAAATTTAGGACATTTAATGAGTATAAAAAAAAATATGAAATCTTTTAATTTATAAAAGATTTCAGCAGTTTATAAAATTAAAGTAAGTGATTTTTTTTGTTTTACAATATATATATACAAAGTTACACAGATTGACAGTTTCTTTTTATAATAGGGTAAAATTGAAAAAGTTTGGTAATTTAGATAGAACGTTATTTTTAAAGTGTTATAAGAATTTAGAGATAAAAGTTCATACTGCAGTTTTTAAAATTATTACCATCTGTCTCCTTGGTTGGACTTGAAGTGTATATCAATGATAGTGGTTGGAATAGGGTGTCAAACAGTAGCATAGTTTTTCAGTGGCTATTCAGATAAGTTTTAAAATTCTTCATATTCTCCATGCAGGTTCCTGGTCTATTCAAAGGTATGTTTGGAGGAATTGAAAGTACCATTCTGGCTAAAGAGCCAGTAAATATATTATTTTACTCGATCATCTTGGAATCTGGTCTCCACAATAATTTACAGGTAAGCAAGCTAAAGAATGAAGGTGTGATGATCGCACATACTGCGGTCACACATGTATATGTAAAACATACAAAACTTAGAAATGTTCGGGTTGGAAATAAATAAATAAATAAAGAAAAACGAGCTTAAAAGTTAACAAAATCAAGAAATGTTGAAAATGAATAAAACAAAGGAAAAGAGACGGAACTAGAACTACCAAGATCGTTATCTTTTGCTATTCAAAGTCTGAATTTCGAGAAAAGTAAAATATTAAATTATAATATTAAAAGCATAAGCTAGAAAAATTAAAGCAGAAAAGAAACATAAAGAAAACATGTAGTAAATATGATTTTGGGGAAAATAAAGTTTAAAGGAAAAACTTCGGTAGCTTGGAAAGAAAAAAAAAACCTAGAAATTTAATATGTTCAAAAAGATAAGAATCTATGTTTCAAAGTACACCTTTGACGATAAACGAAATGCGGGGGTTATGGGGTATAGTTAAAGCATGAGTTTAAATAAAAATAAATGATCGTCGAGATTTAAATTTAAATGAGAAAAAAACATATACTAAATTTTGTGTAATTAATTAAAGAAAATAAAGAAATAAGTAAAATGTAAATAGTGCTATAAAATCATATAAAATAAGTTTAAATATGGCTGAAGGCATAGCATGGAAGGTGTCAACAACAAGTGGAAACAAAGAATCCAAAGGACAAAGGACCATTGGAATGTTTTAATTAAAAAGGAAGTTAAGTGGAAGCTAGAGAGATGGTAGAAGAGATTAGACCTAGAGACTTCGAGTCGAGAAGGTGAAATTTTGCAGCTCCAAGAATCAATCGATATAGCTAGCCAATATGACATCTACTATCAGTGCCTCTCATACTATGGCTGGCTAAGGCCTTCATGATCGCTGGTCGATCCGGACCGTCTGTACCAATGGTTCTGCAATAATGTAACAACTGCTGTAGTAACGCCTGCCTGTGGATTCCTGTAGTTGACCTGCTTGTGATGCCTCGTCCTCCATGCCTGAATAACCAAGAAGCTACACACCGCCAAATATGATAGGCGACCATCCCTCCTAAAGAAGTGGAGAAAATCCACATGACAGTCGACCACATCGGAAGGAACTCAAAGACTAAACCCTAGGTAACTTGAATATTATTTTATAAATCGTCATAAGTGCACTTAAATTCAATAGACAATGGCCAAATGCCTTTCCTGAATGATAATGACATTCTCTTATGATAGACAGTGAGTCTAACGATTATAAATGTGAAAGCATTTATAAGAATTTCAATTAGTTATTTTAAGTATTCATTTTATTGTTAGAATTTCAAATATTTTTCCTTATAGCACTATCAAAATATAATATGTTTAAATTTATGTTAATATTTCTTATGTCCTTTTTTTTTATCAAACCTAATTATTTTTATTATTAAAAAATGTATTAATTTATCTAAATCTGTCTCGCCTCGTTCTTCGCCACTCCAAAAAAATAGTTTAACATTAGAGAGGGGAGGGGTAAACTATTATTCATGTTGATATTCTTTTTTAGTTATTAAATTAACACATGAAACAGTGATGGTGCAGTGTTTTAGCCCGTAAAATTTATAAATTAGCCAAGCGCTGTAACAGTAATATCTTACAGCAGTCGGGAGAAAGCTGATCAGGAAAAATAGTCTGGAAGCTATATCCGTATAGCTGACAGATTCGGTCAGGTACGAAAATCGATTCGTTTATTTCCGTATTTCTCTCTGCTTGAGGTAGCGGAAGGTGGATGATTTTTGAATTAGAAGAATTCCCCATTACATGTTATAAGTGAAAGGGAAGTTGGAGGTTTCGATCGTCCCATGCCCGTTACATATTTTGGGGGCCTAGTCCGGGATCTGAAACTTCTGCACATTTAATAATCACATGTTAAATAATTTATAATGTAATAAAAATTTTTCTAAAATAAAATTCGTTTAATATATGTGGATTTAAACATATAAATTTAGTGTTGCAAGTTAAAGTGGCAAAAAGCGAAGACGAAGGGGATAAGTTTTTTTTTTGATGATACTCCATACGAGCATTTCACGTCAAATGTGTACAAAGAGTAGCGAGGGGGAAAATTTTTTTTTAGTAGTATGAAAGTTATTGAAATGAATAGTGAAAGATAATCTCAAGCAATAATTAAACAAGTATAACGAACAAAGAAATTATAATGTCAAATGATTACCACCATATAATATAAATCGTTTTGAAGAAAAAGAAGAATAACACAAAGTTGTATAAAATTTTAATGCTAAGTAATAAAAGAAATAATAGTCGCGAAGTATAAATGTTATTAAATAGTCGTATATTCCAGTAGGTTAAAGTTAGAAAAATAAATGTGTATAGTCTCATAGGAAAATAATGAAGCGTATTTAGCTGTAATTATAGCGATCAAAAATATAGATATCGTGATGTTTGTGTACCGGAAAAATATAAAGTAGTTAAAGTAAAAGAAATAAAACAGTTCAGTAAGGGTTAAATCATAAATGAGAGATTCTAAAATAGCCACGTATCACCGGTGAATTGAAAAAAATATATATGTATGATTCTAAATATTGTGTCTCAGTCAAGCCAAAATAAAATATTTATAATGGTTAATGAAAATATTCGAATGTATTTGTTAAGTTGAAGAAAATATGTACATACAATTTCAAGGTAGTGAAAGGAGTATAATTTACAAAAACGTTTTATATGTAACAAAAGAGATTATCCCAGTGAAGAAAATGTATGTGTGACTTTGTTTTAAAACGACCGTAAAATAAGTGAAGTTTATAATGAAATATTAAAAATATATGTCATAGGTGCATGTGTCTGGAAACAGAGTTAAATGAATTTTATTTAGATATATCGTCAACAAATAGAAATAAGTATAGTAATGAATTAAAGTTGAAAGAATGTAAACAGGCATCATTGAATTAATTATAGTGAATCAGAGGTATATGAGCAGGGAAAATCGAGGACAAAGGTGGACAGACAGTTGGGCAAGTCTAGGGCAGGCAGACAAGAATAGGAACCGGAGTACAGATGTTTGGGTTGGCTAGTGATCTAACTGCTAACTGAATAAATCACAAATATTAAATCGTTGATCAAAGTAAAAAAAAGGAAAACAGAGAGTCAATAGAAAAAATTTCTTTATATAAATATAGCATAAGAGTTAGTAAGCCATATTATAAACATAGATTAAGGGTTAAATAAAATTATTATTCATGAATATGAGATCCCAAGCTAAAATGGATTTTCAAGAAAAGGAAGTGAGAGAAGGAAGTGAAGATAAAGAGATGAAAGTACCTGGTAAAATAAGCAATAGTGATATCATGGATATGCTAAGGCAGATGAGGGTCGATCAACAGCAATTTGTGGAAGAATACCTGAACCTACAGGAGAGAAGAATAGAAGAATGGATGATCAAGGTCGAAATCGATAGCCAGAAAAGAATGGTGGCATTCAAGGAAGAAGTAAAAAATGTGATCATCCAGCAATCAAAGCCTAAGGATACATGGGCTGGATTTCACCCAGAGATGGAGATGGAGGAAGAAAGGAGTATCGGGCCGTGTGGATATGCGAAATCTGAAACAGTTGAGGATAAAGTTAGAGAATTAGCAGAATTGGATTGGGAAAGGGATATAGGACAGCCAGAAAGGGAGATAAAACCGGGAGATGAAGAGATGGAGGTAGTGAGAGATAAGAGTCAAAAAGTGCTGATGAGCGTGCAGGAGAGTTTAGGTCAAGTGGCAAAGGTAATAGCCAGTTTAAACACCAGAGTGGAAGAATGCGTAAAGAGTACAACCTACAGCAGCATTAATGCCAATATAGAGGGCCGAAAACTAAGAACTACTGGAGAAGACAGAATCAGAGAATCTGGAGGTTACATGGACTATCCTGTGGGCTTCCACCACTTCCTGAAGATACAAGTTTTCAATGGGGACCCGGGAGAAAGCCCGATGGAACACTTGAGCAGCCTGGAACGATACTTCCAATTCAGCAGAGTAAGTGAAGAAGCCAAGATAGCAGTCGCTTGTAGCCATCTGCAGGGCGAGTCTCAAGTTTGGTGGAATTCGCTATTCCAGAAGCCCATTACATTTGCAGCATACCAGAGAATGTTGAAGAGCAGTTATTGGAGTGAGGAGCTACAGGAGCATATGTTGCATCAAATAAAACAGCACAAATGGAGACCGGAGGAGTCGTTCGTGACATTCTTCCGACGACAGGTGGCTAGATTACGACTAATAACGGCAAACCCGTTATCGGAGACGCAAATACTCCGTATAATTAGGTCCGGGTTTCCGAGAGACATTGAACATAATATCATCGGTACAGAGAGGAAAATGGTGGACCAGGTGGCGGAGATGCTGAGTGCACTGGACACCACTAGAGACAACCAACAGATGGAGGAATCACCATCAGAACCGCGTGTAAGAGAAGCACCTAGCATAAGAAAGGCCTGGGATCCGGTAGAAAGACATTGGCAAGAAGAACAAAGATATTCTAGGGAATGGAACCCGAGGAGGCAAGGAAATGGACAACAGAGAGAGGAGACAGAATACAAGCGTCCATATGACATGACAGTGAGGCATGGACCTCGAGAGCAACATCCGCATCCCAGAGGAGGCAGAGGTGATGTAAATCGAGGAAGACAACCGCCAGATAAAATGTAAGGGCGGTCCCAAATAAAGAAAGAATTAGATGATGACAAATTCAGAAATGGAAATGGACCTCGAATCATGAAGAACGGATAGGAATATGGAAGCTAATGACATAAAGAAATGACAAGCCAATAAATGGCTAGACAGTATGAGGGACTTTAGGAAAATGATAAAGGATAAATTAATTAGTAGGATGGGGTCGTAGATTGAGGTTGATGGAATGTAGGGTCAGATATTTGTAGCTTGATCCTGTTGCAGTATTTGGTTTTGCCTTCTTCATTGTCATGCGTGGGTGGTCTGCGGTGCACCAGATCTTATCATAGAGAACCCAGAGACAGAGATCCCATTCTCAATGACTCACTGGATTAATATTTCCAGTTAGGTATTAAGCACATATATCGTGAGTCAATGGTCCAGAGACTAATCTATGGGGAAAGAACCCTTTATATGAATACAGAGCTTTCAGAAATATACTGGGCTCATGGATGAGCTGGACGAAAAGATGCCGGCCTCCCAACCCACCTCGATAATAGTGGCCAGAGTTGGCACTTAGATGTTCCTTATTGCAAAAATGTGATGTATGAACAGGTTTAATCGGATCACAGAGATATCCTGTGGATTCGAGCTTGTAGATATGAGTAGTGGCAGAAATGAAACGCATGCATGGCAATGTCTGGATTAAATTGGTTTGGCTATACTGCTTGCTTCAGCAAAGGAAGGGATAATTTACCTGGTCGCCTCTCTATTGATTAACCTCATCTCTACATTATAGTAGCAATGAAAAAAAAAAGAAAGTTTGAACAATAGTTGGGAGCATATAGCTTTCGATGCATAAGGTTAAAATTTTTTTTGTCTTGTCGGGAAAAAAAAATTTTAAAGGGGGGAACGGTGTAATGTGATGATCGCACATACTGTGGTCACACATGTATATGTAAAACATACAAAACTTAGAAATGTTCGGGTTGGAAATAAATAAATAAATAAATAAAGAAAGAAAAACGAGCTTAAAAGTTAACAAAATCAAGAAATGTTGAAAATGAATAAAACAAAGGAAAAGAGAGGGAACTAGAATTACCAAGATCGTTATCTTTTGCTATTCAAAGTCTGAATTTCGAGAAAAGTAAAATATTAAATTATAATATTAAAAGCATAAGCTAGAAAAATTAAAGCAGAAAAGAAACATAAAGAAAACATGTAGTAAATATGATTTTGGGGAAAATAAAGTTTAAAGGAAAAACTTCAGTAGCTTGGAAAGAAAAAAAAAACCTAGAAATTTAATATGTTCAAAAAGATAAGAATCTATGTTTCAAAGTACACCTTTGACGATAAACGAAATGCGGGGGTTATGGGGTATAGTTAAAGCATGAGTTTAAATAAAAATAAATGATCGTCGAGATTTAAATTTAAATGAGAAAAAAACATATACTAAATTTTGTGTAATTAATTAAAGAAAATAAAGAAATAAGTAAAATGTAAATAGTGCTATAAAATCATATAAAATAAGTTTAAATATGGCCGAAGGCATAGCATGGAAGGTGTCAACAACAAGTGGAAACAAAGAATCCGAAGGACAAAGGACCATTGGAATGTTTTAATTAAAAAGGAAGTTAAGTGGAAAGCTAGAGAGATGGTAGAAGAGATTAGAGCTAGAGACTTCGAGTCGAGAAGGTGAAAGTTTGCGGCTCCAAGAATCAATCGATATAGCTAGCCAATATGACATCTACTATCGGTGCCTCACATACTATGGCTAGCTAAGGCCTTCATGATCGCTGGTCAATTCGGACCGTCTGTACCAATGGTTCTGCAATAATGTAACAACTGCTGTAGTAACACCTGCCTGTGGATTCCTGTAGTTGCCCTGCTGTGATGCCTCGTCCTCCGTGCCTGAATAACCAAGAAACTACACACTGCCAAATATGATAGGCGACCGTCCCTCCTAAAGAAGTGGAGAAAATCCACGTGACGGTCGACCACATCGGAAGGAACTCAAAGACTAAACCCTAGGTAACTTGAATATTATTTTATAAATCGTCATAAGTGCACTTAAATTCAATAGACAATGGCCAAATGCCTTTTCTGAATGATAATGACATTCTCTTATGATAGACAGTGAGTCTAACGATTATAAATGTGAAAGCATTTATAAGAATTTCAATTAGTTATTTTAAGTATTCATTTTATTGTTAGAATTTTAAATATTTTTCCTTATAGCACTATCAAAATATAATATGTTTAAATTTATGTTAATATTTCTTATGTCCTTTTTTTTATCAAACCTAATTATTTTTATTATTAAAAAATGTATTAATTTATCTAAATCTGTCTCGCCTCGTTCTTCGCCACTCCAAAAAAATAGTTTAACATTAGAGAGGGGAGGGGTAAACTATTATTCATGTTGATATTCTTTTTTAGTTATTAAATTAACATGTGAAACGGTGATGGTGCAGTGTTTTAGCCTGTAAAATTTATAAATTAGCCAAGCGCTGTAACAGTAATATCTTACAGGAGTCGGGAGAAAGCTGATCGGGAAAAATAGTCTGGAAGCTACATCCGTATAGCTGACAGATTCGGTCAGGTACGGAAATCGATTCGTTTATTTCCATATTTCTCTCTGCTTGAGGTAGCGGAAGGTGGACGATTTTTGAATTAGAAGAATTCTCCATTACATGTTATAAGTGAAAGGGAAGTTGGAGCTTTCGATCGTCCCGTGCCCGTTACAGAAGGTTAACTTAAAAAATCTGTAATATTTATTATATTTCCTAGATCAAAAACCAGCGACTATCTATTTTAAAACACAATTCCAACTTCCTCTAAGTTTTACAGCAGTCGGTTTCTTTTGACTCTGATTTTTTTTTATTTTATTGCCCAAACCTTTACTGGCCTGATCTAGAAAAAGAAATTTATTACAATCGTAATGAGCTTTAGAACAATGTTAATAACTCAGGAACCATTTGATCTTACTTGAGAATTATTCTAAATTGTTTTATTACCAATCTGTGATTTTCGCATGTAATTTATAATTCATTTAAATCAAACTTGCTAAAGATTATTTAGCTACATTTTCTAAATAAAATAACCTTTATACAATATATTATTTATATAAATGCTGCAATATATGTATACAAAAATTAATATCACTATCATTTAGAGGTGCATGTATGTATGACAATAACTATACAACTGTTTGAATGCATATAAAACTGTGATTACATATACAACTGTGCAAATGAATATATCACTGTGTGGATATATATATAACTGTGTAAACACATATACAGCTGTGCTAAGGGCATATATCACTGTGTGGATACATATATACCTGTACTAAAGAGTGTTTAAAACTGGCATAGATGTGTCTGTGGAGACATAAAGGTGAAGCAGATAGGAGGACAGAAATATCTGTTTCAATATATATATATATATATATATATATATATATATATATATATATATATATATATATATATATACTGCTGGCTTCTAGAATTCCTAGTAACTTTTAGTTAAATTGAACAGAAATAAAGAAATAATTTAAAAACCATCTATCTTAATTATTATGTGATATTTGGGTACTTGCGTATTAGTCCTGTGACCATTCGGTTTTTTCCGCCGATCTTAATTCATCGTTGATGACGTGCCCGAAATGATGTGTACGCCGATCTTAATTATTCATGGCTGATAGTTCGACTTTTTCTGCCGATCTTAATTTGTCATTGATGATGCAGATCTTAATTATAAAATGGCATGCACACTGATCTGAAATTATGTGTATGCTGATCTTAATTATTCTTAGCTGACGATGTGATGTGACTTGTTAATTCAATGCCGATCTGTATTATTCGTCAATATATTACAAATATAGCACAAATATATTAGAAAATGAAATGCAAAAATGATCTGTATGCCAATCTGACATAAGTGAAAAGCACAAATATATTCCAAACTGAAAAGCAAAAATTACATGTACACCGATCTCAATAATTCCTCAATGTATAAAAAACTGAAAAGCAAAAGTAACGTGATGTGTGAACAAAATGGTGTGCCTACCTA
Source organism: Epiperipatus broadwayi (assembly GCA_028023455.1). Lineage (NCBI taxonomy): Eukaryota > Metazoa > Onychophora > Udeonychophora > Euonychophora > Peripatidae > Epiperipatus > Epiperipatus broadwayi. Next base: position 15,463,474 of record JAQFVV010006209.1, read on the forward strand.
TTACTTTCAATAATTTATAAAAAATGAAAAGCAAAAATGATGTGAATTATTTGTCAATATATTACAAATACAGCACAAATATATTACCAACTGAAAAGCTGATCTGAATTATTCGTCAATATATATACCAAATATATTACAAACTGAAAAGCCAAAATGACATGATGATGTGACCAAAATGGCATGCACACCTATTACTTCAATAATTTATAAACGCACAAATATCTGAAATAAGTGTAAAGCACAAATATATTAGAAATTGAAAAGGATCTGAAATATGTGAAAATCTATTATATTTTAACAACTTTTGTGATTTTGCTTTTGGATGTAGAAATATACATTTAACAGATAATACATAATTAATAGAAAATGAAAAGCAAAAATGATGTGTATGCCGATGTGAAATAAGTGACAAGTGCAAATATATTCCAATCTGACTTATTCATCAATATATTACAAATATAGCACAAATATATTACAAACTGAAAAGCCAAAATGACGTGATGATGTGACCAAAATGGCGGGCAAATCTATTAGTTTCAATAATTCATAAACACACAAATATCTGAAATAAGTTAAAAGCACAAATATATTACAAACTGAAAAGCAGAAATGATATATCCACGTATCTGAAATATGTGAAAATTTATTAATTTCAACAACTTACGTGATTTTGCTTTCGGATGTAGAAATATACATTTAACAGATAATACATTATTAATGGGCTGATCATGTAACCAAAATTTGATTGTAAAAAAGGTGCCAAATGTGACATGCAAATGACGTGAGATGTGACCAAAATAAGGTGCGATCTTTTTTATAAGGGTCAGTTACTGTCAAAATTTCATCGAGACAACAGCTTTATTTTCAGCACTTATTTTCAGTAGTTTATTTTCAGTGCTTTTTTAATATCGTAGTTGATCAAGTTCAATGTAAGTAAATAACTGTATTTTTCATTTTCATTTCTATTGCTTAATTCACGTACATTAATTTTTTTTTTTTTACAGTTCAAAATGATGACCATTTGGAATTTACCATTGAATGAAAGAAACACAGTGTCCTACTTCCAAGCCAAAGGAATCCTGCCATCTCAAAAAGTCTGTCCCAATATGCATCCTATGACAATGTACATCCACACCTCGGATAGGCAATGACATTGTAATGTTCGTGGATGCAATAGTAGAATTGGTATTCATAAGGGAACATGGTTAGAGGATTCCAGAATTCCATTCTTAACTGCTATTCGATTTATCTACAGTTGGGCAAGAAAGTTAACATCAATAGAATGGGGCAAAATTGAACTTGGATTATCAGATAAAATGGTCATAGATTGGAACAATTACATGCGTGAAGTTTGTACAACTGCTATGCTTGCATGTGAAAGGTGTAAAATTGGAGGGCCTGGCAAAATCATCGAGATAGACAAGAGTCTCTTCTCAAGAAGAAAAAACCAATCCGGACACATTCTCCCTGAGCAATGGATGTTTGGTGGCTTGTGCAGAGAGATGGATGATTGCTTCATTATTAGAATTGCTGATAGAACAGTGCCAACTCTAATGGAAGCCATAAAGGAAAATGTGAACGAGGGTTCCACAATCTATTCCGATTGTTGGAAGTCATATAAGATGGAAGAACTGAGAATTGCCGGTTACGGCCATTTCAGGGTCAATCATAAATATAATTTTGTTAATCCTGAAACAGGAGTCCATGCACAGAATATCAAAAGACTTTGGGGATCCATGAAATGGCGTAACAAACAACAATGGGGAACCGCTCGCCAACATTTAGACTCCTATTTAGCCAGTTTATGTGGCGCAGGTATCATAAAGATGAAGATGCCTTTATTTGTATATTATATGATATTAAAAATAATTGGCCACCAACATAAGTTATTAATAAAGGCTTTGGCATTTTTATCATTATGTATTTTGTCAGATAATTTTTTTATTTTTTTTACTTAAATTTCTTTTAAAAAAATGTGTTCATATATTACATTTTTTCAGCTGAATCTCGTTCACATGAGACTCATTTTGGAAGGAAAAAGTTTCATTTAAATTACAAGCTCCATCTTTTTCTTTTTGACAGTTCCAGTTATATGTAGTAGAGTAAGTATCATATATGTGAATATTTGGAATACCGAATATTTTACATTTTCGTTAATAATGTTGTATAAAGTATTCTGATATTTTACTTTTTCATGTGCTTTCAAAAATAGTTGAAATTCCCAATCGGTACAGGGGGAGGGGGAATATTTCTAGGTTTTTCTTTTTGAAACAGAATGATTATTATTAGAAACATTCAATGCATGCTCATGTTATTTACTAGTAACTTTATCACATTATAATACTTATTTGCTAATATTTGTCTTACGCGGAGATAGATAGATATAAAAATATAGGTTGTAAGCAAGCTAGTTCAATGGAAATTAAAAAGAATAGACTAAAAATTAATTGAAATTTGAAAGGAAGATTTAAAAATAGATTTCAAATATAGTTAGGAGGGAATATTGTAGAGTACATTTATTAAACTTTTTTTTTAGTTTCATAACTTAATAAGCTCGCACATAAGTAAAATTTAAATTACAAGTTACAATTTTCTTTTTTTTTTTAGTTTCATAATTTAATAAGCTCGCATTAGATAGATAGTATTGATAAAATTATAGCATATTATTATAATAAAATACTTTACATATTATGTTAAGTAATAATAGGGGTCAATTTATATTTATCCATTTCTTAATGTTTTAAATCATTCCACGCCTATATACATTATAAATATAGGTTGGATTATATATCTACATATGAATTAAAATAATTCTATCAATCCTATCTAACTAATCACAGCATTTTTTGTATGTAGCTTTATTTTGCATATATTACAGTTTAAATGAGGTTCAAATACAACAGAGGAGTGACCTAATAAACTGATGATGAAACGGCAAGTGATTTAGATGTGCATATTTTCTTTTCATTAATAATGTTTTATAAAGTATTCAGTGCACCAAGTATTCTTGTATTTTAGTTATACTTTTTTATGTACATTCAAAAATAGTTGAAATTGACCGATTTTGTAGGTTTTTTTCAATTTTTAATAGGTAAATGAACGTTTGTTTCCACGGGGGAGGGAGGGGGGGTTTAATTGCAATAGAAAAATGACCAGCTCACATTAGATAGGATTGATAAAATTATAGCGTAATATTATTAGTGTTACGTATTATTTTAATAAAATACTTTACATATTATGTTAAGTAATAATAGGGGTCAATTTATGTTTTAAATCATTCTACCCTATATACATTATAAATATAGGTTGGATTATATATCCACATACGAATTAAAATAATTCTATCAATCCTATGTACCTTTATTTTGCATATATTACAGTCTAAATGAGGTTCGAATATAACACAGTGGAGTGAGCTAATAAACTGATGATGAAATGGCAAGTGATTTAGAGGTGCATATTTTATGTTTTCATTAATAATGTTTTATAAAGTATACTTGTATTTTAGTTATACTTTTTCATGTACATTCAAAAATAGTTGAAATTGACCGATTTTGTAAATTTTTTCATTAAAGTTATTGAAATTGAATGGCGGATTATCAATTTGTAATATGTTCGTGGTGGGGGGTGAATAGGTAAATGACCATTTTTTTCCATGCGGGGTGGGTGGGTTCTTTTTTAATTGTAATAGAAAAATGACCATTTTCTCCCGGCTTTTTCTGCCGATCTTAATTCATTGTAGTTCAATTTTTTTCGCCGATCCTAATACGTCATTGATGACATGCCAATTAAGTAGTCGAAATGCGACGAATTAAGATCGGCGGAAAAAGCCGAAGAGTCACAGGACTAGTACGTAAGTACCAATATTTGTTATTGAGAAATATAAAGAGAAAAAATATTTTTTTATAAATGGGCCTGTATCAAATTTGTGAAATAAAAGGCATTTACAAAAATGAATTATTATTAAAAAAATAAATCATTTTAGTTATTTATTGTGAAAATTATAAATTAAAAATATTTTTAAAATGTTAGTATGTCCTATAATAAAATTAAAATTAAAAATTAAATAGATTTGGCTGCTATTACAATATTAACCAAAAACTTGCTAAGATATATTTGTTAATAGTTGAAACCATGACTGTGGAAGACTTTCAATAAAATTTTGTTTTTAGAATAATATTGTAATATTAGATGAATTTCTACATTATATATATATTAAATCAAAATTTTTTACGTAATTAATATATAAATGAAATATTATCTGGGTACATCTATGCATAATTTATTGAATATATACATAAACCAACATTTCAACCAAGTTATATATATATATTGTTCTGGGTCGAACTACCGAAACCACTTACTTATATGTATATATATAAGTTTTGACCAGTTTCAAACTTCTTCATAATACATTTATAATCTTATAAATGTTACGTGAACGAGCCGGCACGTTCGAGCAAAATGGGAGATCTTATTGATAGATTTAACTATCAACAATGGCCCACCTCGGCTATTAGATTTAAACCCCTACTATCCAAATACTTTATTTGTTTCGGAGTAAACCCTGGGGCACCAGATAGTCCAAGGACTAACGTATTTGGGCAGTAGGCTCATAATCCAGCACTCAAACATTCCCTAAAACTAGCTCAGTCTAATTTTAATTCAATAACAAAATTATACAAAATTATGGGTGGAAAGAATTAATAAAAAGATTGATAAAAAGAATTGACCGACAAATAAAGTTTAAGTTTAAAGACATTTTATTTTAATTAACATTAATTAAGTTTAAAGATAATTTATAAACCAACATTAATTTACTAAATTTAAACATCTTGATAATCTAATTTAATACATGCACATTTTTTTAAATTAACACATTATAACATCTATCTGGTGAAAAGCATAAATAATATGTGACATCATTAAATTATCTTACATTCCCACACATGCACATCAATAGTTCATTTTATGCATGCTTATAGAGTTTATATAATTTGAATCTTGAATTTTTACGAAAAACAGCGGTGGCTACTATGTATAAATGGTAATAATAAATGTTTACCTAGGATTTTTTGCAACGTGGATTTTGCTTGTTGTTGGCTGTTTCTGCTGCTTCTGATGGAGTATATCTAACTGGTTAGATTTTGACATTTATTGAAAAGATTTTATGCTAATATATTGGTTTTATTCTTGGAGACAGTTGAACGTTTCATGGAGGATTTCTGAGTTGTTATGCAGACATTATTTCACAGGCAATTTTTGATTATTTTGTTGGACTAAAAAGGCTGAAGCATGAGCGTATATTTCCAAAAGCTGCTCAACAATGCATTTTTGTTTCTGGATACATAATAGAAATGCACTGTTATCTCAACTGAAACAAGTCACTGGAAACTAGACTGAAAAAACTCTCAATTCATTGTCCGATAAAAAAAGTCTATTTATACATATGACATGTTGTCCATGTAATAAGCTCCGGCAAATATCTGTTGTCGAATTCCATTGGTAATTAATCCTATGACAACGTGTTTTTGATGATTGTTTAATTAGTAATAGCTTTCATAAACCTATTGTTTTTTTATATCTTTAATTAGTAGCCCACCGCTGGTGTGGTTTTTTTAAATCTTTATTTGACTTAATAGCCATTGCTGTGTTTTCCAAATATAATTTCTTTTTTAACTTTCATTTATATATTTTTTTAATATTATTCTAACTCACATACATTTATTTACATTCACCCGCACATATATAATTTATTATAATAAACTGGAATGAAAAGAGATTTTTATATATATATTTTTTAAACTTTAAATTATTTACTTTTACGAATACTAATTAGGAAAAACTTTACTTCCTTTTATAAAACAAATTTAATAAAAAACCCTTCCCACTTTTAATCTTTTATTTCAAACTCTTTTACAAAAGATTTTTTTTTATTTTAATAATTTTTTTAGACAAAATTATTTTATATACATGTGCCAAATTGTCCTTGGCACATTACACCCCCCTCCATTTTAGAATAAAATGTGTCATTTTTGACCATTTTATCTCTTGCAATTTTAATTCTTGACTCTAAAGATTTATTAATTTATTGTTTTTCTAAGTTATCTTTTTAATATCTTTTACTTAACATACAAAGGGCAATCTGTTTTGACTATCCTTTCCTTCTATCTATGCCAAATACATTGCTCACAATGATCTAAATCATGGATAACGACCACCGGGACAAACCAATTTTGAGGCACAGGGATCTTTTGGGAAATGACGCAGAAGCAGATTCACTGACTTACACCGACTTATATGTGTATAAAATTGAAACTTCATTTGCCGATTCTCTTGATCGGACTTGGAAAGAGAAAGGGTCACTGCAAAATGGCAGGAATTTTCAACTGTCCATTTTCGACTTACGCTTTGGAAAGAGGAATGATCCCTGACAAGTCCGTTACGGGTACTAAAATTTATCCAGTCAGCAGTTTTAAACTTATCCTTAACTAAACTTATTTCTATACTACCCTCATTCCCTTTTGCTATAGATAACTTCCTACACATGTGTATATGTGCAGCATAATTCTACACCTACTAATATTCTAGATATCGAGTTATTACTGGACTTGCTTACAGGGAATCTATAATAAATAAATCCCTATTTGCATGCATCATGAGGTGCAGCAGTGCCAAGAATATAACCTAAAAGGATATCTGGATAAATACATTTAAGATACGCATCATGAGATATTGTATTTACCGAATATTACCAATGTATGTGTGCGGATATACACATGTATACTTACACACTCTTAATACACCTTAGATTGACTTTATATTTTTATTATTAATCTTACAACATTATTTTTAAATTCACATGAACAATATCTTACACTATTTATTTATATTACAATATTATTTATAACCCTTAAGAAACATTATTTAAAATATTTATTTACACTAATCTTATAATATTATTTTTAAATCATTACAAACATCTTTATTTAACATGCGTGTATTCAGAAAAACTATTTTACTTTATTACGATTCATTATTTACTCAACTTTTATTTACTTGTGTATATTCAAAAACAACTTACTTTACTACGATTCATTATTACACTGATATATATATATATATATATATGACTTGACTTTAAATCATTTATTTACTTCCTTTTATTACCGTGCATGTATTCCAAAAAAAAAATCTATTAGTTTATCATGAGTCACTTTTTATTATTATTTACTACAGATATATTTACCCTTATTTATTTAACTTGATTTTATCGATTTTATTTTAACTATTTGACCTATTATTTAATTACGAACATTTTTCTTAATTAATATGTGCGTTGATCACTTTTCCTAAGTATTGACCACTTCAAACTCATATTTTTCTAGAGTGCATTTTTAGTTTTTATTTTCATCATTAGGTAATAAATGTAATGTTAAGAGAAGTAGACAGCAAAGTATAAGGCAATTTAAACACACAGATAGATTTTGTGCTGATTTAAATCAACTTTTAATTTCTTTGCCCAAATACTTGTACACACCTCAATCCTAATTTAATACACTTTTTTTTTAAATTTTATTTGATAATATTTTATTTTCATTAATACTTTCATTATACACTTATTTATTTTATTTTTATTTTTTAAATCATTATTTTTACTCTCCCTTTTTAAAAAAAAAAAAAAACCATTGTAATTTTGCTTGTCTATTTTGATTTTACACATTTATTTTGTTTGCATCACGCTCCGCTATGTTCTAGACTTATGAGCTGGGATTTAATATAATCGATAAGACATAATTGAGGGTTTTGACATAAATCGTTTTATCGTTGCTTTGACATTTTAAAAACTCTAAGATTGTTATTTTATTTTACTCAGACTAACTTTAATAATTTTTCATTATTCAAACTAACTATGATACTCGTTTTTACATTTTGTTTTTTTTAAAAAAAAAAAACTATAGGTTATTTTTGTTTCATTAAACTTTGTTAAACATTTTCCATTATTCCGAGTCCATGGTCATTATAAACTAGGTCAAGCTGGTGAATCCATCAGATTACATATTTTTAATTTTTGTCAGGTGGTTCTTTCTACATACTAACTCTATAATATAAACTACCTTTCCTCTCTTATCTATCCCACTTTTATAATTTATTACTTTATCTCTTTCTCTTTCCATTCTATTTTCAACTTTGTAAATCAGAAAACCTTGATGTTTAGACAAACTCTGAATTACTTCAATCTGGGAGTATTTTTTTCTACGCTTTCTTTTTTTAAATCTGTTTTTAAATCTACGAACATGAACGTTTACTTTAAACCTTTTATTTTTAATTCTTTGTAAAAACTCTTTTATGCTATCTTCTACCTTGAACTTATATCTCTCTTCTATTTCTTGGTCTATTTTTGTTTCTACTTTATATGTCGCAATGCTATTTGATTCTAATTTAATTTCTATGTCTTTTATCACCTCGACTTCCTTTTCATCTTTCTGACTATCTTTAACTAAATCTACCTTTATAATCTCTAGGTTCTTCTTTACCTTTCCTGTAATTTCACATCTCATTTCCTTCATTTCTTCTTTTATCTTATTCTGGCCCATTTCAATCTGGTCCTTTAACTTTTCAAGCATTTCAGCTTGCCCTTCCAATTTACTCTTCATTTCATTATTTTGGTTTTTAAGCTCTTGGCTATTTTTTTATATTCTTCAGCTGTTTCTTTTTGTTTTTCAAACATGCTGGTTAGTAAAGCTATGATTTCTCTTTTTTCCTTATTGGGGCTATTTTCTATATTTTTACCTTGAGTCTCCATTTTGGCTTTATTTTTTTTTTTTTTATAATATATAATTTTAAACACTTTTTATCATTATTTCTAATACCGTATTTTATTCACTTTAATAAGTTTACTAATTATTATTTTATTTATTTCTTACGAAACTGGAAATACATGCTGACTCCACCCCTCCTTTGTCCATTTTTCTCTACCTGATCTTAATGCTTTAACCCCACCCAAACATCCAACTGTCTCTGATTTAACATTATGAATTATTTTAGATAACGTAAATAGCACAAATCTCTTTTCATTTGAAGAAAACAAGGTTTTCAGTCAATTCTTTTTTTTTTTTTTAAATTAAAACACTTTAACATACGTAATTTAGCTTTTGTATAAAAAAATTTTTTAAGCAATAAACAAAGCATTTATTTACTATTGTTTCTTAGGTCCAGCCCCAAATGTTGGGAAAGCCATTTATGTACCGGGTCGAACCGCTGAAACCACTTACTTATACGTATATATAAGTTTTGACCGGTTTCAAACTCCTTCATAATACATTTATAATCTTATGTTACATGAACGAGCCGGCATGTTTCAGCAAAATGGGAGATCTTATTGATAGCTTTAACTATCAACAATGGCTCACCTCGGCTGCTAGATTCAAACCCCTACTATCCAAATACTTTATTTGTTTCGGAGTAAACCCCAGGGCGCCAGCTAGTCCAAGGACTAACATATTTGGGCAGTAGGCTCATAATCCAGCACTTGAAACATTCCCTAAAACTAGCTCAGTCTAATTTTAACTCAATAACACAATTATACAAAATTATGGGTGGAAAGAATTAATAAAAAGATTGATAAAAAGAATTGACCGACAAATAAAGTTTAAGTTTAAAGACATTTTATTTTAATTAACATTAATTAAGTTTAAAGATAATTTATAAACCAACATTTATTTACTAAATTTAAACATCTTGATAATCTAATTTAATACACGCAAATTTTTTAAATTAACACATTATAACATCTATTTGGTGAAAAGCATAAATAATATGTGACATCGTTAAATTATATTACATTCCCACACACACACATCAATAGTTCATTTTATGCATGCTTATAGAGTTTATATAATTTGAATCTTGAATTTTTATGAATTACAGTGGTGGCTACTATGTATAAATGATAATAATAAATGTTTACCAAGGATTTTTTGGAACGTGGATTTTGCTTGTTGTTGGCTGCTTCTGCTGGAGTATATCTACCTGGTTAGATTTTGATGTTTATTGAAACGATTTTATGCTAATCCGTTGGTTTTATTCTTGGAGACAGTTGAACGTTTGACAGAGGATTTCTGAGTTGTTATGCAGACATTATTTCACAGGCAGGTTTTAATGATCTTGTTGGACTAAAAAGGCTGAAGCACGAGCGTATATTTCCAAAAACTGCTCAATAATGCATTTTTGTTTCTGGATACATAATAGAAATGCACTGTTATCTCAACTGAAACAACTGTTACTGGAAACTAGACTGAAAAAACTCTCTCAATTCATTGTCTGATAAAAAAAAAGTCTATTTATACCTGTGACGTGTTGTCCATGTAATATCCTCCGGAAAATATCTGTTGTCAAATTCCATTGGTAATTAATCCTATGACAATGTGTTTTTGATGATTGTTTAATTAATAGTAGCTTTCATAAACGTATTATTTTTTTATATCTTTAATTAGTAGCCCACCACTGGTGTGGTTTTTTTAAATCTTTATTTGACTTAATAGCCATCGCTGTGTTTTCCAAATATAATTTCTTTTTTAACTTTCATTTATATATTTTTTTAATATTATTCTAACTCACATAAAATTTATTTACATTCACCCACACATATATAATTTATTATAATAAACTGGAATGAAAAGAGATTTTTATATATTTTTTTAAACTTTAAATTATTTACTTTTACGAATACTAATTAGGAAAACCCTTACTTCATTTTATAAAACATTTAGTTTAACTTTAATAAAAACCCCTTCCCACTTTTAATCTTTTATTTCAAACTCTTTTACGAAAGATTTTTTTTTATTTTAATAATTTTTTTAGCCAAAATTATTTTATATACATGTGCCAAATTGGCCTTGGCACAATATATATATATATAAACCAACATTTCAACCAAGTCACACTGGTCATAAACTGGGTAACAAATATTATAAAATAATTAAAGAGACATTGTAAACACTGATGTATGACAATTTTTTTATTAATAGAATGTTCATTATTGTTATACATCATGTTTTCAGTGCCTCTATAATTCTTTATAATATTTGTTACCCCATTGGTGACCAGAGTGACTTGGTCAAAACATTGGTTTATATATATTTTTTCAATAAATTATACAACAATTTCACTTGTATATATATGTGTGTGTAAAGTAAGTTTTCTGCTATCATATATATATATATGCGTGTGTGTGTGTAAATTTATAAATAAATATTAGAAAATACAGTACTTAAAAGTTTATAAAAGTATATCTATAACCGTCACTTGAAAGCGCTTTCAACTATCTTTGTAGATTATGTAACTAATACTTTTAAAGTGTCAACTTTCCCATAATTCCATGATGTCAACCTTCCCATAATTCCATGATCTTAACGTTTTATACTTGCCTATTAATTAAATTTTGCTTGTATTTATATATTAATGTCACTTCTTTAATTTTTCTTTTATTATTATTTTTTTCAGTTTCCAATAGTTTTACGTTACTATAATTAAAATCAAAACCATATATACATGATTCATTATGGTCATAAAAAACAGAAGCTGATAAATTATCATTATTTTTATAATTTTGTTTTGTATTTTGAACCCTTTTTAATAATAACAAGTACTCTTTTGTTCTTTTTTTTCAATGTATACCTTGATTCACCTATATATCCACTGCCACATCTACACATCCATTTATGATACAATTTTTATTTGTTAATAAAGTCTTATCTATTGAATTATTTATTAATTTATTTGACATTGGTGGTGCATAAAATGCAATATAACATATACCTTTATAAATTTTTTTAATGAAACTTGCCTGTTGATTTGAAATATATGGTATTGATATCCAAATTTTTTTAGCAGAAGAATTAACATTATTATTAATATTATTTTATATTTATAATTAATATTTTTAACAGTATAATAAACACAATCATAATTATATCCAATGTTTAACAATTCATTATAATAAATTTCAATATTTTTGTTTTTATCTGATGCATATTTACAATGGTTATCATATATATATTGTACAGGATAGAAAATCCAACCTTACTTTTTGAAGTTCTAGTATGGTTTTAAAAAATGTCTTTGATATTGGTTTACATAAGAAATTGTAGATAAGTTGTTATTGTTATTGTTAATAATTGTTTTATTGTTATTTAGTTTAGGTTTATTTATTTATTATGATATGCTTTGTTTTAGGATAGATCATTATAATGGAAATATATGTATATAATTAGGAGTGTGTATTTATAAATAATTATTAACTATGATATTTAAATTGCCAGTTCTAATTTAATTGTATTTTGTTTTAAAAAAAAATTGTTTTAAAATGTTATATTACTGTTATGGGTATTTATTTGTTTATGTACTTAATAGATTGTTAAAATAAATTTTTACGATATAATATTTTTTATTATTATTGACATTGTTTTTTTATTTTGTTATTTAAAAAAATATTTTAAAATTGCTAAATGATAGTGTTAAAGATTTTTTTAAATCAGCATGTGAATTTACAACAATAGGCTAGCAGCTGGCTATGGAACACAGGAGAATCATCATCATTATTATTATTACTACTTAATTAAAAAAAGAAAGCAAAGAAAGGAAAAAGACATAACTTTCATTCGTCATTTCCCCAAATTCTTATTATAAATCTCATTACAATAATTATTGAATTTTGGATTAGTACTAAAGATGATTTGTTAAATACAACTTTTATCATTTTGGGGCAATTAGCCTCTTCTTCTTGCATCTATCATCATTGGAAACGTTATGAAGCATAAAACCTAAAAGTAAACCCGCGTTCATAAATAAGTTTAAAAAAATAGCTATTATAATTGTATTGATATATCCTATAATAACTTCCAAATTTTTTAATGATCCAAAGTAATATTCAACTTAACTGCGTATATAATTGAATATCAAGAAAATGATGGAAATCAATTGTTTCAACAACAAGAAGCAAATCTATTAATTTACTTATAATATGTACATATTTTAATGTGTCTTTGAGCCATTTTTAGGATGAATAAAATAAGTAAAATTGCTTGAAATAACTGGCTGATTTAAAAATGACTGGACACTAAAGCAGTTAGCTGGTAACAAAAATTTATCTTATTTTTTTTATTGTCTATTATTTTTTTAAGTAACATTTAAATATATCTTTATGAAAGAATATACAACTGAAATCTCTGGAAACTAACTTACAATTTTTTTTTTAATGTTAAAATTTTAAGAATGATGAAAGTCAATTTTAGTATATATGTTTGTTTATTTATTTTAAAGACATTTTATAGCTTAAACTACGCAAATATGTTGTAAATATATATATATATTTATATATCTATATATATATATATATATCAAATAAACAGTGTGTATATATATATATATATATATATATATATATATACACACTGTTTATTTGATTTATGTTTGCATACAGGTGTACTAAATAATAAAAGTCATTTTTTAATTTAAATTGGAAAGCAATAAATTATATTTCATTGCATAAGAATTGTATAAATGTACAAATTTATAGAAAGGTATTTATAAATAATATCATTGTTTAATAATTATCTTAGTTCTTTAATTATTATTCACACAATCTGTTTGCATTCTATTCATGTCCATTAAGTCTTATAAGTTAAAATATTTAATATTTTATACTTGTGTGCATTGTATCGTAGTGCCAATATTTCATATGCTAGTCATTATTTTTATTTATCTTTAAGTCAGTTGACTTTTAAATTTATTTGTTGGTGCAGACATTACTTATTGTTTATTGAGGTTAAAATTATAGTTATAACTTTAGTCCACTATTGTGAAGTTTTTATCTTGATAATGTTAGTTGTAGAATGGCCTTAGTATGTCAGGCCTTATTTATTATAATTGTTATTATTGTTCTGGATGGGGCAAATAAATTTCCATCTGTATTGCAATTATCCATGAGTTGATAGTGCTTGTTTCCAGTGATTGTAATCACATATTTCTAGATACCTATTGTTGTTGTTTTCAGTGAGCCTCTCCATATATTTTCCTGATGTGCTGAGACAAAGGTCCAGGCATCCTATTTTGCCTCAAATGCAGGTGTTATTTTGGAAGCCACCATGCTTTTGATATATTTATGCTAGTTCTTTTTGAGCCTATCACTTATGAAGTTTAATTAAAACTAGATTTTCCACCATAGTAGGTGAGGTTGTTTACAATTTTAGTATGTAATGTCAAGATAAGTTTGTTTGAAGGATGTGATTTCTTTAGGATGCACTCAGTTATGTTAGTGCTTTAAAGTGTAAGAATGTCTGTGTTTTGTGCTATCATAATTTGTAATCATTCACAAACCAACCAACAATATTTTGTAACTGTAAATATTTGAATTTATAAGTATCTGGCCAGTTGGTATAATCCACACATGTTATGTATATGCTATGACATCCAGAACTTTTCCAATGGAGGTGTAAATCACTTAGTTATTTTATGTGTTTATTTAGATGATTTACATTATGTGGACATTGAATTTATAACTTATGTGTGTATAAATGACTTCTGATAAATGGTCCATTCATTGAATCCATTTAATATTTGCTTAATTCAGTCATTTAGTTATTTTCTACTTTAAATTAGCATTTATTTTTAAAAAAGTGTACTAAAGAAATACATCTATAACCTAAATTATTAATGTAACAAGACATCTACAATTTATTTATTTGTTTATTTATTTAATTTCATAACAGCTTATACAATTCCTACGTGAATATAAATTGCAATTATAAATATTATTATTAAACCTAGTACTTGATTTGCATATAAAAAAATTGAGTATTTGAAAAACAAAACTATTATTATGTTTCCCAGATATATATGTGTATATATGTTATTATATAAATCTAAAATTACAATCTTGAAATAAAGTTATCATTTATTTTATATAAAAAAAGGACATGAGTTTTATTTGATATTTATTAGTTTTCTTTTCTCTATTTTTAGTACATCAGTTCGACAAGCTAGAAGATATGAAAATATTAAATCATTTGTAATTTCAATTGAATAGATATATTTTGGATTCAATAAAATTCCTTTTGTTCCAAATTATATTTAGTATATAATCAATTGTAAGTTAAATTAACCCTGAGAACTAATTAATAATGTACTCTAGTCAATGCTCTATATTA
This sequence comes from Epiperipatus broadwayi, assembly GCA_028023455.1. NCBI lineage: Eukaryota > Metazoa > Onychophora > Udeonychophora > Euonychophora > Peripatidae > Epiperipatus > Epiperipatus broadwayi. The sequence continues at coordinate 15,478,686 of JAQFVV010006209.1, forward strand.
TTAAGCTTGTTTTATATAGTTAGCCATAGTAACAGTATACATATATGACATGCTACATTGTTTATCCATTACAAATGGCCTACCAATGTTTGAGGCTTTATTTTCTTAGTATATGTGTAGAATATGCTATATATATTCCATTATAAATGTCTCAAATATTGGGGCGAATTCATCTTTCTTCATTTAAATTAGATTATATAATCATTTAGTTTAGACTATATTATATATATATATACACACACACACCTGGGTCTCATTTTACGCGATAGATAGGTTCCTCAGAAAACACGCGCAAACAAAATCGCACAAAAATAGATGTAACTTACATTAAAAAAGGGGGGATGCAGCCTGTGATTTTTCAAAATTCGCATAAAAGCAAAGCACCAATGTAAAATTACTTTAAAATTCACACACACAAAAAAAATAAGGAAATAAAATATGACTAATAAAAAATTTCAAATTTGGAAAAAATTGATACAAGACAAACTTTTTTTAACTATAATATTTAATTTTATTCAAAATAATATATTTTTATGCATAATTTACAGTACAGTAATTTACATTTTTTATACATGTTTTAATTATTATAGCTATTTGCCGAAAAAACACATTCGTTTGCAAACATCTAGCGCCAACTTCACACTCATGTTGTGTCAATGGTTTTCTGGTGACAACGTAATTAGTAATTAATCTTTGAGATGATGATTTTATTAATTGTTTATGAAACTAACAACTAAAAATTAAATTATTATTTTTGTCTTTAATTTTCAATTCCATTTCAAAATAAAATTTCACATCACATTAATTTCAAGTCACTATAAGTAATTTTTAAATTGTTAATTACAATTAAAAATCAGATTTTAATTTTTAATTGTCAAATTTAATTGTGCCCACTGCTATTACTGACCTTTTAAAAATAAACTTGTGGACACTAAATGATTAATAATTGATTATGTTTTTTTTTAAAAAAGCAAAAATAGAATGTGATTTAAAATGCAAAATTAACACGCACAATGTTTGAACAAATTTACATTATAATCTTGTAAAATTTAATGTGTGTATACATAAAATGTGGAAATCATGATTTTAATTTCATTATTGCATAAAATCTTACTATTATAAAGCACTGAAAATATTGAAATTATTAAGATGAAAGTCAAATTCCAATAATGTGCTATTACTTTCAGTATAACGTGTGTGAGGTTTATTATTTAAAGTAATAGCGCATTATCGGAGTTCGACTTCCGGTGAAACATGAATTGCGTAACTTCAAAATCATATTAAATAAGTCCACGTAAAAAGAGACCCAGGTGTGTATATATATATTCCATTACAATTGGTGCGCCATCATTAGGGCTTGGTTAGTTTATGACTGTTGGTGAAAAGTCTTTTCCATTACAATATATATATATATATATATATATATATATATATATTGTAATGGAATATATATATATATATATATATATATATATATTAATGTAAAGATTTTTATAGGTAAAAAATATGCAAATCTATTTCAGATTCATCTATATATATACTTCTAATGTTAATATTATTTTTTTTATTGATATTTCAGCCAGATCACATCAGCCATCATTCAAATTATAGAAACCTTTTAAGATTATTGCAGTGCACAATAATAAGTTTGTATTTATTCAAATTTACATACATTTGTTTCTTTGCATAACAAAGTAATTCTTTCTTCTTTATAATTAATGTTGAATGCATGAGTAGAAAATTTAGATTAATGTGATGTAATTATAAATTTATTTAAATATAAATTTATTTAAACGCATGTAAGTAATATTTACTAAGGCATTAAATCTTTAAGCATATGCGCTTGATAAAATTTCAATTATCATGGATGTAAGAAATACTTACTGAAATTAGTTTAAATTAATACTTCTAAGACAGAATCTCTAAATACTAATTTTTATAATATGAAACTTTACTATCGTTGTTAATTTATGTTATGTAATTATGGCATTAAATAATATGTAATACAGTTGAAAAACTGTCCAAGGATTACTTACAAATAATGTGCAAAATCTCACAGTATTGAAGCCTAAAGTTTTAAGCAGATAAAATGAACCCACATTATTTATATTCAATGGATGGAAAGTTTTACTCTAAGTATATTATATAATATTTCATGTTCACATGATCACCATTTTTTATGCTTGTGCAAGCTCTTCAAAACTTTTCATACAGTAGTATCATTCAATGCAAGTCAGAGTAATCAATGCATGCAAGAAGGTTTGTGCATAAAATCCATATGTAGTGCCTACTCATCCAGTATCCCCTGACTAGTTTTTATGCACAAACCTTTTGGCATCCTTTCATTAATCTGGCTTGCACTGAGTGGAATTACTCTATGGAGAGTTTTGCCTGTTTTAATAGTTCATGCTATAAAATTTTATTACATATTAAATAAATCATTAATCTTTCAAAAGATTATTAAAAATAAGTATTTAAAAACTTTTTTCTGAAAAAATTATATCAATTTTATTAAGATATTATATCTCTTGACAGTAAAATTTATTCTGCAGTTGTTGTTATCTATTTAAGCTTCCATATAAGTTCTTGGTATATAAGAAAACATGGTTATTTTTTGTCTGCATAGAAACTAGTTTTAATATATAGATATATAGACATATATTATAATGCTATGGGAATTTCCCTAAGGAAATGTCAAGGCGATCACATCTCACTATGATCAGATTTTGGATCTTCACATAAGATGCTGTGAATAAGATGATCTAAATTTAATCCAAAATTAAATCTACTTCAATAATAATAATTTAATATTAAATATTTAATACAGAAACAATCTAGAATAAATCATTCAACCTTCACCTTTACTAATTATTTCGTTATGTTCAGAATTCAAACTCAGGAAGAAGTTGCATTTAATTCTCTTCAGGGGTTTCCATCAATTTTACAGCAATAACCATACTCAATATAAACAAAATATATTTTATATCAACTAAGTTATTAGGATATTAAATAATTAAAATATATGTGTGTGGATGTATATGTTTGACTTTATTTTGTTTTCATAAAATGAGTAGATAAATTAAATAAATGAAAAACTTCTTTAATTTTAAAATAAATATTAACAATATTTTTTAATGAATAACAATTCAAATTTATTTAATATAACAAAAATAATTATAAGGATTTGCTTCCATCTCTACTATTTTATAATATTAAATAGTTAATGCCTTTCCATATTTCCATAGTAGATAAGTATATTATAACAAAAACAGATTCTAATAACGTATTACATAATAAACGAATTTTCATAATTTACGAAAAAGAAATGCTAAAAATTCTAAACTAGCTAATATATATATATATATATACAAATAAATAATATTTTGTAAAATCCATATGAGAGAATTACAACTTTATGAGACCATTCCTATGTAAAGTCATCATTAAGAAATATATAATCTTTCATTCAGGATATTAGTCATTTACACAACTAATAACAAACAAACATTATCATGTTAATTATATTAATAACAACAATGTTATGTCAATGTCATAAATAAATCCAATATGAAAAATGATAAACTCTTAACTTCATATTAAGTTTACTTTTGTGCTTCAGTTTAAATCCCTGTCAAGTCACTTTTATAGAAGACCTAAATAGTATTAAATATAAAAAAATATTTGAATTCATGTTCTTCTATTCCTCTTCATTTAGTCTTTCATAAATAAATTATTACAAAGGCAAACAATTTTAGTAACAAAGGAAATAAAATTAAATATTTTTAAATGATGCTTCATGAAGACGATGTCATATAATGAAAGTTCATATTACTGTCCTATTCATTTCAATGTTTGAGAAATAATGTTTGTTAAGAATAAAGTTCTTTATTCCTTGGAGGTCAATCATTGGAAAGCTATCCAGATATCTGATTGTTCTCAAACATTATTCTTGTATAATGTTGACATCTTCTTTCACAAACAATTTTATTACCAATTGGAGTTTCAATTAGATTATATAGATGAAATTCATATAATTTTTAGGCATTTCAGTTATTAGGCATTTCAGTTATCTTTGGTTAAAACTATAACACTATGCATCCTATGACAAGTGAACTTTAGTCACAAGGCATTTCTTTATAGAGATAATCTTTTTAAATTAATTTTGTTTTGCATATGTAAATGTTTTCTGAAAAAGTTTATCTGTTTTAAAATTTCAATTTAGAAGAATTTTATAAGCTTTTTAATTAATAATATATATATAATTTCATTTAAAAAATATGAATAATATTAATAGAGAGTAATTTATTTACTCTTCACTTTGAGTAATATTAAAGTTTATTTTGTAATAAAACTCTTTTTCAATAAGAAAATTGTTCAATTTATCAATCTATATTTTATAAGTATTCTATATTTGAACACAGTAAAAATTATTGTATGAATAATCTAGTACATCAGCAAAAGATAGGATTTTTAATAAAAAATTTGATTCAGTATTTATAGCAAAATCATCTTCCGGTAGCATGTACTGCATATATCATTTGGTTTTCAAGATTTTTACATTCTATAATTGTTAATTACATTTTAATAATCAATAATTGAATTTTTAATTTCATTTCCTTTGTATTAATTTCTAGGCTGTGACTTGACTTTAAAGGTTATCTCTATGTGAACATTTTGATTAATGAATTTTATTAGTTTAAACAATGATATTATATCAATGAATAAAAAATAGTTATTTCTACTTGTTTTAATTTTATTATAACAACTTTAAAAAATAATAAATATATACTAATCATATCTACTTATGTGATAGTATTGTGTATTCTCACAATATATATATATTATACCGGTTCAAATCCCTCATTTCCGTCTCCATTGAAGAAAATGACGCATATATCTGTACGTCACGAGCATGACATGACGTGTACATTTAAAATGAGAGATCGATAACAATCTTCAACAATACCCAGGGTTAAATACAGTGAATATTATGTTACTAATTATTAGGAGAAAGAAATTTGATTTCAATTAAAAAGCAAAATCTTTCCCTCCTTAAACCATTTATATTTCCACCCCAATATCTATTTGCCTGGTAGACGTTTTCCCTTGCTCTTCACATACTTTTAAAAGATTGTATTAATTTCACAATCCTTAGTGCCACCCCCAACACAATCAAAGAAAGCAAAAGTTAAATAATATTCCCTTCCCTTTCTGTTGAGAGAGTATGCAAAGAGGTTATTGTACATACGTTTAATTTGGATGAAGGAAAACCGGGTGAAAATATTCTAATTTAATTCCCCGATACAATATCCCGATGGCTAGCTCAATTTTAATTCTCTATCCCAGGTACTTTGAATAAGTATTGCTATAATTTTTTATAGCCATGGTCAGCAAACATCGCAAATAGGTGATTACATTTTATTATGATTAATCCTCTTTATTTTATAATAGATTATACAACAACAAATAAAGTATGAGAATATAATTTATTTAAATAAAATCCCCCCTCCACCACATACATATTTTAAACATTAGAATATTGAATCTTTATGTTCAAGATCTACAGTTAGATTTAAAAAAAATCCATTTTCTAATTTATATCTAAGTTACTTTAATCGCTATGAATACAAATAGTTAAATATGGATGCTAATGTGTGAGTGGTCTATATTTCCTATCCTTGCACAACACAACAAATATTTCATTTTTATAAATTCCCAAAATCCTAAAATAGGTTATACGCAGATCTAACCCCTTGAACTTTTCCCACTTGCACACATAAACTCTTAAAATTAAATATACCTTTACCTTTGAGTACGTAAATAATAATAATTTACGTATATATATATATATAAAAATTTTTTTAAAAATGTATAGGCCGGCTATATATGTCACTCCATGTAAGGTGACACCACCATGATTGACATTAATTAAGAAGTAAAGGTGAAATGGGGTAAAAGAACAAGAAATAATAATAATCTTATATTTAATGGGTTTGTAATTTGATCTGTGTATAAGCCATATTATTTTATAATATTTCATATAATAACAAAAAAATTAATATACATTTATCATATGTTAGTAACTATTACAATTATCCAGGTTATATACACTTTAAAAATATATATATACAGATAACAAACTATATAAAAAAAAAATTATAAACATTTTTTTTTTTACTTTACTCATCTTTATCTGCTTGCTCTCTAGGTTCAAACTTCTTGGCAGACCATCTCAACTTCAGTCAGGGTATACTAAGTCTCTGAAACATCCTTCTTGGTGACCACGTATCTAAACTAGTGGGTGTACTGCTACAGTTCTTCCTACTCCATGTTTTTGTAGGCTATCAGATGAAACTTGTTTGTCATTTTAAACATGGCACTCCAAAATATTTATTTTCTTCTTGATTTATTGTGGAACAGCGTATGCTTATATGATTTTCCACATCATATATGGGTATTGGCTGCTTCGGTTAATATTTGTGCGATCACCAGGAAAAACCTTCTACAGAAGTTTATGCTCATTCAGAAAATTGGGTGAGTTAAGCTCCTTCTTGAATTAACAAAAATATTCAGCAATCCCAAAAGCATATTTATTGAAAAGAATAAATATCTGATATAATCTCCCATACCATACAGGTAGATTATGTAGCTCTGTCCATTCAATAATAATATTTTAAACCACATATAGCTTCATCTTGCTTTCTCAGTTCAATATTAATCATTAATATTTTACACCACGCATGTATTTATGTGGCTTTCTCTGTCCAACACCAATCAAAAACTAAACTTTTTGTTCACCTCCCAGGTAGGTTATTGTATATCCTCGTCTGCCCACAAGTTTAAATTACTTACATCCCCCTTTGAGCTATTGCATCAGATAATCTTACTTTTTGTACATTCTTTATAAAAATCTTGTTTCGAAAATCTCTTTTTAGGAATTTCAAACTCCATATTAGAGTAATAGACCACCCACATTTTTTAGATAACACATTTGGAACTAATTTACAAATTAGTTAATTAAAAAAAAAACTACTTGATTACATACAAAAAAGTAAAAATAGAAAAACAAAGATTAATCAAATCCACCTTTTTAAACAGAAGATTCTTGTCAATCACACAAAGAATATTTTTGTATATTTTCAAAATAAAAGAAAAAAACATTTTAAAAATTTTCAAAAAATATATATATGGAAAACTTTATACATATACGTATTGCATATACGTTTACAAAAAAACAAATGTGATACCTTTATACTGTGTTATACATATTAAAACATTTACAATAAATGACACATTTATAGTGGGCTATTATTTCAAAATAAATAATATATGTGTTAGTTGAGTATGCAAGGAGATGGGAATCTAGTATAGACCAACTCTCATTATTTATTTCTTTTTACTTTATTTAATTTATTCAATAAATTTAGCTGTGCCAAATTGTTGGCTACAGCCATCTTGTACATGGACGTTTTACAGTCTGGCACAATATATATATATATATATCAATGCAGTATAATTAATTAATATTCTGTATATACATATAGTATAAAATTTTAATATATATAAATTAATAGTTAAGTGCTGCATATATATATATATATATATATATATATATATATATATATTAATATATATAAGTGCTGCATATATATATATAATTATGTAGAAGGAGGTTAACTTGCAAACCAGCACTGTTCATTTTAATGTAGATTTATGTATATATTTATTAACTAAACTGAACAACCCAGATTTGAAGGTTAATTTCCCTCTACATAATTAATTATAAATTTTTAACAAATTTTTAATATATTTTAATCAAAAGCTTTTTAAATGAGTCAAAAATATTTCTAAATACACAATATGTCTAGAAAATCTGTTAGCCAAATTAAACATTTTCTCCATACAAAAAGTTTTAATACCATAGTAAGCATAACTATTTTTGCTAGTTATGACATAATTATTTTTCTAGTCCTCATTTATTTAATTTTTTCTCCTATCCCAATTTAATAAAAGCTTTACTATTCCTACTTCAAAATAAAAAATCATAAAATCCTTTTTTTCTCTCAATCATCCTGATCTTTTTTCAAATTTCTACACTCCAAAAATACATCTTTAATCTCCATAAAAACTATATCTACAATCCATTTTTTTTTCTTTATTTTGTGGTATTTAAAACTTCTGTTCCTGCACTGAATAAGAATAAAAAATTATTATATATCTTTTATTTAAATAATAAGTGTAATAATGCTCAAGGCTAAATGGGTTTATAGTAATCATTAAAAACCAGTCAACACTTAGATAATCCCAATATCAATAACAGTCAACAATTTCTAACTACTGTCAAAGATTGCACCTTGACCCACATTGTTATTGATATTGGGATTCTCTAAGAGTTGACTGGTTTTTAATGATTCATTATAAACCCATTTAGCCTTGAGAATTATTATATTTATTATTTAAGTAATACTTGGGGTGCAATTTGAAATTTATAATTGCAGTTTGTAATGCCATAACTGACTATTTATTAAACTGCATTCAGAATAAGTTTTGTTTACCTATTTAAAGAGGTTTATTTAAACTTCTTTGTATTAATAACTTCAATCTCTGTGGTCAAGTTATAATTTTTAGTGTCTATATAAGTATATTAGACTATTAATAAAGATGGGATTTTACCCTTATTGGTAAAAGGTTGCCTTGACAACAGTCAGAAATTGTTGATTACTATTGATATTGGGATTGTCTAAGTGTTGACTGGTTTTTAATGATTTTTACTTAATATAATTTTATGTATCTGAAAACTATTTTTTGCAACCATTTCATTTTTCTTATCTTTAATCCACTTATTCATCATCTTTTCTTAACATTCATTAATATATAGCTATAAAACATTTTGTACACATTTATAAAAATAAATTGTCCATTTAATAGCTTTGCGTATTTTTACACTTTCTTATATAACATGTTCCACATTATTTAAATATACAATAGTTATGCTAATCTATTTTTATTCATGTATTATAATTTCCAAGCATTTTACATTTATTTTTAATTTCTCACATTTAAAAAGAATTCCCATCATTTCATCTTGAGTAATTTGTTTTTTTTGTCCACAATTCATTAACTAAAGCATATGTATTTACCTTTTATATTTATATTTTTTCTTTTGATTTTGACTTCCCTAGGCAATACACAGTGTAGCATTCACAAATGTTAATGAATAGGCCATGGCGGTAACATTTTTTCAATGAACAATAAAAACAGTGAACCAATGATGAACAATGTTAACAATTAGATATTAAAATAATTTTGTTCACCACTAATTTTTTTAGAATCTAAATATTGTATTTGTTTTGTTCCAAACTTAATTCAGCTTCAGTAATGATTTTACTGAAGTATAACCTATAAATTCATTTAGCATGAACAAAATATGTTAAATATTATTTGTTCATATATCTTCATTTTTAATACATTTTTTTCAAGATTAACATTATTTCAAAAATATGTCGGAAAAATACAAACAAAAAAATATAAAATTATAAAATATATATAAAGCATTACACATACACAAATATTTTTATAAAATATAATATTTTAAATTTAAAAGTTTAAAAATATACTTTATAAAAATATTTGTGTATTTGTACTACGTATTTTTTGTTTATTTTATATATTTATAATTTTTTATTTTTAAGTTTCAACTTATATTTTTGAAATATTTTTGAAATCCTGTTGTCCTTGAAAAAGAATACATAACAAATATTGGTGTAATATATGCTATATTATTTATTTATATTAAATTTATTTGCAGGATTTAGTTTAGTAATAAAAAAAAGTTTAGGAAGGAACAAAAATAAGGCTTTGTTTTTTATATAAGAATAACACATAAATTCTGTATATAAAAATAAATATTTCAAATTATACTTTGATTTATAAAGCAAAAAATTGTCTTTTTTTAATTTATTTATTATTTTAAATAATTATAGTTATATGAGTAAATCGTGTAAGGAGAATAGTCAGGGATGAACAAAAAATATAAAGTTTTAGCTTGGAATAGAAAAGTTGTCTCAAGAATGAAAAATTCCTAAATTAATTCTCAATTGATAAAATTAAAAAATCTCATGATTAATTAGTTATATGAAACTGTTGTTAATAGCCTATCAATTGAACGCCCATGGTCTTCCAAAAATAGTCCATACAATTATTATTATATATTAGAGATATAAAAAATTTAAAGCATGTTTTTTTTAAATTACATTTATTATACAATTTCTAATTTTTTTAATAACTTATAATTATTATAAAATAATTTTAAATTAGTTTATTCTTTAATATTGATTGGTATTAATTACAAAATTTTTATATGTTAGTAATGCAGCCAGTTAAGTATACATTTTTATCTATATCACCATCATTTAGCCATAATCTATCCACTGCAGAATAAAAGATTCTCCAAGTTTAATCCCCATTCTTAGGCCCATAACCTTTCTTTTTTACATTATACTGGCAAACTGCCTCAATTCATCCATTCACATCTGACACGAGATTTGTTTCTAGATTTTTTACAATATATATATATATATGTACTTATATAAATTGATCAGATTTTTTTACAATATATATATATATATGTACTTATATAAATTGATCATCTTTTTTTAAATGAATTGTTATTAAATTCTAAGTACTAGGAATGCTAAATAAAAAAGTTTCAGTATAGACATATCTTAAATTGAACTAAGACCTGCTTCATTATGATATCATATTTATAGCAATGAGTAATGAATATTAGGGTGGTGGGTATAAATAGATGTAAATTTATATAAATGTATCCAATTCAATTAGATAGCTCATTTTTTAGAAAGGGGAAACAAAAATTTTGTTTGTTTATGGAGTAAGAATCCTGCTTCCTCCTTTCTAAAAAGTGGGCTATCTAATTCATTTGAATACCTTTACAGAAATTTATATCCTACTTATACCCACTACCCTCCTTTCCACTACTCATTGCTATGAATATGATATCATAACCAAGATATCGAAAGTTTTTAGTTCACTTTAAGATATTCTACCTTCGAAGCTTTTCTTATTTAGCACTATTTAGTACTTAGAATTTAACATATATTGTAACAGATGAAATTGCACAACCCACATGAAAATTACCTGAGGGCAAACTGCATGTGTAGTTCACATTCTGTCATCACAGAATACTATTTTTTTTCTTTACAGCCTGCTAAAGTCTGGGAGAAATAAGAAATTCTTAGCTATTTTATCTAAGTTAATGATTGCAAATAATGATGGCAGGCAAACTGGCAAAAATAATGAGATAAACACTATTTATTATGTATATACAACATATCATTACACTGTCATAACTTTAGTTAATTAAATTATAAAGTCACCATGGACAATAAATCTTTCTAACTCATAGTAGTATTAATTTTACTTTAAATTATGCACTGATATAATATACAGCCTGCTTAAATGTTTGAAACCAATTGATAATTATTGATTGTACCTATTTTTGAATATTATTAACATTAATTGTTTGAATGGATTCCAATCTACTGCATAGATACTTAATTGCTCAGACCTCTCATTCTTTCTGTTTTAAACTAACCAACCCTGCCAAATGAGAATAGTACAATACTATAAACTAAAAAAGATTTAACTAATGACTGTTGTAATCAATTCTGTGCTATGATATTAGCACAAACCTAAATAATAAAATGTAAAATACAGGAAATAACATCTATATTACAATAGTTTCTGAATAAGAACCAATACATCATAAATTTTGTTCACACAGTAGGCATTAATCTTCTATCATGTATATCACATATTCATAACCAGCAGTTGCAAACATATAATTATAAACAGGTATGAAATCAAAGATAATGTACTGTAGGCATTAATCATCTACAACATAATACCATTTAAACAAAATAAGACTGCAAGGAACCAGCAGTTGCAAATGTTGTTACAATCATTTTATTAATGCATTACATAAGAATGAATATCAGATACAACTAGCATAGCCATATTGATAGACATCCACCATTCAGTTTTAGAAATAATATTATCTCAAAATATAAGAATAGTTGGCTCAAACTAATGTCTATTCAATATAATCTTAATCTAGCTTCTCTATGCAGCACAATTGCCTTCCATACAGAATTTATAAATTTATTGCTCTATCGTACTATTTATCTTTTAAATAAAGTGGAAATAATGATTTTACTAATATATAACATTTAATAGCATGTCAAGAGACTGCAATTATAGACTAATTGCCTTTTATAAATTAATGTATTATAATTAGTGCTGACTAAATTGAGATGTGATATTTAAATAGAACAAATTACAATCTCCTGCCATATCTGCTCATAAACAGACTATATAAATAACTATTCATTAACACATGACAATAGTTAATTAAATGTTAGTTTAAAGTTTATACTTATTCTTTCAGCATCAAAAGGTCAGGTTCAGATTTTACGTGTTGGTGAAGTTGATTCTTAAAACCATAGCTATGATGGATGAAAGTTTAAATCACTATTTCACCTTCATTTTTAATGCACAAATATCAATTAAGTCTTGTTTTAGTTGTGGTTCTTTCTGTAGCAATGGACATCAGCTTTTTTCTTTTCTAAGATGAATACATAGTAAACACAAGTTCAGATAGTTTTTTTCTGTTGTTGACAACTTCTTTTATGTGACTCAGTGATTGATTTTTGACTTGCCTCTATCACATGACAGAGCAAGGCAAATAATTGCCTCCCTACTCTTACATGGTAACTTTCTGTAATTCTCAGATAAAAGTTAAAACAGAATAATAATAATTGCAGAATGATAATTACTTAGAATAAAGATAGAATAATAATAATGAACGCAGAATAAAAACCAATATAATTTCCATCACTATTTATATGATTTAGAGTTATGTGTAAAATTCAGATCCATTTTTTTTGAGTTTGCATTCTCCAATTCTTTAGCCATATATAACTCCATCACTGTCACTGAGGTCCAAGTTTATTTGTTTAATACCTTCTTTGAAAGTTCTTATTTTTGATCAGGAATAACAGTCTTTTAAATTAAATTATTTTAATTATTTATCTTCTTAAACTTAATCTTATAATTTGTTTATAATCATTTTAATTACTTTTCCTAGAATATCACTTCCACTTTTAACATCTTTTGCTTTTAAACTACTTTTTAAAATAAACTGAATCAAATAACTTTATGATTAATTATAATCTGTGCATTGACAATATATATTTAATTTTTATTTGTAAAAATTTTTACTTTTGCATTTTGTTTGTAATTTTAAACATTAGCAACATGAAGTATATATATGTGTGCATATATATCGCATTTATATGTACATATATCACAAGAATTCTTATATTCTCAGTTGACACTTTTAAATAATATAACAAAAAATTTAAATCAATGTTTTTCAATCTTTTAACAAATAAGTTTTTATTTGTTTATCTTCAATAAACTCCATCTTCTAAGTGTTGACTGGTTCTTGTAATATTGTAAAATTTATTAAATTTATGAATTTTAATTATTATATTTTTTGTTTATTTACAATTTTTGTTTATTTATATTTTTTGAATAACATATAATTAAAGTAGTGCATATTGGTACAACATATATCACAGCTTCATTGTAGAAACAGCAATAATAATTATTTTCCATAGGTACTTAATGCATGCAATTTATTATTTTCAAAGGTAAGCTGACAGTTTTAGTTTTTCAGTGGCCTTTCTCAGAGTTACAAATACAAAAATAATATTAAGTATCACCTTATTATAATTTATACTCTGCACATTATCAAAATATTTTTTAAATATAAAATATAAATTTCTTTTATAAACATATATCAATTAAGTACATTAATTCTGTATAACTAGTTCAACTATCATTTTATACAGATTTTAGTCATATTATCTTTCAAAATTATGTCTCAAATTAATTATAATTGGTGTACTATAAATTTTAAAAAGATTTTAATATTTATAGAAAATTTTGGATATATATTATTTACCAGGTCTATTTTAAATAATAATTGAACTGCCCTCTATTCAATATTAGCATTGAAATGTTAAACTTATTTAAAATTGTTTTAAATAGTACTGTTGTTTTTTCAATGTGCATATATGTGTGTGCATGAGTGAGGTATATACAAGCATTTTAGTAGAATGCATTAAACAAATAAAGATAAATAAATCGTATACCATTTATTAAAATGAATTTAATCAATGTAAGATCCCTTAAATTAAAGCAAAAGAGATTGAAATAATTATTTTTAAAAAAAAATAATAATTTGATTTAATTATATAAATAATCAAAAACGAATCTACAAATCCGGCATGTATTGCTAATTAAAAAGTAAGAAAAAGTTTCCAATTTATTATGTACTTTTAATTATCAAACTATTGTATATTTTTAATTTTAAAAAATGTAAAATAATTGATAAAAAAGAAATTTAAAAAAGATTTCACATTTTTTCAATAACTCTGGATTAGGGATTAAAAGAAAAAAAATCAATGTATTTCTTATTCTCTAAAATAGCAGTAAATTTTTTTTTACCTTGTGAACTATAACACGACTAAAAAAATATATCACTGTTTGGACAAATATAGGACTGGGATTTATTAAATTTTATTCATCCTGCTAGAAACAGAACATTTGCTTTATGAAGTACCAATACTACTTGTAAATACAACTAGAGAATATGCATTGTGTAATTAATCTAAAGTGTGTCAACTTTCTAGCCACCTTCTGAAAACTACCTGAACTCCAATTTAATGCTATAATCCTGGAATGATGAAAAGTGTGTGCATATATTTTCTTTTTAAAATGGAATATTTAAAAGGAACAAGTTGGAAGGTAGAAACATCACAAGTTTTCACCTATGCCGATCAGTAATGGATTTTAAAAAATATATGTATACAATGGTAAGACTATTCATTTTAAAATTTTAGAAAAACAATATATAGATAAGGCCTTAATGAGTCAGAATCTGATTATTTTGTTAGAATGAATTTCATACGTATTAGTTCTGAAGTTATTTTTATCTATTCATTTTTTTTATATTCCTAACTAATGTATAAATAAATTCTATTATTTTCTTTTAAATTTTGTACGTATATATATTAGTTAATTAAACTAATAAATAAATAATTATTGGTTATAAAATTCAAGTTGCCAGTGTCATTTTATATAGTATGAGGATTGTCTATCTTAATATATATCTGAGCACTTATAGTATATATGTATAGAGATAATAATCTAGACCAACTGATGATTGCTGGTTTAGCATGAAATACGTATATTGGTGATTATTTATCTTTTCAACATATATATGTTTAAGTGTATCAGTGTTATTACATGGAGTGGAGAGTGGTGGGTAATGTGAAAGTCTGAAAGTCTGTGCTCATACCCTAATATTACATATAGTACCTTATATTTCTAATGTTTGTATTAACACTTATCTGCTCCATGTAAATAAAATAAAAATATTGAATACTAAAGCGAATTGAGGGATCATAGTATTTGAAATTAGTCCATTCAGCATCCTGTCCTACTAAAGACTAAAAATGCACCACTTTATTTAAATCAAATTATTTCTGAGTGGTAAATCTATTTTGAATCACTACACTTTTGTGATGATTAGGGAAATATAAGCTGTTTGAGGTTCAATCATCTCTATTCTTACCTACTTTGTATATGATTCTATGAAAGTTGCATTGATTAGTCATTTAAAGGTAGTCCTTCCAGGTTACTGGTACAATATAATATTAAATAATATTTTAATATTAAATAAATATAATGTCATGTGAAATTTACCAAACCTATTTTAAATAATTAAACTGTGATCTAGCTACCATATTCAGCATCTAGAGGATAGTTCAGTTATTATTTAAAGTAGACTTGATAAATTTTACATGACGTTATATATATATAGTGTGTGTTACTTCATGTATTTAAAGACCTAACAAAGATTTTTGAGCAGTCAGACTGCCAAGTTACATTATTATTATTATTATTATTATTATTATTATTATTATTATTATTATTATTATTATTATTATTATTATTATTATTATTATTATTATTATTATTATTATTATTATTATTATTATTATTATTATTATCATCATCATCATTATCATCATCATTATTATTATTATTTATGTTTGCAATAATATAATACGTGCAGAAAAAATTAAGGAAAATTTGATATGTTTTAGTACAATTACTTTCAATAAATTCCTTGTTATTTAGGCAGTTGAAATGATTTTTGTTTGCTAACAGCAATAAATTTGCTGCATAAAAAATTAAAACATTATTTGCAAAAACTGCATTTGGATGCTTAATTAATATTGTCAAACATAAACAGAGAGATATTGAAATTGTGTGAAATTGGCTGCAGTCATTTATATAAATCTGAAATAAACCAATTAATTTTTTTAATTTACTGTGTTATAATATAATAGACAATTATATCACAAATGATTAGTGGAGTAAAAAGATAAGGTAAATTAAAAACATGATTAAGTGAATACTATCAGCAATAACTTCTCATATGTGCATGAAAAAAAAAAAACTAAATGCATATATGACTATTTGAAATTCATGCAGAAATTAAGCTGTAAAGTCTTCAGGAATTATCTATCAGTTAAAAATAAAGCAATATCCAAAGAAATACTACTATTACTACTACTAATTATTATTATTAAAAAGAGAAAGCTTTTAACTTTTTTCACATAAATCTTAAATAATAGCCAAATAATATAGTTTTTGTCTATAGAGAGAACTCTCAGTCCTCAACACTAGATAATGACTTTATAAAAATAACAACAGCCATATCAAACTTAAATTTTTATTTATATGGGCCAATCTGAAACATCTTGATTTGACATCATGAATATATTACTCTCTTTGTATTTAATCTTGTGTTGAGGTTTGAGAGTTCTCTCTATAGAAAAAAACTACATTGTTTGACTATAGTTTAAGGTGCATGGGAATAAGATTAAAAGCTTTTCTCTTTCTAACTGCAGACTTACTGTACTCTTAATAATTAATCAGAACCAGAACATTATTCTTGTTGTTGTTGTTATTATTATTATTATTATGATGATGATGATGATGTTTCAAAAGTAAACTTTATTAAGACAAATGGAGTTGCATAAATTACATATGAAAACATAAGGTCTTAGTTACAAGTACAATCTTGCATGTGAGAGAGAAAAAATATGATGCAGTAATTGAAAGAAGAATGATCATTATATAACAAGTTACATGTGTCAAATTAGATTTACATAGAATTTTTAAATGGGATCTTAAGAAAAAATATATGAAACCATATGATAGTATGCTGGAAAACATATATGGGGTGTTGGGTTGGAGTTGGTGTTAGATTAATATATGATTATATATATAAATTGGGCCTGTATGATGGGAAGGATTATAGTTTTCATGGCAGACTTATTGTTCATAAGTTGCATGTAAAACACATGAGTTTTTAGATACAATTTGATACATGAGATTACATATTCAATGAGGCTTTATGATTTGACTTATATTAAAAAAAGGTGATTTACAGTAGTTGAAAGAATAATAACTGTTGCATAGCAAGATACATATTTCAAATTAGTTTTATATAAATTTTACAAAAGCATTATGAGATAAATACATGAAACTACATGAAAATATTTGTTAATAAATTTAGGGAGTGTGTTAGTGCTCCATTGATTTATGGTTGTATGTAAATTATGCTTACTATTTAGTGATCACTGGAAGGTTTCAAGACTAATTGTTATTGTTCATGGTTTGGGCATTTAAAGTTCATTTGAGATAAGTCATTGGAGTGATCTTGTAAACTTCTTTGAATCAGTGGGTTGATGAGGTGGTTTTACTGAGTTACTCTCAAGTGATGCAGTCTTCATTTCAGAGTTTACCCTGGTGTGATGTTAAAACTATGAATTCCTGTGAGGTAGGTACTTGAGCTGGTTGAGGTTCCAGAGGGTAGGATGGAAGTGATATAGAGAAAAGTTAGAATATGTGGCTCATATAATAATGGACTTGAAGGGAAAATTTCTTAAATGATGCAAAATATCTCCCATGGCATGGTAATATTTTTTTACAAATTGTTGTCAGCATATAAGACATCTACATCTTGAGGTGGGAGGTCAATCTTGTGTTTTAAGTCTACATTTTAAATGTTATTTGCATTAGTTGTTCTGAAACTTCAAATTGGCTTATTTATTAATGAACTTGAAATATCTTGCTATTGCTGACATGAAAATTTTTTTAAAGATGCTGGCATATGTTTTTTATGAAATAAAGCTGACAATGTGGTAGAATAGAGTTTGGTGCCAACCATTTAGTCTTATGGTTGTATAACCCTTTTGATTGGTTTCAGTGATTTAAAAATATTTTTTTAAAAAAAAAGCTTTCATAAATTCAAAATTATCTTACAAAAGATGTATGGCATAGTTAATTATTAATAATTGATTCAATATATGTTAAATTTACTTGAAATATTGCAGATTTTGAGTGGTCTTTTGGTGGTTTAAAACATGAAACATTTTCTTTGTTGTCTAGCAATATTAAAGTTTACAGCCACTAACAAATTTTTTTTCAACTTATCTGTTACACACATGGAATTTTTTTAAATAGAGTGGTATCTAATTAGTTCAAGTTCAGTCTTTGTGATGACTTAAAAAATTATCTTTAAAAAACTAATATTAAACAAATTCTTAGGATATAAAACAGGAACATTTGGAATGAATATGATGATAGGACTAAGATTATTATTATTATTATTATTATTATTATTATTATTATTATTATTATTATTATTATTATTATTATTATTATTATTATTATTATTATTATTATTATTATTATTATTATTATTATTATTATTATTATTATTATTATTATTATTATTATTATTATTATTATTTTTATTAGTATTACTATTATCACCACCACCACCATCATCATCATCATCATTATCATCATCATTATTATTATGTTTCAGCAATAATTTTTATTATTTTTTTGGGTTACATAGCATTATATAACATTAATTGTAAGAGTTACAGGTGTAATCATGCTGTACAGTTTTTTATATGGATTGATATTAAGGATTACCTTAATTAGGTTTCAAGGTATATATTTTTAGAAATGCTGCTACTAGTTTTGGATACAAAGATGGATATCAAGTTTAATAATTAAAGTCTTAAATAAAGCAGTTCAGTATAAAACTCAGTTTCATAGATAGATAGATTTGATCTAAGATTGTAAAATCAGTCATTATATTGGAAGTTATTTACAGTCACTAAGTTACTCTTGATTATTGTTTTTTTTAATTGTTAATCTTGGGGTACAATAGGGAAGTAACTTATAATCTAAGCTGTGGGTGCTGTACAAAGAATAAAGTCAATTCAGAGTAGAATTACATATGGTGACAGTTAATGAATTGTAATAGATGGAGGGTAAATTCTGTAGTCTGATAGTGGATAGGGTTGAAGGCAGTTAGTGAAGTTGAGATATGTTGGAAATAATAGTTTGTATCATTAAAAGCTATTAAATATGGTTATTGTTGGACTATGATCTTTTATAGATTGGATGGCTATTATAGTAGTGATCAGGTAGCAGCAAATATATCTGGGGGTGCACTATTGTTGTATCAAACCTTGATTTGTGGGAAATTATTGATGTAGCTGGGTGTATTCTGATATTGTTGCCAATGGTGAAGATGCAGCAAGCACAGAAGGCATAAAGGGTGAAAGTTGCCATGTGTAATATGGGGGAGAAATATTTTTGATAGGATTGAATTTTCATTGTAGAGTTGCAACTGCTCATCTATATGTATTTAGTATGATACTCCTGAATTTGTTGGAGGCTTGACACTGCTGGAAGAGGCACTGTTGAGTTTCCTCTGCTGCATGACATAGGGGCAGAATGGACTTACATTTTTATATAAACAGTGATATCAGGCAAAGTATGATGTCAACAATACATGTAGATTAAGACCAACTAGCAAATCAAAAAATTTAGGCTCCAGGTACCATCTTTTAAAAAGTGGAGTAGCTAGTAGTTATTCATACCAAGCATAGGAGAAGGAAAATCTTTGTTGGTTCCCAGATATAGTACAGCATATGTATGTTTTCCAGTATGTGCATTTATTAGTCTTTGTTGGTTTGCAGATATAGTACAGCTTATGTATGTTTTCCAGTATGTGCATTTATTAGTCATGGAAAAGTTGATCAATTGGATGTTGATATATGATTAATTGGTAATGTGTGGTGAGAAATGAAGCTGATAGAGGGAGAGGTCTATCAGTAGGTATTACTTGTAACAATGATCATATAGCTGGGAACTTTGAACAATTGTAGTTATGGATTTTTGGATGTATAACACTTAGGTACTGAGGATGACCAGACCATTATTAATAGATTGGTAACTAAGACTATTAGCTAGGATTGAAACTGTCTTTTTGCCCCAAAGTAGCTTGTTGCAGAGGGAGGAGATGACAGACTTAAACAATTTTGAAAATTTAACAATAGGCAAAGCAATATGTACATGAGTATATTAAATAGGTGAATTTTAGCATAAAGTGAGAGATAAACTTTGGAGAGAGAGTTGATAATCCATGTGGCATTTTCTTTAAGTTTTTTGTAAGATGTTTTTTGTCATGAGTCCATGTAAAATGAAAAGCCTAAAAAGAGTTGGCTTTCCCTGGAATATTTGAGTGTATGGTTTGTTGGTGTATATAAATCTTGTTTCAATTTTACTCATGTTAAATCTAAGTTTATCTGTGGCAGTATATTGATTGAGAATGCTCTGCAATATGAGAAGATGCTTATGAGATAGCAGGAAGATGTGACATCAACCATGTATGCTATGCATAGAATCTATTAATGAGTATGCCTAAAAATGTCCATTGGATATGCTTTAATAGAGAATTTAAGTAGAAAATGAAGAACCTTGCACTAAAAGGTGACCCTTAGAAGATGACTTGCATAGGGGTAAATGATAGTGAGCTAATATGCAGTAAGTTGGTAAAACATAGTACTTGAGCTAGTAGTATTAGCTATCATATCAATCAGAAAAAAAAAATAGAGAGTCAACTGCATACTCTGTATCTGGCTGAACTGCAATTGGTGCATATTTTTTCAGTGTTGAACAGAGTTCAAGAATGCTTTATACATCAGAGCAGCTTTTATGGCAGATGGTCTTTTTATGTGAGTTGTATATTGGAAATTAGTGGAAATATGTGTGGCTATAAAAGATCCTTTACAACTTTTTCTAGTATCTTAATTCCCAGAATGGCCTCATGGAAATTGAACAAAGTTTGCTAAGAATAGAGATTAAGCCTGTTTCTTGAAAATGATACAACTGAGATTGGATATAGACCTTTGATGTAATATATTTTTGGGAAAGATAATTTTCCAGGTTACAGAGGTATAATGTAGTAAAGTACCTAAGATGGACAAAACCAAAAGCAGTGATTCCATTGGAACCTGGGTGATGTGTTATTTATAGTAGCAAACTTGTCAGAAAATTGACTGGTTTTGAATGATGTATTGGTATCAGGTGGACCAAATAAGTCTGACAGTGGTGTGAAGGCAGTATGGATTTGTAACCTCTGCTTGAAAAATTGGTATATAATATTAATCATGTTATAGACTGCACACATATTACCATCAATTTGGAGTGCTATTAGAACTTTTAGTGTGGATCAGTAACCCAGGGCCCAGGACCTTGGGTCCATATGTGCTGATGACTAAAGTAATTTTTTTTCATCATGGCAAAATATTTTTTAAGTTGGTTGGTGTTTTTTTTTTTGTTTTAAGCCTGTAAAAGTGCATGTAACTGTTGGTGAGTATGATGAGCAGGCTTCATTAGTAGAATCCATGTTTGCAACTCATCAACTAATGCCAGAAAGAAATGGTATTTATAAATTTAAGTCCGTTTTTAAAATTGTAAACAATAAATTTCTTTAATACTATTTTATATTTTTCAAATAATTTATATTTTTGATAATGGTGCAATAGTCACAAAAGATTGAACAAAATGTCAATAAAATTAAATAAATATCCATTCCTGATGTGTAAAACGTTGTGTCCTTATATATATATATATATCATCATCATCATTATCAACCATTATCAATCCACTGCAGGATAAAGGTCTCTCCAAGTTTAATCCATCTTCTCCGAACTTTAGCTTCTCTTCTCCACATCACCCTAACACATTTTCTTATTTCATCCATCCATCTTACATGTGGTCTCCTTCTGGGTCTTTTACAATCTCTTTGAATCCAGTTTAAAATTTCAATTGTCCATCTATTATCATCTCTTCTAGCAATATGTCCAGCCCAACTCCACTTCACTCTTTTAATTTTTTCAATGAGGTCAGTAACACCTGTTTGTTCTCTTACCCATACATTGCGTTTTCGATCTCTTCTTGTTACTCCCAACATACATCTCTCCATACTTCTTTGAGTGGTCTGAAGTCTCTGTATTGATCTTTTATTAAGTGTCCAAGTCTCAGATCCATAAGTAAGAACTGGTAAAACACATTTGTTAAAAACCTTTCTTTTCAAACACATAGGCATATTTCCTTTTAATATCAAGTTATTTCTACCAAAAGCACTCCAACCAAGTTTAATTCTATGATTAATTTCCTCTATTATGTTTCCATCTGTATTAATAATCTGACCAAGGTATTTGTAACTCTTAACTTCTTCTAATTCATCATAATCAATCTTTATTTTCATATTTTGAGCAAATCGATTAAACATTACTTTAGTCTTTTTAACATTTATCTTTAGTCCTACTTTCCTACTTTCATCTGATAACTCCTGCAACATTTCCTGCAGCTTGGAAGCATTATTTGCAAAAACAACTACATCATCTGCGAAATCTAAATGACTTAAATAATCTCCATTTACTTTCACTCCTTTAGTTTCCCATTTTAATCCACAAAATACTTCTTGCAGCACTGCTGTAAAAAGTTTTGGAGATATGGAGTCACCTTGTCTTACACCTTTCTCAATGTTGACTTTCCCAGTATCATTATGTAATCTAATTGTTGCTGTTGCATTTTTATAAATATTCTTTAAAATATGACAATATCCTGGATCTATACCTTGATGATCCAATGCTTTAATCACTGAAGAAATGTTTATAGAATCAAATGCCTTTTCATAATCTACAAATCCAAAACATAATGACAACTCATATTCATTTGTCCTTTCTATAACTTCTCTCAATACTTGAATATGATCTACTGTACTAAAACCACTTTTAAATCCAGCTTGTTCTCTTGGTTGGTGAAAATCCAAGGTTCTCTGTAGACGAGTTGTAATTATCTTGGTAAAAATTTTATATAAAACTGATAAAAGGCTGATAGGTCTGTAATTTCTAATATCTTCTTTATCACCTTTTTTAAATATTAATATTATTACTGCATTCTTCCAATCATCCGGTACATCTTTATCATTTAGACATTTGGTATATAACTTTGCTAATATTTTTCTGTTTCTTCACCTGCTTCTTTTAATATATCAATTATAATTCCATCATTACCTGGAGCCTTTCCTTTTTTCATACATTTAATTGCATTTCTCACTTCTTCATTTAAAATTCTGGGCAATTCGGAAGATGTAATAGATATAGGAGGTACTTGTTCTTTATTACTATATAATTCTTGATAAAAATCTTCTACCAATTTCATAATGTCATCCCTCTTTTTAGTAATAATTCCATCTTTTTCCTTATTGCAGATATAAATTTCCTACCAATACCAAAATGTTGTTTTACATTCTTAAGACTTTTATTTTCTTCTACAGCTTTTCTTGCTAGTTCACAGTTATACTTTCTTATATCATTTTCAACTCTTTTCCGCACCATTTTACAAAATTCGAGATATTCAATTCTTTTTAATGCATCATTCTTGCATATCTTCATATTCCTTCTTTTCTTCATAAGTTCTCTAGTCCCAGTAGAAATTTTATTAGTCAATTGCTGCTTTTTTCTACCAGCTATCTTTGTTGCAGTTTTTAAAAGTGTATCAGTTATTTTCATATTAATTTCATTCAAATCTGAATCATGTTCAAAATCTACTAATACTTGAAACCGATTTGTAAGTTCTAATTTAAATTCATTAGAATGTTTCTGAAGATTAGGAACATCAACTGTAAATATAGTTTTTCTTAATAATTTTTGTCTCTCTAGTTTTACATCATGTATCTTACCCCTTACTAATCAATGATCACTTCCTGTGTTAAATTTATTAAATACATTACAATCTTGAAATATGTATTTCCTGTTAGTCAAAATATAATCCAATTCTGCTGTACCTTCATTTGGATGCTTCCATGTCCATTTCCTTCTAACATTTTTCTCAAAAAAAGAATTCATAATATAAAGTTTTTCCTTCTCTGCAAACTCCACAAGTCTATGTCCTCTCTCATTTCTATTACCATAACCAAAATTACCTACAACACTTTCATCTTTCATTTGTTTACCAATTCTAGCATTAAAATCTCCCATAACAATTTTAAAATGTTGTTTACTCTGATCAAAAGCCTTTTGTATATCCATATAAAAATCTTCTACTACTTCATCACTGTGAGAACTTGTTGGGGCATAAACCTGAATTATCTGCATTTGATATCTGCTATTAAGTTGTATAACTAATCTTGCCACTCTGTCTGATACACCATCAATCTTCACAATATTGTTCTTCCACTTTTTATTTATAATGAATCCTACTCCACTTGTATTTCCAATATTTGTGCCTTTATAATAGAGCATATGTCCACTTTTTAAATCAATTGTCTCTTCACCTTTTCTTCTAACTTCACAAAGTCCAATAATATCCCATTTAATATAAGAGAGTTCTTCTTCTAATTCTTGCAATCTTCCTTCACTTGAAAGTGATCTGCAGTTGTAAGTACCTAAATAAAAAGTCGTCATCAAATGGCAGCCTGGGTCCGCCTCCAGGATATTCTTAGCACCCTCCGCCTTCGGCCACCAACCGCTGCCTTGGTTGGTGACTTTACAGCCTCCTGGGATTAAGGGTCATGCTTTATTTTTGTCTGTCATAATTGTATAATTGGGAAAAATCTTTATCATTTACACAAACATTCATTCTGCTTATCAGGCACTGAGAAGAAAGACCATGGTGTTTCTTGATCTTAAACTCAGAGGTAAAAAGCCAATAAACTCACCACGCTGGCTAATGCATGTTGGTGAGCAGCCCATCCATGTTCGTATACTATATGAATAAACATATAGTAATAACAGCTGCAACGACAAGAACATATGGAGTGGACATTAGGAATTTGCCCTGCTCGGTTTCTTTAAGGCCTCCAAGAGGAATCAAAGGGTCTCCTTTCAGTTAATAGCAAACTCCTCTCTGCAGCCATATATATATAAGGGACGCATGTGTAGTGATAAATAATTTCCCATTGTTTTGCAGCATTCTGATTTTATTTTAAAAAAATTCAAATGATTTTTCAAATTTTAGATTACTTGATGAGTAAAGATTGTTCACAAACTCATGCAGGTAATTTAAAATACTGATGATGAATGGTTGTGATATAGAGACGAAATGAGAGATGCACTAATATAACCCTTAAAAACTTGAAAAAAAATGTATTTTATTTTTTACATTATTTCAAGCAACATTATTTAAATGTACAAAACTTTAATTTATGTATATTATCCAAATATTTTAAATAAGGGCCTATTATTTTTTAAATCTTCATAACAAAATTTTAACATCTATTCTTTCTCACATAACTAATTATTAATCATAGAAACCAGCTTTTGAAGTATCTTTTTATTGTCTCCAACACCTAATACTGCCTTTAAAATATTTCTACAACTTTGTAAATTACAATTGAACAACTACAGTTAACTTCATGGAGTTTTTCCCATTACATCTTTGCCTCAGTGTGAACTAGGACTCTCTGAACTCAAATGTGTTTAATCTAGCCACAAACTCAAAACAGTTTGATTAATACTCTAATACAGTTTATAATTCTAAAATTAAAAGATTCTTTTCCTGTGATAACTGTAATATTTATGTTTATTTTACAACCATAACAGGAAAAGGTATAGTTGTATTAATTTATATTATTGGCTAAATATGCTTTTGATTTAATCAGCCAGACTCAACTATTCTGCAGTTCACAAAACAACCTTATTTTGCATTATGTAAATTAGATATTTACATATTCTATTTTTTTGATAATGGTAAACTTAATTCTTTTTATTAAATGCATAGCAGTCCCTAGCAATAGCCCATGCCTCCTTGAATTTTCAGAGAAAATGTTTTTACATTAGTAAAGATTGAATATAGGGAATACTTGAGTGTTATGAATCTGATTGGTTAGGTTAAACCATGCTCAGACAATAATATAAATTAATATATACCTTTGCTTGTTTTATGTTTTTAACATGAACATAAATAATACAGTTTATTTATATATCTTATGCTTTAAAAATAACTAATAAAACAAAAATTATTTTATAATAAATGTTTTTATTTATTGTGTACTAAAAAGCCAAAAAAAATATTTTTCTTCAACCACATTTGGGTTTTTTTATATTTAATTTGAAATAAAAGCATGGGATGTCCAAAAATTAATTAATTAAATTATTTATTAAAAAATTAATAATTGAATTAATTAATTTCTGGACACTTCAAGCTTACTTTAAATCAGGGGTTTCCAGCCAGAAGAAATAGGAAGTCTGTCCAGGGCTAGGTAAATAAGATGCTATACTATTAATATACCCCCAAAATAGTTATGCTATTGACATTTCAGTCTATTCCATGTTTTTGCCAGCCATACCAGATCTCTTTTTTGGATGTAGACACAGTGAGGTTATACAGACTTTTTTATTACAGCATATATTGGTTAATATTCAAAATAGCTATTGAAATTTCAGATCATCACTGCCTTGAGGCTCCTCCATGGCATTTGCATCTCCTGTGCATGATATACTTCATGGTACACTCTTCAATTGCTTATTTCTTATTATAATGAGGGGGTACTGGATAATTTACTAAAAGGCAAGAAGATAAAGTGAACAAAAAGTTGGAAACCCTTCTTTGAAATTGAATTTATATTCCAATTCTAGTTGAAGAAATTTTTTTACTTTTTTTGATTTTCAGTGCACAGTAAAACAAAAGCACTTATTATAAAATATTTTATATATATACTATTTTTAACTTATTAATATTCAGATATGTTTTTACAATTATTTTTATTAAAAATAGAGAATAAGATTATTGTCATGGTCTGTGCAACATTTTAAAGAAAATTTATGATGCATTAAAAATTGATTCCAATATTATTTTGTTTATAAAAGGAACAGCTGAGAAAAAATACATTTTACAATCAAGATAAAATAAATTTTCAGCCATTTTTAAAAAACACAATTTTTACAATAAATTGAAAGTAAGATTTGTTTTTGTTTCTACATTGATTAATATTAATACTTTTTAGTACAACTGTTTTTATAAATAAAAGTGATTAAAAAATTTATCACACTTTTGAGTGAATTACTGTAAACTTACTAAACCAATACAAACACATTTAAAATTTTATATACTAATACATTTACAGTAAACAAAGGAATCCACTCTGAATAATTTCATTGCCCATATTACATTGCCATTAATTTATGTTCAAAATGTGAAGGAAATCCTTTTGATAGAAATCTGTTAAAACTTGATTAAGAATTAGAATGTCTTTATTTGTGTATTTAAACTATATCTGGTAAAGTAATAGTGATAAGTATATTTCTCTTATTTAAAATTAATATATTTATTATGATAATTTATTTAATTGTTGAATTATATTTTTATGTAATAGTTTTTACAAAAGCTTAGAACAAATAAAGATCTATTTAAGACAATTCAGAAGCTCAACTTTGTAACAATTTTTTTAATAAATGTTCATTTTTAACATCATATTTATAATTCCTCTCCTTCTCTTAACCAAAGAAATTTTATTAAACTCAGAATACTAAATTGAAAGATAGTGGAAGCTTTTAAATGAGAATTAACTGCTTTAATAACCAATAAGTAACATTCAACCAAAGATATTTTATACTGCTTGATAGAATAAAAGGTAATTCATAAAAGTCTAGATAATATTAAATAGTTCTATCACACTTACAATGTAAAGCTGTATAATAATTATCAATTAGTC
Organism: Epiperipatus broadwayi; assembly: GCA_028023455.1. Lineage (NCBI taxonomy): Eukaryota > Metazoa > Onychophora > Udeonychophora > Euonychophora > Peripatidae > Epiperipatus > Epiperipatus broadwayi. The sequence continues at coordinate 15,506,938 of JAQFVV010006209.1, forward strand.
AATTAAAATGGCTGAGTGCTTTCAAGAAACTGTACTTCTCATAATCATAGCCAATTATGACTCATTTGTTGAAATCATTCTATCAGTATAATATGCAAACTTTATGCAAATGAGTCAATTAGACCTTTTTGATATAGCAAAACATGCTTCTGCTGTGACAACCTAGTAGCTATGGTGGCTCTGGGTTCACCATAGTATGAAGCTTTGTATCCATTGTGAGGGCATGCCACCCTATACATGGCCTGTGAGGTCTGATCTGAAGCTATGGTGTTTTTCATCTTGTTAATAAGCCTATTAGTTGAGCTTGGTGTATTAAAACTCAGACAAAATTCCGTAGAGAAACTCCTATAGAATGTCTTATGCAAAGAGTGCACATAGGGCAATAATAGCCAAGGCTTGTTGTCTCTAACTCTGTGTGTGCCAATATTATCATAAAATGTCTAATCTTATTATAAACTACATCATGCTTGTAACTTAATTCGATTAAATTGTTAGTATAATTAATCATATTAGACCTTCTGTCTGCCTCAAATTTGCACAAATGGTAATTTCTAAAAAAAAATGATGTCAACTCAGCAAACTTGTGAGCCATAGGTGTGCATGAATCTCAGTGAATCTGTTCTCGAACTTCTGGTGGCTTCATGACCATTGTATAGTTAAGAGTACTTCCTTCTCTGTGTACCATAATATCTAAATATTTTACTTCTTGCTTTATATCTTCCCATGTAATATTTAAATCTAAGGATGTGTGTACTTGTATCTGATATTTGATTTGCTCAACAATATTTACTGGAGCAGCAACAAATAAGTCATCCACATACCTCGTATATATTATGTGATTATCTACTATGTTGTATTTAGATAATACTTGTTTTTCATAATAATTCAAATAGATGCTAACCATGATGCTGCTCATGGGTAATCCCATGGGCCACCAATCATTTATGTGGTACCACTTGTCTTCAAACTTTGCCATTATATTTTTGTCCAACCATCTCAAAACTCAGTGATAAAATAAATGCAAACCTGTGCCACATTATTACTTGCCAGTTCTTGTTGTATAATCTCGATAGAAGTCTTTCTATTAATAGATCCATATAACTCTGAAATATCTATAGCAGCAATTTTAAACTCAGGCCTTATTAGTGTGTTCTTGATTCACTCTACAAAAACAAAAGAAGATTTGATAGTATACTCACCAAAGCTTAAGCTATCGATTAGCCACTGATTTATCTTCTTAGCTGTTTCAAAATAATGCATGCCTCTGAAGTCCAACATCAACTCAGAGGCTTGTCAGGCTTGTGTAATTTAGCATTAGCAAACATTCGAGGGGGCTTGGAAGAAGACAGGTACATTTGATAATATTCAGCTTTAGAGAAAGCTTTATTGCAATGCATATGAAGTATCAATGTTATAAATTTCTCTTTATTAAGTTTGTTATTAAAGCTTGCTGTGTGTACAAATTTCAATTTATCAATTTGCATTTTCATCTTATTAGCATATTTGTTTTTATTCATTATGACAAATCTATTCCCCTTGTCTTCTTTCATGCATGTAATTGAACTGTCAACAAAAAAATTTTTGGTCTCTCTAATTTTTCTACTCCATGTATCTGCTGTTGTGTTAAGCAACTTGTGTCGGATCACTCTGGCAATTTGGACAACATAGTTATCCCTACACCATCATTAACTAATCATGCCTTGATGTCCACCATCACTTCCATCCTTGCTGTCTCTACTTGTCACCAATATATTTGGGACCCAGCTCCAATATGTCTTTAACTACTAAAGGCAGCATTTTATTTATCAGCTTGACAAAATCCTCTCTTTTGGCCATATTAATATTCATACCTTGTTTTTCAGCTAAAAACGCAAACTTCCGTTCGAATTTATGACTCAATGTACTCACTAAATTGTTGCACTTCTTTGCAACCAGTGGAGGAATTTCCAAATTTCCCAATATTCTCTGCAACCACTTTTTTTCCTTCTTGAGTGCATAAATATTCTTTCGGTTATGTATAGCATTATTAATGTTAACTCTGCAACAATTTTGGATAATTTTAAATTTCATGCATCTTTGCAGGAAATTTATCCGTTGTTGAAAAGTGCAAACCAATAAGCCAAAATGTAATATCTGTTGTATTGCTGATTATAGTCCATGTTAGAATATTAAGTAATAACTTGTAGATTTATGATTTTATGCTTGTCCAAATTATGATAATATTAAATAGTGCTGTTTTAAATAGATACTGTTTTTAAAACAGGAAAAACTCACTATATGTATTGCCACTCACTGCAAATTAGAGTAATCAATGGATGCCAGAAGGCTTGGGCATAAAATCCCATCTAGTGCTTACTTGTCTAATATCTCCAGACTTGCTTCTGGCTTGTGGCCTTCATCAGTGAGGAGCCCTGGATCTGAGAGCACTGTGCCTAGATCTTAGGATTTAATGCAACCCTCCCACAGCCACCTTTTATCTCCACTTAACTACTGTTTTTAGCTAAAATATATATGAAAAACAGGAGGAAATACAACCTCTGAAAATAAAGTGCATATATAAATTAAAAGAAGTATATAAATTATCTTTTAACTATTTTTATTTGATAAACCAAATAGTAGTAATAATCTCTATAATAATTATTCCCCAAATGATGAACTATGAAAGACATTTGTTGTATGTTAGGACCAATTTGTATTTAAGTTCCACAGGATGTACTGATTATAAAAATAATCACAAATAAAATATGGATATTTTTGCTAATACATACATATTTAACGATAAGTGTAATAATGCTCACAATGTATAATATAGTTATTATCATCCATGTTTTACTGTTGTATAATAAATTGTTGTAAATATGCAGGATAATTGTAATTGCTTTATTTGTTTTTAGTTATATGCTAATTGGGCATAACATATAGTGAGAAGAATCGTTTCATTTAAAATATGTACTATAAAAGTTACTGTAGAATTAACAGATGCCACAAGTTCCCAATGAAAAGTACGATTGTTTACTCATTCATGTAGAATAAATGAGATACATTCTAAAGTCTTAACTCTTAGTATTACACAAAGCACAAACTAAAAAGGATAACTCTATGGAATATAAATACATGATATTAAAAAATGTTTAAAGTGGATTTATACTTCCTAGATTGTTTTTAAAATGGACAAAACTAGTTTTAGATAAAAATAAAAAAAATTATTACACACCTATAGGCATTAATATTACAGTTTTACTGATTATAATGATTGTCTCAGAGCAATATTAACTAACTGGAAACTAAATGATTCTTAAATCTATTACTGCTTGAGGCAAGTAAAAAATAGCTTTTATTCTGTTTTCTAGTGGATATTTATTTGGCTGTGATCAATACCTTGGCATTTGAAGCATTACACATACAAATAAAAATGACAACCATAATTAAAATTACAAATTAATGCATATTTTTATATAATCACTGTAAATAAAACATAAATATAGTTAAAGACTCTGAGGAGTGCCAAATCACGAAACCATGGTCAGGGGTTGGAGGGGATTCCTGACAGAGATATTTTAAATGCTTTCTCTGGCTAAGCATTTACCACAAAGCTTGTTGACGAATTGGCAATTTTCATTGTTTATAAATGTAGTTGATTTAAAGAAAAGAAAAACATTTTATCTGTTAAAAACAAATATTGAATGTTTCTGGGCATGTAGCATTATAATATTTCTTCTATTAATATTGAAGAGACATTGAATCGACATCATCTGACAATCCAGATTCACTTGGCCTTTTACTACCATAAAAATTGCTAGATATCAATTTTCTGACCTCTATTAAATTTATTGATCAAAATTTACTGCTTAAAAGAGTTAAATTGAATTAAATTCAGAAACAAAGAACAAAATAATTCATAAATATTTGTACAATTAATGATGTTTATCCCATTTGAAAAACGACAGCTTTAAGTTACCTAATATTTGTTCTCTTATTTTCATAGTTGATAAAATCTTGTTAGTTCAAAAAAAAAAATGTTTTAAATTACATTTTTTTTAATTCACCTTTTTTTTAAAACTAAACCGACTAAATATAAACAACTTTTGTTTTCCCATTCCTTATAATATAACGTGATCAAATTTTAATTTTCCTTATGCGTTGCAAATGGATTTTTTTAAATAAATCACTCTAGCAATAGTATAATTGAAAACTTCTAAAATACGTTGTGATATGTTCTGAAACTGTAAATGAAATCAATACATAGGAAGCCAACAAAATGTTCTAGAAAATATTTTTGAGAAAAATTATTCGTGTTTCAAAAATTATGACGTGTTTAATCGTAATAAATATAATATCATTTTAAAAGATGATAGTGTGTTTATTTCCTTTGAAAGATTAATGACACAGATGCATAATTAACTTTTAAAAAGATTAGTTTTAAAAATATTTGTTTTTAATTATTTTTATAAAAAAATATATTATTAGAAATCTTGCTATTGGTTTTATTAAAATGCATCTGTACATAAGTTATCATTTTTTAAATATAAAAATTAAAATAAAATGTATATTTTTAGAGAGAGAGGGGGGAGGAGGATGTAAAGAACAACATATATATATACTGTCAAAGGAAAATAGTCGTAAATTGTAATTATAAAATTTAAAATTAAAGCAACATTTTAATATTTAGCGAACAATATTTAAGCCATTTTTAAATTCATGTATTCAAAAAAAAAATGTTCCAATTGTTATTTGATGATAAATAAATATTGTTGTAAATTTTGGAAATTCGTATTTTCAATTAACCACTATATAGATAAACAGATGAATATATATATAAATAAGCATATCTGTAAATAGAGACAAACATCCAGGCAGATCTATAAACGGATGTAGAAAAATAGTGAAAGACAATAACATATACAAACAAATAGATAGATAGATAGATAGATAGTTAGATAGATAGATAGATAGATAGATAGATAGATAGATAGATAGATAGATATAACATTGAAGAAAAAAGCATTATTTACACACTTAGCCCATGGCTGTGTGAAGAGAGAATTCACCAGTTTTCCACTCTTGCATTACTCGTTAATACCAGGATTAAATTTTTATGTAGGTTTTCTTTGACATAGCTACTTAAAAAATGTTCTAAATCTCTTTAAAATCGGAAATGAATTTTATATGCATATAGATAAAAATGCTAACAATATCATTTAGTCTTTAAGACAAATATATATATATATATATCATTTAGTCTTTAAGACAAATATATATATATATATATATATATATACAATAAATATTAACTTTATCATAGGATTAAATGTATATAAAAATAATTCCATTTAGCAGTAAAATAACCATGTCAACAAACTAAAGAACTGAAAAGATTATCTATTTTTACATTCTTCAATGTGCTACATTTATGAGATATGATGAAATTTTGAAGTGGAATTAATATTAGTAACAGATGTAAATAGATCACCACCACCTATGAATCACATAGACAGAAGATAAAGATTTTTGCCTTTTTTTAATAATCCTTGTACTGACAAATAAGTATGTCAAAAAATAATACTAAATATTAAATATTAACTTTGCAATACTTATAGAGGGATTTGCCTGTCTTAATAATAGTTTTTTTTTCATTTATCAAATGTGTTGACCTAGAAGTGAACCCAGGCCAGATGCTTGGAAGACAGCTCTGCTAACCACAAGGCCACCAAAAATGACAAGCTTTAACTAATAATTAAACAAAACCACCAAACCAAGTCAGCAAACAAAACCCTAGACTTTCTATTTTTATACTTTTTAGTTGTGAATAAAGTGAAATTTGCTAAACATGTTGAAATTTTGTAGTAAAAGCAGTATTAAGGTCAATTATGAAATTATATTTAATTAGGAGAAGATAATAATGATTCTGACTTATATTTATCAATGCAAGCATTGATAATCATATGTAAATAAAACATAGCAGATATGACTAAGCTCCAAAAAGCTGGGAAGTGATTAAACAAATCCACCACATTATATCAGCAAACTAAAAAATGGTGACTCCTTATGTTTCTTGATGCAATAAAATTTTGCTAAACATTTTAAAACATCAGAATTGAATTAAAATTAACACCATATATGGATATGATACTATCATCTTGCAATTTTATAATAATAAAACTTTAAACACAAGTGATTTTTTAAATTAAACATATTTATTTTATATGAAATCACTTTTATATTTATGATGAAAATATAAATGGTATTATGCAATGTATGTATTAGTTTTAAGTTACCGAAATCTGATTGGATAAAAAAATATTTAAAATTGGAAAAAATATCAATAAATGATTTTATAGCATTTGAATTTTTCGTTTAACATTGGATATGATTATCCTCAATAAAAAAAAAAAACAACTGTAAATGTTTTTTAACCTAAATAGTCTTTTTCAGATCATACTAGAATGATTAATTAATAATCCTCATGTAGGAATAAGAAATACATCTTTAGACTAGTTTTGAATTACTGAGCTTTATTATTGACAGATGCTATATTACAAATATCTATATTTTTATTCTGGTTTCAAAGCTAATGACATGAAGATATTCAAACACATGAAGATTTAGAATCTAAATCAATTTGTTTGTTTAGCTATCCCATATTTTGATTTCTAACTAAATAATCAAAATTATTTTATTTAATGTAATTAATAATATCAATTATGTAAACCGTGTTTTACTTTTAGTATAAGAATATTAAAACAGGTAAAACTCTCCAAACGGTAGTGCCACTCAGTGCAAGCCAGGGTAATCAATGGATGCCAGAAGTCTTGTACATAAAATCCCTATCTATTACCTATCCATGCAATATACCCAGACTAGTTTGTAGCTTGTGGTTTTTGCCAGTGATGAGCCTTGGATCTGAGAGTACTGCATCTAGATCTTAAGATACAATGCAACTCTTCAGCAGTGAATAAAATTGAAAACACAATATTTTCAATCCAAGCTCATTAGCTGATATAATCATATAGGTCTGAACTCAGTTCACTACTAACACATTTTGGTGTCTTTGGTTGTTTAATAACTATAGCCACCACTATTCTATTAGGCACGATTGGTATTAAACTCCAAACATCATATGATTACCATTTTTTATGCTTGCTCGTAACTGTTATTAAAACAGGCAAAACATTCCAAACAGTAGTGCCATTCAGTGCATTCCAAAGTAATCCTTCCTATTAGGATAGTGGTGGCTATGTTTATTAAAGAGCCAAAGATACCAAAATGTATGGGTACTCAACTGAGTTCAGACCTATATAACTATATATGCTAATGAGCTTGGTTTAAAAATATTATGTTTTCTTTTTTTATTCTCATAGTTTTGTAGTTAAGTAGAGATAAAAGATGTCGGCTGTAGGGTTGCATTTGATCCCAAGATATAAGTGCAGTGCTCTCAGATGCAAGGCTCCTCATTGACAAAAGCCACAAGCTAGAAATGAGTCAGAGATATTGGATAAGTAGACAATACTGTACTGGTCAAAACATGTTGATCCATCTAACAGGAGCTGGAACTCAAAAAGTGTACTTCAAACCTCCTCAAGCCCAAGACTTAGGTCAAGGGCCAACTTGAATTCAAACCCATTCCCTAAGCCCCATATCAAAACCTAATGAATAACATATAATGGTGGCACATGAGAATTTATTCTAAAGTCCAGCCCACTAGCAGAGCAAAGAAGACTATGAGACATATACTAACTACATTATAACTGAACTCAAATAGGCATATGCATGGTTGTACATGTGGAAGTGGAGAAAAGATCATCTGAATAACTCAAACATAATTAGATAATAAAAAATTGTTTAATATAATGAATTAATTATATATATTAATGTGCCAATAAACATCACATGACCACCACCTCTTATGCTTGTGTATAACTGTTGTTAAAACAGGCAAAACTCACTATATATATATTGCCTTAGATCTGAGAGCACTGCATCTAGATCTTAGGATCTAATGCAATCTTCCAGCAACCACCTTTTATCTCCATTTAACTACAAAACTATGAGTCTTAAATTGAAAACATCTTAATGTTTTCAATCCAAGCCCATCAGCTTATACAGTCATATGGGTCTGAATCCAGTTCACTACCTATACATTTTGGTGTCTTTGGTTCTTTAATAACCACAGCCACCACTATCGTATTAGGCAGGATTGGTTTTAAGACAATAAACATCACATGACCACCACCTCTTGTGCTTGTGTATAACTGTTGTTAAAACAGGCAAAAATCACTATATATATATATATATATTGCCACACACAACAAGCTAGAGTAATCAATGGATGCCAGAAGGCTTGTGCATAAAATCCCCATCTAGTACCTATTCATCCAATATCCCCAGACTAGTTTCTGGCTTATGGCCTTCATGTGGGCAATATATATAGTGGGTTTTGTCAGTTTTAATATATTAATGTGTGCATGAATGAGCAGCCTACCAAATGGCAGATAATTACATATTGGAATTCATGCTAAGGATTTTCATGTGCTCTTTTATCAATTAAATAATATACGTACATTAACACACAATCTTTGGTAGATACAGTATTAAGATGCCAATCATGCATTGGAAAGATTACATAATATTGCTGTTAATGCTTTTATTTACAGTTCTGAAACAAGGTGTCTAACATATTAGTTCAGGGAGCATTCCAAGATTCATTACATATATAAGAAACTATTTTCACACCATTGTGGTTATGAAAATAAATAAAAATACACTTGAAAAATTATATTTGATTATATGACAAAATATTTATTGTAAATTCTTTTAATTAGCACTGGTAAGAAGAACCCTTTATTTCCTCAAAGCATATACTAAAATTAAAAAGTGTTTACTTAATAATTTTTTTGTCAAATTGCATGAAAAAAAAAAAACAATGAAATTAATTAAAGATGTTGTGCACTACAAACTGACACTCAACCCACAAAATTTACAAGGTTATAAAAAAATATAATGGCTAATATGAGGGAACCACTAGATATATAGCCTAGCACTAGATTAAGAAGAAACTTCAATTATTATAGTAATAGCTGTATTTTTATATTGGACTATTTTCATCATCTAATATGTGTGTTGATTTTATTTAATAATTCCAAATGCATTCAACTGTTAGTAATATCACAGCAAACACGTTAGTATATGCACCAACTGTTAGTAATATCACAGCAAACAACTGTTAGTAATATCATAGCAAACAGGTTAGTATATGCACTAATTGTTAGTAATATCACAGCAAATTTAAAGAAAATTTAAAATAGCTGTGCACCTGACGATGGCAAAAAATTCCATAAGCCAACCTAGTGTGATTATACATAATGTATGGAAACCACTAATCAACTTTGCTCTGAGGAAAAAGTGGAGAAACCAGGAGGAACCTCATAGATAAATATATGAAATTACTACATACTGTTGCCTTTGTCAGGATGGTGCAGTTGGTTAGAGCATTACTACATACTGTTGCCTTTGTCAGGATGGCACAGTTGATTAGAGCATTACCTTAAAATTCAATAATCAATAATCTAAGGACTCAGATAGAATCCCATGCCAGTACTGTCACTGGTCAGGCCAGCAACACCTGAAGAAGAGGGGAGAAAAATATCTCTCAAAATGTTGTGCATATACTAACCTGTTTACTGTGATATTACTAACATTTAGTGACTATACTAACCTGTTCACTGTGATACTACTAACAGTTGTTTGCTGTGATATTACTAACAGTTCATGCATATACTAATCTGTTTGCTTTGATATTACTAACAGTTGAATGCATTTGGAATATTTAAATAAAATTAAACTTTTCTAAAGACATTCAACACAAATATTAGATGATGGAAATAGTCCAATATAAAAATACAGCTAGAACACCATCATCACAAACCTTCAGAAAAACATCATAGTGATAATTTATTGACATCAGTGATCACCTAATAGATTTTAAAATGTAATCTTACACAGGAATTTAATCATACTAAATGAATACTTAAATATTAAAATAGTAATCTAGATTAAAACAGAGACCCTTAAGTAAAGTTTAAAAGTTTATTATATTCCTTTCTCTTATTGAGGTCTTTCCTAATTCCTTCTTTTTTTAGCAGCCCAAACTAATTCATTCTATTATAAAAACAAAATACGAACATAAATTTAAACTCAAAACATTATGCTTTATAATATATATATAACATATTTTGCAGGTTCATCCGTGTTAAAAACTTTTAATATTAATATACTGACTTTTCGACTTGGTCACCCAAGTCATCCACAGAGTGAGAAAAGGTAGAAAAATGGTTGTACAGGTGCTACAATTCCTGATTTTAAAAAACATTAAAGTTCCACAAATAGCAAAAATGTTAAATTTAGGAATGTTTTTTTTAAAAAAACCTTTCCAAATAGGAGGAAGTTTGCATGTATTATCTCGCTTATTGATACAATCTGGCCTTTTAAATCTCATGTAAAAATTGCAAAGCTTCTTACATAGGTATGAGTAATCATCGCATCAGTGTTAGGAGAGATGTGCATGCTAATGCAGTTAAACAATATTCATTATCATCAGCACTTTCACTCCATACTATAAATTCAGGTCATAAAATTGATTTTTCTAGTACCAGGATCATATCCAGATGTGATAATCTTTACCAGTGCAAAATTAGAGAAGCCATTGAGATACTTAAAAGTCCAGATTGTATCAATAAGCGAGATGATACATGAAAACTTCCTCCTATTTGGAAAGATTTTTTTTAAAATATTCCTAAATTTAACATTTTTGCTATTGGTGGAACTTTGATGTTTTTTAAAGTCAGTGATTGTAGCGCCTCTACAACCGTTTTTCTACCTTTTCTTACTCTGTGGATGACTTGTGTGACCAAGTTGAAATGTTAGTATATTAATATTAAAAGTTTTTAACATGGATGAACCTGCAAAATATGTTTTTTATATATTTAACCCATGCAAATCTTCATTTTAACATATATATATATCTGGTCTAAAAATTTTGTGTACATTCTTTTACTGAGGGAACATGCACTATCACAAAATGTACAAACAACAGTGGTCAAAATTAACTATGGAAACCCTGTCCAAATAGATATGAAACTTTAGGGCAGCTTACTACAAGATTTGGCAATAGTGCAGCACTCAAACCCTCTCCATATAATGTTAAATAATTTATTCAAACCTTTAAGAGATGGCACAAATGTCCACTGTTTCCTTGCAGCCATTGAGCATTCCTATTTCAAACACAAGATTCTGACATAAGATTCCTGTGTTCACTTAGTCCGAATTATTAACTAAATTTACTCCTCTTCCCTGTTTTTGTTTTGACTTTCTGGATCAAGCACTTCTTGTAAACATATTTTGAATATAATAATGGAAAGAAAATTATACAAAAAAAAAACAATATTTTGATTAATAAAAATTAGTAACATAAAAGCATTTCCCCTTTGTTACTCAATACAAAATTATAAAAAAATTAATAATCCCTTGTAAAAAAAAAAACTCTACTGTTGAAATTATTTTTCCACTTAAGTTAATGGATTCTTATACTCTATTATGCCAAAATTAAAGAAAAGTTCATTAAAAGTTCATAATTACTCTGATCGAGCAGTGGTACAACTTTCTTCAGATGGTCAAAGTTCTTATATGAGTTTTTTGTGATGACTGCCTGAATTATCCATTGATTCCACTGGTTTTCTTTTGATTTCCTCAGTTACCTCTGCAAATTTTTTCTTCCCTTAGTTGATGTTCATACAGGTAGTTTCAGGTAGTGATAAAAGATGTAACTCCCTGAGGAAAAAGTTCTGATGTCCCTTAGTCAAAAAACATTTTCTCACCATTGTTAATATTATATTTTTAATTTCTCTTCATGATGCTTTATATATATATATATATATATTGTAATGGGCACATACGACGTTACATTATTTTTTTTATTATTAAACATGAAAAAAATAAAAGTTTGCAAATAAAACTTCTTTTTTAAGAATTAAAAATTAAAAATTAAAATTCTATACTAAACTCATATATATATAAAATCGCACAGATGAGAAATTAAAAAAAGAAACTTTATAAAAAAAAAAAGTATTTTAAAACTAAATTGTCAGTAAAGATTTAAAGATAAAATATATCTAAGTTTGTACAAAACAAATTAATTAATGTTATTGAAAAAAATGGAAATAATTATTTTAATTAGTCCAAGTGAAGTAGTCCTTGGGCATTTAAATGTATAAGCAATGGTCAGATAGAAAAACAATAGAAACTAATGGCCAATGAAAAAAATCCATCGGGAAATCGGACCTCAATTGGATCCGAAAGTTACATATAAAAGAAAAAGTTTGGAAATAAATTAGTAGTGAGTGAAGAAAATTTAAGAGAGGACTGAGATGTGTTAAGTCAGAGAGTTGGAGACGAAGGGATTGAAAGATGCACTTTCAATTCCTTCAGTTATTATAAAAAAAAAAGAAAATGAAACATCACTTTTCTTACATTGAGCACCTTAGGGTCATCAGGGGATTTAATGCTGGATTCCAAATGGAAAGCAACTGTAAAGGATGAACTTTTCTAAAACAGTAAGAAGTATATAACTAATGAACATTTTTAAAACTGTAAGCATGTTATGAACTTAAATTAATATTAATTTGAAAACACTAAGAACTCTAAAATATAACCTTTTCCCCAATATTGAATTTATAGAAATAGAATCCTATCTGACCAACATAATTTATTAATAAGTAATTAAATTTGATGTACTTCTTTTTTAAAAAAAAATCATTTCCATTTTTTTTTTTTGTTCTTTTAAGTTTTTATGATGATTTTTGTTTTTCATTAAATTAATATTATATAAATGTTAAACTTAAGTCGGGCATGAATGGCTATATAGATTTGTAAAGTTTTATTAGGGGTGGGTAATCTTAGGTTATTCATTTTGTGGTTGAATTAGGTCAATGGATTGGATATATTGGTGTAATTAATAGATGTAGTACAAGGTTCACTACATGCAGAATCGAATTATACGCCTCACAAACCCTTTTGCCTATGGAATGTGATAGTAAATCGGCAAAAATGACCTCAGTCCTTTTCCTATGGAGTTTTTTTTTATTGCTCTTTTCATCAGATAGATGTAGTATTCCTATCTGGATGAGAGTCCATTTCTTTTCTTAACCTATATTTGTGATGTCGTATTTGTATTACATTGAATACATTGATATATCAGATGGATTGACGTTGGTTTAACTGTGAGCTTTTGGCCTAAAGTTAAATAAGGGATAAAATATTTTCTTTTCAAATGCAATCTATGTAGCCTATTCATACTCGTCACTCTAAATGCATTAAATTTAAGTTGGATATAAACGCTTGCATGGATTCGTTATCAGTTAATTATGTTTTTTGGTTTTCATATTTGATCAAAATATATAGACATTCGGTGAATAATGATACCTTATGGTGACTACCTAAAATGTATTTATTCGGATGTCTTTTAAGTTATTGGTGTCTATGCAGCATCTTATGATGAATGCCATTGGGTTTTTTATAAATTTCCCTCTGCATTTCCATCAATGACTTTATATTTTGATCATTTATGTTTATTTTGAAATGTTTTTAACTGTGTAATCTATGTAACCAATCTATACTCAACATTTATAAAACAAACTTTTATAAATCCATCTGTGTGAACTTATAAAAATAAAAATGTAAATTAAAATCTAAAATAAAAGTTAAAAATGTAATTAAATGCTAAAGTAAACATACTAAAATAATAATGTTAAAATTTATATATATTGTAACGGAATAACGTTACATAGGGTTTGAACCTAGGAAAGTTAAATATATATTAATAACGAAATAAATGACAGGTACAAAACTTTTAAAAGTGAAAGCGATCTTGTTTAAGAATGAACGAGAAACAGCCGTGTCTAAAGCAGATCGCAGATATACAAGAGTACCTGTCAGATTGATTGAAATAAAATTAAAAAAGTTTTTATTTTTTGGGAAATTAATTTATTATAATCATTATCTGTCAAGTTTGCTTTTTGTTATTTCGTTTTAAGCTAAAAAGGGATATTTTAAAATTATAATTGTAGTAAAAGTAAAAGCTTATAGAAATGATTTTGAGAAAGATTAAATTCTCGACTTTTAGCTAATGTAAATTACATTGTTCTCGTAAGACACGCACACACGTATGCATTCAAGGTGTGAATGAATATAAGTTTGTTAACTGAGATTGCAATATGAGATTGTCTAAACATAAGATTGCCTTAAGCACATGGATTGAGTAGGACACGGACCCCAACGACAACTCTAAGAACATGGAACTCTGGGGGGAGATTCGATCCTCAGATAAGATCCAACCCATATAAATATCAAGCAAAAAATGTTAAAAAAAAAAAAAAAAAGAGATATAAAATATAAAATGTTATGTTAAGAGAAGCTAAGTCAAATTATCAAATTTTTGTTCAACTTTCTCAAAATTCAATTTAATTCAAAATACTTCGTTTGTGCTATCCGTTTTCAAGATGATCGATATGAAATTAATATTTAGAGCGTCGACTGTCATGAGGGGCTAGGAAACCCTTCAGTGATTGATCGACGCTCCGCCACCAGAACATCTCCGTCGCTATGAATACTTAATAATATTACCATCTAAAATTAGTGCTCCAACCAGTTCAATAATGTTTCGTGAAATGCATGAATCATCCTGATTTATTACGCTCACTTTAAAAGAAATGAACAACCTCCTTATGGAAAACATCATCTCCCGTGTTCAAACCTCCACTTAATTAGAAGCAGTGGAAGAATAAGCCAAAATCCTAGGTAAACACTTTATTTTTTTTATGCTTTTATTCATTCCATACGTAAACTTTTAAAAAAAGGCAATCTCATAATTAACTAACTTTGATTTCGTAAATTAAACTATAAAATATTCCGTAATTCATTATATTTAAAAATTTATTATTGTAACTTATTATTGTAATCTCAGCCTTCGTAAGATCAAACATTATGCAATTCCTAAAAATTTAAATCTCAGGACTTTTCAAATATGAACTTTGATCCTAGTTATTATCTTATAATTTATAACACTTACCTTCAAAATGTAAAAAAAGAAATTTATATTCTATCATCCATATTTTACGATATATAATATGTTCTTTTCTGTGCGAGTGCGTAAATGCGTGTGTGTGCGTGTAAATAAAACTTTTAACCAATGTGTTTTTTTTATATTAAATAAATTTGTTCAGTATTTAAACAAGTCGAGCATTTCTCAAATCATTTCCTATAATTAATCGTTATTCTATTTTTCGTCTTGATTATTAATAAAGTTAGCATTTATTCATATAGTTAATTATATTGTGTTAGGTTAATCTTTCTTAAACCTTGTTTTTTTTTTTTTATGTCTCTTACAAACATCGTGCCGTAAGTCACGATGTTTATTTATTTATTTATTCCGTAGTTAAGATAGATTTAATAGTTGGGAGGGCCTATTATAAAATATAAATAAATGTCAATAAGTTGTAAATATAGCTGGAGTAAATAATTCTACCGGACGGTATGATATAGGGGGATGATCTTATCAGCTTCTAATTGTTTAGAGATATAAACGAATAATCGTATTGGTCCCAAATAACCAATGACCCGATCCAATGCTTGGGTCGATCAGTTAGTTAATCAAGCATCTTCTCCATTGGTTATCATAGCGTCCTTTACCAGAATAGTAATTGTGAAAACAATCACATCACGACCCTGAGTGACCCTATTGGTCCATGCTGGGAGTTTGAGCTTGTGGGCGGGATTAGACTTCGAAATCGTTTTGATATGACGTAAGGTGATGCGAGAAGTTAAATTATAATTAAATCATCATATCTGGCACCCCCTTGTATTGATAGTGAACAGTTATCGATAGAAGAAAATAAATAAAGCTTTACGCTATGTCATGTTTGTTTCGGAATCACAATCCCTACGTGATCGGATGACCAAGCGGACCGGTTACAATATGTGCATAAATAAATGTTTGTGTGTTAATTACTGGCAGTGGCTTCTTTTATTTCTTTTTAAAAAATATTCTTAGATAAGAATTTATAAAATATAAATCTCTGTTCTGTTCCACTGAGCTAGTGACAATGGGCTAACGGTCAAATTCAAAATATATAAAATAAAAAAAAAAATTTTAACTTACGTATCTGCCTACTATATAAATTTTCTAGGTTCTAAGTAGCCTACTGGTGCCCTCATAGTGCATATACATTAAGATTCCTCTCTGTACCATTATAATATATATATATATATAGGTGAATCTAGGTGCAGTATTGAGAAGAGATTGAAGGAGCATGAATTGTTATACAAGCATGTAAAAAGTAAAAATAAAGATGATTTAATATCTCCTTCAGTTTTCTTTGATCACAAAAAAACATGTAAATATAAATTTAAATTTGATGTTGAAAATGTGAAAATTCTTCATGAAGAGAGAAATCATAGTAAAAGAAAAATTAAAGAGGCAATTTTTTATAAACAGGAATAAAATGCATTTAATAAATCGACAAGCTGCTAACATTAAAATATGAGATTCGTGGAATTTGAATTGATGATATTTGCTTCCACTTTTGTTTTTGAATTTAATGACAGTTGAGGCAGGTTTAAGAAATTAACCAAAAGTACTTCTGTAGATTTAAGGATTGTTTGTAATAGTTTGTAAACCATTAAATTTATTATTTCAATTATAATTACAATTTTGTTTTTAATTAATAGACATTATATATATATATATATATTGTAACGATATATAAATATGTCGTTACATTACAAGCCAGATCAAATGTCAAGTCCAAATGCCAAGTAGTCAAACAAAAGGAAACTGTGTAATTTATACATTTATTTTTTCTTTCATGAACTGAATTCACACTTATTATTTTATTTTTAGACACATTTTACAGTTTCCATTTTTGTCCTTTTTTGTTCATTTCCTTTCTTTAATTAATTGGAAAATGTTGGATCAATTAGCATAATAGATTACATAATACTTTTAATATCTGAAGTTTCAACAATGGAATTAATTGCTAATAATTTAAAATAAAAAAACTTTTAGTAAGCAGAAATCTCAAGATCTATTTTTATCTCAAGATTCAATAAATTTAAATAAATAATTTAACTGAAGGAATTATGATTTCTTCAAAATAAATAATAAAAATATTTAAAAATAATATTTCAAAAATTATTTTTAAATAATATAGCAGGTATGCAATTTTAATAAAATAAAATGTGTTTATATACATGAGATAACAGAAAATACCACCCCCTGTACTCTCGCATGCTCCTTTCTTTATGTTATTGTTAGTTCTAAACTGAGGTTCATAGTAATTTCCCTACCTAACTACTGAATCATTTCCCCCTTCCAGGATCACTATATTCCATATCAACCAATACTACCAATGCTTTTTCTATTAATAACCAGTAGTTTTCTGTCATCATGCATTGGACTCCTATTGAAAGATACTTTATGGTCCTCACAATCTGATATTGATCCATAGGATATACCTCACATTCTCTGAATTTTGTGGTTTGACATTGAAAACACTGACATTTCTTCTGTTTGATCTATACATTTCCTGTGATGTCCTCTTGTGGATACCCTCTTGTCTTTCAACATTCCAGAAACCTCTAAGGATCATTGTTCTATATTCCTGAAATGTCTGCACATATACTCCACCATCTTGTATCATTCCTGGGTGGGACCACTTAAATAGTGAGTAGCTATGAGAATGATTTCCTTCTCACTTGATCTGTGGAATAAAAAAAATGTGCACTATCCAAATCCTCTTGAAGGTTTTTATTTGGATGAATTTTGCTAATTTAGCCCCTTCTGAATTAGCATCCTCCACTTCAGTAAGTGTCTTTTCCATATTTATTTGATTCAAGTCTACTGCTATAGTTTTTTTAACTCACCTTTTATTTTCCCTAGAGGCTGGTCTTTTCTTTCACTTTTCTTTTCTTCTCCTATAAGCTTTAATATTGAGATCTGCTTTTACTAGATTCCCTTCACCTTTATTCTCACCACTTCTTTTTTCATTTTTTTAAAATTCCTTCACATCTTTGATTTCTTCACTATCTCTCACTACTATTGCCTTTATATCAGTTATAGTTTTTAATATTTGTTCAAGCTGACAATGCTCAGGGTTTTTAAATGTCATCACTGGGCTTTGTAAAGTATGTTCATCTTCATTCATATTTCTTATACTTTAACTATTTCAAAACTCAACCTCGCCCACCCCAAATATTATCTCACTTTTTTCCCAACACCCGAATCTCCCTCAACTAACTTTTGACTCTCATTTCTGGCCATTTATTGATTTATCAGATCCCACATATTGGGTGCCATTTTCTAATCTTACCCTTTTTGACTCTATGCGCCACACAAACTGACACTCAGTCCTTGAAATTTATAAGGTTATAAAAATACAATGACCAGTATGAGAATGCCAGTAGACATAAAGCCTAGCACTGAATTGAGAAGAAACTTTAACAATTGTAGTAATAATTTATTTTCATACAGTAGTCATCTAATAGATTTTATAAAGTGTAATCTTATGCAGACTTTAATTATACTAAATGGATAAATAATTATTAAACTAGTAATCTAGATTAAAACAGAGACACTTAAGAAAAGTTTAAATGTTTATTATATTCTTTTGTCTTATTGAGGTCTCTTCTAATTCCTTCTTTCTTTAGAAGTCCAAACTGATTTGATCTATTATAAACACAAAATCAAACATAAATTTAAACTCAAAACATTATCTATCTATCTATCTATCTATCTATCTATCTATCTATCTATCTATCTATCTATCTATCTATCTATCTATCTATCTATCTATCTATCTATCTATCTATCTATCTATCTATCTATCTATCTATCTATCTATCTATCTATCTATCTATCTATCTATCTATCTATCTATCTATCTATCTATCTATCTATCTATCTATCTATCTATCTATCTATCTATCTATCTATCTATCTATCTATCTATCTATCTATCTATCTATCTATCTATCTATCTATCTATCTATCTATCTATCTATCTATCTATCTATCTATCTATCTATCTATCTATCTATCTATCTATCTATCTATCTATCTATCTATCTATCTATCTATCTATCTATCTATCTATCTATCTATCTATCTATCTATCTATCTATCTATCTATCTATCTATCTATCTATCTATCTATCTATCTATCTATCTATCTATCTATCTATCTATCTATCTATCTATCTATCTATCTATCATCATCTATCTATCTATCTATCTATCTATCTATCTATCTATCATTATCTATCTATCTATCTATCTATCTATCTATCTATCTATCTATCTATCTATCTATCTATCTATCTATCTATCTATCTATCTATCTATCTATCATATCTATCTATCTATCTATCTATCTATCTATCTATCTATCTATCTATCTATCTATCTATCTATCTATCTATCTATCTATCTATCTATCTATCTATCTATCTATCTATCTATCTACTATCTATCTATCTATCTATCTATCTATCTATCTATCTATCTATCTATCTATCTATCTATCTATCTATCTATCTATCTATATCTATCTATCTATCTATCTATCTATCTATCTATCTATCTATCTATCCTATCTATCTATCTATCTATCTATCATATCTATCTATCTATCTATCTATCATCATCTATCTATCTATCATCATATCTATCTATCTATCTATCTATCTATCTATCTATCTATCTATCTATCTATCTATCATATCTATCTATCTATCTATCTATCTATCTATCTATCTATCTATCTATCTATCTATCTATCTATCTATCTATCTATCTATCTGTCTGTCTATCTATCTATCTATCTATCTATCTATCTATCTATCTATCTATATATATATATGGTTTAAAAATTTAACATATATTTTTTTTCCTGAGGGAACATGGACCATCACAAAATCTACAAACAACAGTAACCCAAATTGGCTATGAGAACCTTGTCCATATAGGTATGAAACTGTAGCGTAGCTTACTATAAGAATGTGCAATAGTGCAGCACTCAAAGCCTCTCTCTACAATGTTAAATAATTTATTCAAACCTTTAAGAGATGGCACAATTGTGCACTGTTTGCTTGCAGCTATCGAACATTCCTAATTCAAACACAAGATTCTCACATAAGGTTCCTGCATTTACTTATAGTCAGAATTATTAACTGACTTTTACCCTTTCCTTGTTTTTGTTTTGACTATCTGAACAAGCAGTTAACATTCATGCTTGTATACATATTTTGAATTTAATAATGGAAATAAAATTATACAAACAAAACAATATTTTGATTAATAAAAATTAGTAACATAAAAGCATATCCCTCTTGTTTCTCAACACAAAATTATATAAAATTTATAATCCCTCATAAAAGCTTTCTCTACTGTTGAAAGTTTTTTTTTACACTTAAGTTAATGGAATCTTTTACTCTATTAACTAAAATTAAAAAAAGTTATTTATTAAAGTTCATAATTACCCTTTCTCCAGATGGTCACAGTTCTTATATGAATTTTCTTGTGATGACTGGTATAAATCCTGTTTGTTCCATTGTTTTTCTTTTGATTTTTTTAGCTAGCTCTGCAAATCTTTTTTCCCTTGTTTGACATTCACATGGGTAGCTTCAGGTGGTGATATGATATGTAATTCCCCAAGGAAAAAGTTCTGATGTCTCTTAGCCAGAAAATATTTTCTCAGTGCTGTTAATATTATATTTTTAATTCCCCTTCATGGTGCATTATATATATATATATATATAAGTACAAGACAGATTAAATGCCCCTTCATGGTGCATTATATATATATATATATATAAGTACAAGACAGATTAAATGCCAACTGCAAATGCCAAGTAGTCAAACAAAAGGAAACTTCCATATTTCTTCTTTTTTTTATTTCATAAATAATTTCATATAAATAAAAATACAATAAAAGACAAACAACATTTATTTTTTCTTTCACAAACTGAATTCATACCTATTATTTTATTTTTAGACATATTTTACAATTCCAATTTTTGTCATTTTTTGGTCATCTCCTTTTTTTTAATTAGTGGAATAATTCTGGATCAAATAGCATAATAGATTACAAAATACTTTTAATATCTGAAGTTTCAACAATAGAGTTAATTGCTAATATATATATATTTTTCTTCCCCCAACCTGTACCTTTCTAAGAATTACAATTTAAAACAAAAAAACTTTTAGCAAAGAAATATCAAAATCTATTTTTATCTCAAGATTCAATGAATTTAAATAAATAATTTAACCAAAGGAATTTTGATTTCTTCAAAACAAATAATGAAAAAAAAAAACTACTTAAAAATAATATTTCAAAAATTATTATTTTAAAATAATATAGCAGGTATGTGATTTTAATAAAATAAAATATATGTGTGTTTATATACATGAGATAGCAGAAAAAAACAGCTCAATATCTAACAGAAAAAATCTAAATATAAAAAAATTATAGTCATAAAAATGTTTGTTTGCAAATATCTCTATCTCTTGATTTTTTTTAAAAAAATGAATACATAATAATGCATCAAGTGAGAGTAATAACACAAACCAATGCTGTCCAAATATGATTACTTATAAAATATAATTTTAATAACTTCTTATTATTAATAGCATTTCAAAAATAAAAGCTGATGTTTACTTGTTGTTTTAATCAATAAAAATACAAATCCAATATAGTATAACTTTTTCTGACAGTTAAATATGCAGTCATAAATGTAGATTGCTATTATAATTTGGAAAATAGCAGACATCAATGTCAAATTTGTTATATTATTCGTTTACAAAACAAGAGATCTGAAAAATGATATACATTTAGTCTAGAATCTTTACTCTAGACCAGTTCTCAACCTTGGTCACGTTATATTTTTAATGGGTCATGAATATGCACCAAGAAATAAAAACATAAATATCTGATAGCAAAAATATTTTTAGATTTTAAGAAAATATTAGTATTAATAAAAAAAATTAATAAGTAATACTGCCTATGCTTTGTGTAGTTTTCTCAAATTCAATTGTAAATTTGAACTTAAATAATCATAATGTTAAATTTTATGATTATTTTCAAAATGTAATTGTTCAAAAAACTGCAACTAAAATTATTGCAGCCAACAGCGTCAACCAGCGCCAGTGGTGGAAAATTAATGAAACTAAAACATCATTTTATTTAAATGTTACTGCTGCAGTTTTTCAAATTTTTTACAGTAACTTCAACAATATTGAAATCGAACTGATATGTCAAAGTAGACTATTTTTTTAAATTTTTCATATGTAACTTAAATAAAATTCTATATAATTTATTTTTATGTGCAGGATTCGAACTCAGACTTTTAACCGACCCAACTACTCTCAGTGTTATCTCATATTGCTGACTCACCTGATCACACAAAAAGATAAACCAGCAATCATCAGTTGATCTAGATTACTATCCTCACACATATATACAATCAGTGCTCAGCTTTATATTAAGATAGCCAATCTTCATACTTTAATGGACTGGCTCCAACTATTCCAACTCACAACCTTCCATTTCATTGAAAATCTGATGATGTAACGTTCAAAGCCCTTGTTAGTGCCAAGGTTGTCATCCTACCCATGTTGACATATTAGTCATTCTGACCCCTCATGTACAGGAGCATAATCCATTTATACATACATATGTGAGGGATGGGCAGACCTTTTACACACTATTTATATAAATTAATACATTGTACAGGCTTAAACCTGCATATAAAGCTGAGCACTGATTGTATATATGTATGAGGATATTAATCTAGATCAACTGATGATTGCCGTTTTAGCATGAAATATATATATATATATTGGTGATTATTTATCTTTTCAACATGTGTGTGATCAGGTGGGTCAGCAATATGAGATATCACTGAGAATAGTGGGGTCAGTTGAAAGTCTGAGTTCGAATCCCGCATATATTACATATATAAATGAAGGTTTAAGCCTGTACAATGTATTAATAATTTATTTTTGTAATTTTTGCTTGTATTTCTTGTATAAATAAAATCTTATTTGAAAAGAAAACACTTTTTTTGGTAATTAACAAAATGTGTTAAGCTTTTAAATTAAAAATATGTAGTTTAATTTTAACTCAACTTTTAACTTACAAATTATTTATTCATTATAAATATTATCAAATTGATCCGAATATAGACATATATACAGTACTGTGCTGATGTAATATTATAATTTATGTAATAAATATTTGGGTCGCAGAGCTATTGCAATGTAGTCTATTGGACCACAAAGCAAAACGGTTGAGAAATGCTGCTCTAGACTACACATTGATTATACTTGTTCTTATCTTGACAACCAATTTTAATAGTGATTTATGTTTCTTAATAAATATTTTGAGATTATTAATATACTATTAATAAATATCTTACCATCTAATAAACAATTAACAAATTATCTGCTTATCCTTGTGATTCTTAAACTTGTTTTTAAAAGTTGCTAAATATACATATCCAAATTAAAAAAATTCTGTTATCTTAACAATAATGAGCATTTGTATTATTATTTCACTTTAAAAGATATGGGAAGCTAAAATGATGGTGCAGGAAATAAATAAGCATTAAAAAAGTGCTTTAAATAACTGCAATCCACCACATAGTAGAATATCATAATCCCAAATGTGAGATCAAGCTCTGTCATTATATCATTAAATAAATTATTGCAATTATCAGAAGAAATCATATCTGAAAACTTGCTTTGCAAACCAATGAAAATATTTTATATCATCAATATCTTAGAAGAAAAGAAATAATTTCAGATTTCAACAGAAACCTTCTCAGAATAGTCAAGAATCACTGAAAAAAGTAAAAATATTAGATAAAAACTGCTAATAAACATCACATCACTTGACCACCATCTCTTATGCTTGTGTATAACTGTTGTTAAAACAGGAAAAACTCACTATATGTATGCCACACACAGCAAGCTAGAGTAATCAATGGATTCCAGAAGGGTTGTGCATAAAATCCCCATCTAGTGCATACTCCTCCAATATCCCCAGACTAGTTTCTGGCTTGTGGCCTTCATCAGTGAAGAGCCTTAGATCTAGATGCAGTGCTCTCAGATCCAAGGCTCCTCACTGATGAAGGCCACAAGCTAGAAACTAGTCTGGGGATATTGGAGGAGTAGGCACTAGATGGGGATTTTATGCACAACCCTTCTGGCATCCATTGATTACTCTAGTTTGCTGTGTGTGGCATACGTATAGTGAGTTTTTCCTGTTTATAAAAACTGCTACAGAAGATATTCCAAAACTCATACCCAGACAATGATATTTTAATAATTGTATTATTAACTTTTTACATGATTCCAACATACATATTGCTGGTTCAGCAGGATATTTTTATCTTTCATTACAGTTATGTGATTTAATGTAACTAATAGATGATAGATAATAGTTTTTACTAAATTCTTATCTAGTTCTGCCTTAGTCATCATCTCCTTACTAGTTATTAGCTTATGTCCTTCATAAGGAAAGAACTTTAGTACTTAGAACAGTACAGCTTTACAGTGAATAATATAGTTCTTAATAATTTTTGTCTCTTTAGTTTTGCATTAACATGTATTTTACATTTTACTAATTGATGATTATATCCTGTGTTGAATTTATTAAGAACATTACAATTTTGAAATGCATATTTTCTGTTAGTCAAAATATAATCCAATTTTGCTGTACCTTCATTTGAATGCTTTTATGTCCATTTCCATTCACAAAATATAATTCATAATATACAGTTGTTGTTTTTTCTGTGAACTCCACCAGTCTGTGTTCTCTCTTAGTTCTATCTCCATTAATAAATTTATCTATAGCACTTTTATCTTTCAGTTGTTAATCAATTCTAGATTATAATTTCCCATGACAATTTTAGAATGTGGCTTAGTTTGATCATAACTTTTTCTATATCTATATAAAAATTTTCTATTTCATCATAATGAGGATTTGTTGGAGCATAATTCTAAGTATCTGCATTTGAAATCTTCCATTAAACTAAATAATTCCTCTTGCCCCTCTGTTTGATACACTATTAATCTCCACAATATTGTTTTTTCACTTGTTATTTATAATAAATTTTATTTCACTTGTTTTTCCAATATCTGAATCTTTGTAATAAAGTACATGTCCACATTATAAACCAATTATGATTTAACCTTTTCTTCAAAATATCCTACTTAACATTAGATACTTCTTCTAATCCATGCAATCTTTTTTCACTTGAAGTTGATGTCCAATTTTAAGAACCTAAATAAATATAGACATCAAATGGAAGGCTTGATCCACAATTATGGAATTCTTAACATTTTCTTCATTCAATGCTAAACCATTGCCTTGGCTGATGAGTTTGCAAACTTGTAGGAACAAATGCCATAATTTAATTTTGTTTGTCATGATTGTAAGTATCTATTTAAAAAAAGTTCACTTATACACACATTCGTTCTGCCTTCAAAAAACATAACTGACATTTCAGTTAAACTCCTATCAGAAAACTGACAAAAAAGTATTTGTGTTCTTAATGTTAAACTAAGAAATAAAATCCAATAAATGCATCATGTTGGTTGATGCATATTGGTAAGTAAAAACTCCATGCTTGTATACTATATGAATAATCATACAACAATGACAAGAAGTCGAGGGTCAACATAAGAGAATGTTCCCAAATTAAATTCTTTAAGGCCTCAGAGAGAGACAAAAGAGTCTCTTTTCAGTTAACAGAAAACTTCTTTTTGCAGCTTTGTTTGTGGTTGCTAAAATTTTTTTAAAAATTAAACAATGTGTATTGATAATAAAAATAATCTAACAAGTATTTATAAATAAAATGACTTTATTATAAACTTTTAGATAATCAACATGCTTTTATGTTAATATGATAAAACCTGTTAGCATATTTGTTAAATCAAAGAAAAATCCTATAAGTTCATATTAATTGATATATATTAAACCAAGATGCTAAAAAATAAAATATATAGGTTAATTCAAATTTCCAAATGATATTATAAGTGATACAATCGTATCATCTCAAGTTATAGTCTTCTGCTCCATTCATGTGTGCAATTACATGTAGTTAATGTTAGCATCAATATGCTAATATCTACTTTTGTTTTGAATCATTTTTTTAACAACTTCTATTGAAGATAACTAAAATGACTGCAATTAACATTCTAATAGATAATTTTTATGTATGTAACATTCAATATACCTTCCAAAACAGATTACTTCTACCCCTATTTCCAAATTTTCCTACACCTTTTATGTTTGTAGAATATTTCTAGTTCTTATAGTAATCTTTGAGGATATGTAAATAAAAGTCATGTAGGCATTAATTTTTAGAATGGATGAATTTAAACAAGTTGCTCTTATTTATGATAACAAACAAGGGGTAGCACTCCATTCAGGATTGCTGATTTATATTTTATTTCAATTAAAAATAGTTCATCACTATATGATAAACTACTAATACTATTTCATTTAACATATATCCAAAATAAGTCAAGTCTTGGGTCTTAACTTAGTAACATCAAAAATTCTTGTCAAAAATTAGTTAACTACAGTTTCCTACAAAAATTAATGGCAATAACAATATCAAAGTCTTAATGAAAACTATTCCTATCTCCAAACTTTTTTGGCAATATTTAAATCATTTTAAACAGATTATAACTGCTTTCTCATTAAATCAACCACTATTCTAGATAAAGAAAAAATCTGGAGAGAAATGAGTGAAGTTTTCACAAAAAAAAAATTTTTTTTTTCTGTAAGTAATAAATAAAGCGTTTTTTTTTTTTTATTTGCAAAATTGAATAAAAGTAAAATAGTATTATTACTCCTTTACTGTTTTTAATCATTATAATTAATACTAAAATATTAAAATTATATATTAAAGTATGAAGATTGGCTATCTTAATATAAAGCTAAGCACTGATTGTATGTATGTGTGAGGATAGTAATCTGGACCAACTGATGATTATTGGTTTAGCATGAAATATGTACATTGGTGATTATTTATCTTTTCAACATGTGTATGATCAGGTGGGTCAGCAATATGAGATGGTATGGAGAGTTGAGGGTTGTGTGAAAGTCTGAGTTCGAATTCCTTATATTACATTATATATGTTTAGGTGTGTGTAAGCCTTTACAGTGTATTAATTTATATATTACATTAGGGTAAGTTGAATTTCAAATAAATCAAATCAGATGTCACATGACCAGTAGCAGAAACTGGTCTGGAGTTGAAGATATTCTGCAAAGCTTATTTGTGAGCTCTTTATAAAAAAATAAAAGATAAGTTGAATATATGTGTGCTCATAAAAATGGTTAGAGTATTATTCTAACATACTTGTTTTCCAATTATGTAATGAAAATGGAAGACATTTTTTAAAAAAAATTATTATTGCATCCGTGAAAATAATTAGTTATATAGAGCATTATTTTTCTCTACATAAGATAACTAATCACTAGGTCTACACATTCTCTATGTACATTACATTCCAGTTGTTAACATTGTCATGGTAACATAAGATCCATTAACTTATAAAATCATAAACCAAAATATATTAGTCATTGTTTTATTAATAATGTATACATATAAATTATTGAATTAAAAACAAAAAAACTTACACTGAAACTTTTATTCTGGATAACTTGGAATTCTCTCTTGCTATGATAGGTTTTGTGAATTCTTAAACACAATTGCCAGAGTATTATTCCTTGTAGACAGAGAAAGAAATTTATTCCAAATTGGAATAAAACCATTATTAGTCTTTATAATCAATTTCTATCTACAAAAGATTCAAAAACTGCTGAAAATCTTTTAATATCTCTGGATTTTGTCAGAAGAAAAAGAAAGAAAACCCACAAAAGAGCTTAAAACATTAGATGACCAACAATATATCAATTGATCTCAATGTATATTTGTTATTAATTAGCAAACTCTTTTATTCTCTTAACTATGCCATCTAGTGCAAGTTAATCAATAGATTCCATATGGTAATGCTTAATAAATTCTTACTCAAAGATCCAAATATAAAAATTCAAAAAATGTATAAAAGTAAAAGTGATTAAAGCCATAAGCTAGAAACTAGTCTGGATTATTTGGATAAGACATCAATGTTTAAGCATTTATTAAGCATCTATTGATTACTGAAGCATGATTTTTAAATTTACAGTCAAAACAAAAGTAATTAAGATATTTTCAAAAAACAACTGTTAATTGAATGTATTCGGAAAAGACAAATAGTTCTAAAATAGCAGATAGATGTATGTTTCAATGATTATGCTTATTTAGGAAAACAAAAAAATTGAACAGAGAGAAAAAAGTAAAAAAAAATAATAATAAAGAAATGGCTTATATTACAGTGTCCAATAATCCCACAAGTCAACCTAATATAATAATCCATAATATTTGGAATCCACTTAATAACTTTGTTCTTAAAAGAAAAAAAATGGAAAAGCCAGGAGAAACTCATAGATAAATATATAAATATTTCTATTGATTGTTGACTTCAGTTTCATAGATTATTTGTTTAAAAAATATTTTTAAATTCAGTAGTCATGAATTTAGCAACATCTGAAGGTCAAAAGAGAATCATATCATTTGCAATATTGTGCTTCATATTAGTCTATATATTATTACTAACAATCAAATGTATTTGGAAAAATATAAAACAGTTTAATTTGTAAAAGAATCATTTAACAATAAAATTAGAAGTATTAGAGGGGATTTAGACACAGACATTTAATTTCTCTTCAGCTATCCACTCCATCTTATATAACTGACACACATGATCACATACATGTGAAAAAATATTGTGCTGAACTAGCATTCATCAGTTGGTCTACTCTAGATTATTATCCTCTGCACATATATATAATCAGCGCACAGTTTATATTAAGATAGTAAGTGAGCTTTAAAGTCTGTGTTCAAATCTCCTCTAATTACTTCTAAAGTTCAGTATATACATTATATTTGTATACACATATTGCAGATTCAGCTTGTATTCTGCCTATTCCTCTTATATGTATCTAAATGGACATATTAAGGTCCTACATATGAGTTGTCAGAGCAATTCAAAGTCAGCATGAGTATGGCAACAATATTGGCATCAATAAGAGTTTTGAACATTCTATCATTAGATTTTTAAAAATATGGATGGCTTAAGAGTTGGAGAATAGAGAAAATTGAAGTTAGTCATTAAACTTTGAAGATTTACTATATTAATATAAACTAAGCACTGGATATATATGTGTGTGTGGTATATGATGATCAGAACCAACTGATAAGTGCTGGTTCAGCACAATATATATATATATATATATATATATATATATATATATATATATATATATATATATTGGAGATTGTTTATCTTTTGTGAAATATATGTGATCATGTATGTCAGTTATGTAAGTGGAGTGGATAGCTAAAGGGAGTTTGAATTTCTGTGCTCAAATCCACTCCTATTATATCTACAGGTCAGTATATACATTATACCTGTATTCATATAAAACTAAAAGTTGAAAATAATGCAGCAATATAACTACAAGTAAAACAATATCTGCACAAATCTTTTAGAATAACAATAATTATTGTACATGTCAAATGCTAAACATTATGTAAAATTTTATCTAAACTATCCAGAATAGAAAATCAGTTATCTTTACTATGCATGTAAATTTGATGGTTTGACTTTAAAGGCTTGCAACTAAAATCTCCAGTTTACTTTCAAGAGCTAAGAAAATTATGTAAAGAGCAAGTTATATTTTGTTTAGAGAAATAATAAATAACCAAATGTTTTTAAAGTATCAAATTTTATATTTAATTATAAATTTACTCTTGAAAGATTGTAAAAGAAAAATTATATTCTAAATTACATAAAAAAAATAACAAAAATTCAAAAAATAACTTGTAAATTTACATGGGTATATTTAATCCTATACTGCATATCAAATAATCAAGTTCCAAACATTTCAAGGATACTGAAACTGCTGTCCTCGAAAAAGCAGTAAATTTAATCATTAGATATAATTGTAGAAATTCAAAAACTGTTTCCAGAAAATAACGGTGAAATTAGTTGCGAAATAAAAAAAAACAATTTGAGGAATGTGAACAATGAGGTCAATAATTAACGATGATGAGAAAAAAAAATATTAACCCTTTTTTATGAGGCAAGACTATAATTTTACTTTCTGCTGACATAATACGGTTCTATATAATGATTACAAAATAAAAAAGCACTGTTATAAAAAGTAGCAAAAAATTATACTAGATTTTGAAACAAATTTATAGCATTTTTCAGAAAGCATCTCCTTTAAGACCTATTATTAAGTTCTATAAATTTATTGTGTCTAAATGTAACAAGATTTTTCATTCTTAAGCATATAAGACATGGTTCCTTGTCAAAGATTATAGCATATTGAGGAATTAATCAAGATCATGAAAATAGAAAGAACTGACATATTAATAAATCTTAATATGGAAAGTTTATTTACAAATATGCCAAGTGATGAAGTAATTTTACTGTAAAAAAATAGATTAAATTAAGAAGATAGCTACAATTTGGACCATTATTCCTTTTGATATTATAATAAAATTGTTAACAATACAATACAAAATTCTTTCAACAAAATGTAGGTATGGTAATGGGATCAACATTGTCATTTCTAATTAGTAACATTTATATAAAAGATCTTGAAACTAAAACTATAAATACTACTCCATCCTACTAAATGACTAATTTTGCTATGTTAATGATATATACATTATATGGACACATGATAAAGTAATAACTACTTCAATTAACCTGATAATAGAATTAAAATAAGATCTACATTGACATTCTTATATTATTTTGTGATAAGTCCACTTAATAGCAAAATCAAAACTGCTGTGTCCAAAACCCATATCATAAAACATTTAGAATATACATTTAATCATATAAAAAGTACAAAAAATAGAGTTATATTAACATAAAAAAATAATTTTATTCCAAAGTCAATGACATGAAAAAAAAGAAAAGCTCAACATAGTATAAATTCTCAAGAAGAATGATTATCCATTGCCTATCATTTAAAAATCTTTAAATAGCAAATTCAAAAGTAAAAATAATAATAGATACTATGACAAATAAACTAAAAAATCTGTGATTACTATAATAACATAACATCTTTTTGAAACCAGATACTATGTAGATAACATTAATCTCTACAAATCATGAACATTGAATGATGAAAAACAAGAACTCTAGTTATAAATTTCCATATAAAATCAAGAAAACATATCTTGGTGAAAATAGTCAGTCCTGATGCCTGAAAAAGATAAAAAATAATATTATTCTACATTAATCTTTTGTTAATTATTTATAGCTGAGTATATTTTAAAAAGTATAAATAATGTTTGAATATTTTAAAAAATATTTAACAGCAAGATTAAATGCTGAAAATAGACTGACATGTAATTATAAGTAATAGAAGCCATCATCATAAATTTTCAAGTAAATATTAATTAAATGTTTTAATAGCTGAAAATCAATAACTCACAAATTTTGTTTAGTATTTCAAAAGTTAAAACTTAAAATAAGTAAATAACAATTTTTAAATATTAAAAATATTTCTGATCCATCTATTCTTTTACTTCTATGTTCATCATTTTGCATATCGTTTATCAACTCTGTTTTATTTACTGGATTTGACTATATTTAATTATCAATCATTCTTTACATCTTAAAAATATATTAATAACTATTTTACTTTTTTAAAACTTTACAGTTATTAAAATAAATTATTTTTTCAAGTTTATTACCAAGATATCTGCATTATCTTATAATAAATTTATAAAGATTTGAATCAATAAAGCTTTAAATATAGTTTTTTCAGGATTGCAATTTACCAGACCATATTATTGCATCAGGCAAACATTGCCTTTTTATCTTTTATTTTGTATGCACTGAGTAACATTTATAAGTAGAATTTCATTATTCTTATGTGCTCCTCCATCTTAGGAATATTTGCTGATTCTTTTGAAGTATATAGAAATTTATGCTTTAGAGTTTGTTCCTAAAATCTTTTATGTGGCTCAGATACATAGTTGATACTTGGATGTCTGTCAACACAGTGGAGATAATCCATATAATTTCTTTTCACAAATAAACAATATTCATTTTTACTATTCTTATATTAAGATGACAATAAAAACAGAGTCTGATGGAAAACTTCCTTTTCTTGATGTTCTCATCATCAGAAATACAAAACAATTTTTATCTTTCTCTGTTTATAGAAAAATTATCCATACACATAAATACATACATTTTTTATTACATCATCACCCAGATTTAATCACTTGGGTAACTTAAACTCTCTTTACTGGAGCAATTAAACTTTCAGATAAATATTACCAAGAGGAAAAAATAAATTACATATGTAACATCTTATTAGCTAACAGTTATAATAATGGAATCATAAACAAAATCTAAAACAATCACAATAAAAATATGAGAGAAAAAAACTACAACTATTAGAACCTGTATTCTTTATATAAAGGGAATTACAGACAGTATTGGATGTATTATAAACTACTATAGCATAACAGTAACATATCTCTAACCAAAAACTGATAATATTCTGTCCAGGTTTAAGAACTCTATTTTTCTTGAAGCCCATAGAGCTTATGAAATTTATGTGAAGTTTGTGGAACTTATATTGGTATGAGCAATCATTTCATCAGTATTAGGAAAGTTGAATATTTTAATACAGTTAAGCAACATTTATCATCATCGTTCTCACTGCATTCTATGGATATTGGTCACAATATAAATTTTTCAACCTCCAGGATTCGATTCGGATATAATTCCCTCCACCAAAGACAAATTACAGAAGTCACTGAGATCTTAAAAAATCAGAATGTGTCAACAAACATAATGATACATATGAACTACCTTCTATTTAGAACATTTTTTAAATGCCATTAATCAAAATAATTATTGACTTCTTTATAAATTTATTTTATTTATCCATCATTCCAACTCCAATTTTACATTTTAAAACATTTTGTTCTTGTTTTTTCTTGATTGAACTTTTGATCTTTTATACATCAATATTTTCAAGGACTCTATAATGGTTTTTTAAAATAATATTTATTACTCAGTTGATGGTTCGTATGATGTAATAAAACTGAGTATTATGGTAGTATTATGAATTATGTACAAAAAAAAAAGATAAATGTCATTTATATCTCTAAATGCGCAAATTTTTGTTTTAATATACTTATATGTTTCACTTAGACACTAAAACAATGTTTATATTTTATAGATGGCAATAAAAATCAACATATATATATCATTAAAAAAATTCAACATTACTTTTCATTAGAATCCAAAATATTAACTTAGAAATTGATACATTTTTGCTTATGTTTTATTATAAATTATACTATCCCTGTAAATAAAAATTAAGGTTTGTAAATTTGCAAAAAAAACAAAAACAAAAACAACAACAATTGCAACAAAGCATTTATATTTAAAATATAAGGTAGAAATAAAAGAAGACATAAAAACGTAAATATAAAAATTCATACTAGGATTGTATAACGTTACAATTGTGCATAAATTGTTATTACTTATTGCTAATAATTTAATAAACTTTTCTCCGATACTAATTTACCAATTATGTGTTACTTACTGCATTCGATTATATTTGATAATCAATTATTTATAGAATTGGAAATCATTTTTATTAATATATTACTTTCTTATATATAATATATGTCAAATGCGTTGACCGGGAAGCGAACCCAGGCCAGCTGCTTGGAAGGCAGCTATGCTAACCACTAGGTCTTCTTTAATGTTTAAAGTTATTAACATATCAAATTGTTTTTCAAGTTTATTATTAAGACATCTGCATTATGTCTTTAAAAAATTCTTTAAATTTTATTGATTATAATACAGATCTCAGATAATTATCACAGACATATAATTTATATGAAAAATCTATAGAAAGTCTATATTTATTTATCATATCTTAATTCTCATTGAAAAAATAGTCTTTAAATGACAATATTTCTAGTTAGCATATCTTCTATGAGTACCTCAATATTTAAAACATCCATTTTTATAATTTATTTGTTTTTGTTGTTTTAAAATAAATTCAACTACAAAAAGAAAGCAAACAGAATTTTCCAAACATTTACTATGAGTATAGAAAATATTTCACCATTAAAATCAACGCAAGCAATCATTAAATGGCCATCTAGCTATTACTAGTTAAAGAATAAAATAAAAAGAAAACAATTTAAAACTGTTCTTATCTCTCAATTGATTAATCTGGTAAGTAATGGTTTTCTCTTCCCTGTTGTTTTTCAGAGAGCTGCTTGGAATGTTTCTTTATTGAAGCTCGATTTGGTAGAAATGTCCTTTATTTTTTAGTATAGCAGATCACAAAATAACAATCAAAAACGACACTATAACAGTAATAAATAATAATGAGCTATAAATCATACAGAAGAATTTTTTTATTAAAGTGCAAATAAGAAACAATAAAACTTGTTAATAAAAATATTTTGAAGATTGTCAAAAAAATATTAAATAATACCCAGACTCAAAACATGCAAAAAACCCTCCTATTTGCTGTGTCTATTGCTTTTTAATCTTAAAACAATTTATAGTTATAAGTTCTCATTTGTTTTTACTAATATAAACATAAAGGTTGTGTTACATTTTTTCAAGTATTTGATAGCTTCAAATCTCAATGGAAAATGATAACAAGATAATTCTGAAACAATGCAAAATGACAACGAGATTATATGGAATGAAAAATAACAACTGATTTTAGAAAAGATATGGAAACACAAGACCATGTATATAATATCCCACGAATAATGAAAGCTTTAGAAGAAGTTTTTGTTTTTTGTTTATTGATTATACAAAAGCTTTTGATTATGTTCATCATTTCAAAGTATATATATTTTTGAGAACACTGGGAATAATAATACTAATAACATGACATTAAAATTTGCATCATTTAAAAATAAAATATCAAAAGGTTGATATTATAAGAGATATTTATAGGAAATGTATTTTTTTTATTATATTAACATCATATTAAATTTATGGCTGAGAAATGAGTAATTTCTTATTTGTAAATGAAAAAGGAACTATTTTAGGAAAAAATAAAATAAAAAGCAGTAAAAAAATTTTAAATGAATAATGAAATTATCAAAGTAGTTGAGAATTTGTTTGTTTCCTAAGTCAATAATGCAAAAGGTGTATCAAAAAGCATCAGCAAAACTTTCCCTTAATTCCAATATCCCAATAAAATATCCCAATAAAAACAGTAATATATATATATATATATATTTGTTTCCAACCAGTAACCACCTAAACATTCACAGTAAATATAGCAACCAATATTTCTTACTGTTGTCAAGGCAACCTTCACACCTTTTAATAGCAAGAATAGAAATCCACTCTTACTAATGGTCCATTGAATATATATGGACACTTAAAGATTGCAACTTGACTACAGAGTTTGAAATATTGTTACAATGAAGTTTAAATAAACCTCTTTAAACACACACACACACATATATATATATCTTAGTCTTTCTAAAGCTAATGTGTGATTGTTCAAATCTGATTCTTATATAGAAATTAATATATATTGAGGTGGAATTTTTCCACCTCGTAATATAATAGTTTATAGTTTTAGTTATATCCATTTTTTGTCATATATAATTTGTGTTGGTTGATGGAATTTGTATATGATTAATAAATAAATTGATGAAAAATAAATTGATTGCATTAATGACAGAGGAATGATACATGCTATTGTGAAAGTATGTTACAGCAAAGAATTTAACCTACATTTTGTAAATCACTATGAGTTCCTAATTGCACATAACAAAAAAAAATATTTTTAATAATTTTATTAAACTCAGATAAGAAAATAAGACCTGGAGTTGGAATTAAAAAATATATATTTACTGGATTCATATATATTGTGTATGTTACCGAAATTAGAAATAAAGTGTGAAATTCCAATATGAAAAGGCTAAGTGATAGTAGAAAGGGGGATTCTCCAAATACTATAAAAAAAAGAATGTTTTTTTTTAAAGAGAAGTTTTGTTTGTTTTTGAAAGAAGCTACTTCATACTGTTCATTTAGATACATCTGTAATTCCCTCTGTGAACTCCTTTCTCAAGATTGATCTGTCTAGACAAGAATGTAATTCTAATTTGGGTAAAATTTTTGAAAATGAACTATCACAAGTAACAATCAATGTGCAGTTACCCACAGATCCTGTTCCAGGCAAACAGTCTGAAAAACTGCAACTCTCTACCCGTTCCCAGGTCAAACAACTTATGTCTCATGTTTTGCAATCCATCTAATGGACTGTACCGAAATTGTGGATGGGGTAAGTATGAACTGTACTATTATAGCATAATTGAACTTATTGTGATAGAAGTAATTAGCAAATTGTGTTTAAATTATGATTTTGTAAACAGAAATATTAATGAATGAAAATAAAAGTTACTGTATTTATATAAATTGTGTCAATTAACATGTACTTTATGAATCTATTAGATTGTTTATGTATATTTATTAATACCATTGTGTCACTATATAATTAAATGAAAGTTGACTCAATCTATCCAATGGAGTGTTTATGGGTTAGAACTTTTATATAGAGATTGAATTAACTGTCTCTTAGGGAATGTTATTGTCTAAATAAACTATGTGAGAGAGAGATTTGGTACCCTTACTAGTTACCATCTTGTTATGTGCACCCAGGATTCTTTCTGGTTTAAAGAAAGTTGTATGTATTCATTTTCAAATTTGAATCAAATTAATCTCTACATCTAGATTAATCCAGTTGGCCTACTTATTATTTTTTTTTCTACTGTTGTCTTTCCATGTTTAACATATTTTATTTCCATGACAATTTAATGATCCATGTCTTAAATTAACAGTTTGTATATATCTCTTTGGGATATTATTGTGTTTTATTATCTATATACATTATTTTTATTAGTGCAAGAATCTTTGATTAGTAATAATTGATTGTAATTGATCTTAAGTAAAAAGAAAGAGTGTTGTTTGAGACTGTATTAAAATAATGATGGAATTCATTATATATTTATTTTTAAAAAATGGAGAATTAATAAACTCAATATAAAACTAATTTGTACAGATGTTTTTTTTAAAATTAATATAACTTATTACAGATTATTCTTATCAAATGCCATCCATCTATTATCTTTTTAATATTAATAATAAAAGAACATGTATTGTTTGGTGGAAGTTCATGTACATAAACAACTGGTTTATTTGGCAAGTATGATTTTTTGAGCAAAAGTTAATTATGACCAGAGACCTAAAGATAAAAGTGAGGCTATCCCTTGTAAGTCTGGTCTCAGGTTTCAGCCTAATGGTTCCCAAAAATAGTCATGCATGTTTAGTATGCATTAACTTTTACCATCACAAGCAGGTGAAATCTATCAACTTTATTTTAAATAAAAATTAAACTCCCCTCTACCTTCCATTTTCAATAACTTTTTACTCTAAGAAAATGATCCACTTATTACCATATTTTAGATATTTTTATTTATATTTATCTAAATAACATTATATTTATTTAATATTAAATTATTATTTTAACATTACATATAATATATAATTGATTATCGTACTTAAAAAGCATAATTTTTTCTAAATAGCAAAAAAAATTCAAAAAATCTATTTTTGAAGAAATTTATCATTGCTTTTTTGTTGGAAATTGAAATACTAAATCAGAAATTACTATAGTTTTGGTTTTTAGCATTCCAATAAAAAATAATAATGAAGCAAATGAATTTAAAAAAAAAGAAAATGAGCAATCACATTTGTAATATAAGAAAGAAAGAAGAGAAATCATTAAAATGTAAGTAAAATTTATGGTTGTATAATTTTGAGGAGATATATTTACATAGTTAATAATTTGAAAAAGGTTAGTTATTTTTATTCTTAAATGTTATTCTTTTAAATTTAAAATGGCATATTAATTTATGAATTATTGTAAAAGATGATATATATATATATCAATAAGCGAGATGATACATGCAAACTTCCTCCTATTTGGAAAGGTTTTTTTTTTTTAAAAAAAATTCTTAAATTTAACATTTTTGCTATTGATGAAACTTTAACGTTTATTCAAATCAGTGAGTGTAGCGCCTCTACAACCGTCTTTCTGCCTTTTACCACCCAGTGGATTACTTGTGTGACCAAGTCCAAACGTCGGAATATCAATAATTAAAATTTTTTAACATGGATGAACCTGAAAAATATGTCTTTTATATATGCAACCCATGAAAATCTTCGTTTCAACATATATATATATATCACATGATAATAGCCTGCTTATCAACAATAGGAATTTTTAGTCTGCTGTCAAAGCAATCTATATATACATTATTTTCATTTATATCTGTAGCTTATAAAAATTTTCATTTTAATATATATATACTTGTGTATATGTAATTAATGGGAGTAAAGCATTCTTGCTCAAACTATGAAACAATAAGACTGTGTATCTAGCAAGGAATAAAAATATAGTGAACCCACATTTTTAAAATTTTTGATGTTTATAAGCATAATCCTGCTAATTTTAAGTTTAAAATTATTAAATTATGGTTAAATCAAAATTATTAAAAAATGAATTTTAATCCCACTCTTAGAAGATTACTTATTATTTAATAATTATTAGTACTATATTTTTATGTGGCTGTTATATTTCAGTTCACTCTGAATTTCTGGCAATGATAGAAAAGATAAACTTATAAACATCAAAAGCTATAAGTATTTGTGGATTTATTTCCAATCTTGATCCTTGCTAAATATATACTATGTCATTAATTGTCAGGGTAGAATGGTTTGCTTCAATTATATTTATATATAATTATTAAACATTAAAAGTCTAAAGCTAAACTAATCAATAAAATAATCAAAATTATACCAATTTCACAACTCAACCAGACTTGAAAAAAATATACACTCTAAAAAACAACCAATAGTTTTATTGCTACAAGAAGACTTCTCAAGTGTAAAGAACTATTCTAGAGAAGTCTGCTTGTAGCATTGAAATCATTGGTTATGTTTAAAGTTTATATATATTTTGGCTAATCTGTTTGAGTTGTGAATTTGGGGTAATTTTGATTATATAATTATTAATACATACAGCAATACAAATTATCTGACAAAGTGAATGGCCATTTTTATAAACAGCACACAGAAAACTTTATCATCCCCAGTGTTTTCATATACATATAAATGAAGTTTTAAATATATATATATATATATGAAGTTATTCTATGTGTTTATGTTAAACCCTTCAATTGGTGAAAACATTTTGATTGTTCTCAGTTGCAGAAATTTTTTTAATGAATCAACATTTGATTCTAATATTAAATATTTATTTAAAATTTAATAAATTGTACTTTATTTGTTGCAAATATAAAACAAAAACATCTTAAAAAACTGTATTTGAACTTTGTAATTATAGAAAAAAGAGTAATAATAGAAATAATACATAAGGACAACAATGAACTTTGTCAGATCAGCAAGTGGGGAAAAAAAATTAAATATCTTTGTTGATTGAACTTTGTTTAATGAAACAACTTGAGGTTAAGCTATCATAAATTTATCAAATTCTATTCTAAAATTAAAAATGGTTTTTACAAGTTTTAAAATATTACAAACATTAGGAATATGATGCTGATAAATATTTAAATAAGGCATTAACAATCTTATCCCTGTAATTTTTTGCTCACTGTTACATTGAATTTATCAACTTACATTTATAAACAAAATTATTCTAATAAAATCAAAATATAACAATAAATCATTTTGTTTTTAAATATTTATTATAAAAATATTATAAATTTATTAAACGCACATTGATTACGTAAGTAATATTTACTGAGGCTGTAACCTCAAGAATATGCGTGTAAAATGCGATAGTAGGGACCTCTACATGTGTTTAACCACAAGCTTATGTAATAAGAAATGTGGACTTAATCAGTGAAGTATTGAATAGCTTCACGCTCGCAGATCTAACCGATTCAGCTTCACCTATTTAAATAGAAAGTAGGTTGAAGTAAAGAAGGGTTCCCCTCTTTTCTTCCATAATGTAAGCTTGTGGTTAAACACCTGAAGAGGTCCCTACTATCACATTTTACACGCATATTCTTGAGGTTACAGCCTCAGTAAATATTACTTATAAAAATATTGTAATCATAAATTATATTTAAATAAATTATGAAACAAGGTAATTTTTGTCCTGATTGCTAACAACGAAAGAATTGAATGTGCAATTACTTTGCAACTCCTCTCTATCAATTAGCACTTTTGGAGGTATTGTTCAGATCCTTTGAAATTTATTTGGCTGTATACTCCTGTCTTCTTCAGATTACATTTCTGCTGTCAAAATAAATGCAAAACTAACAAATAATTTAATGCAGGCTGCAAGAATGCCAAGAAAATTGAAGATTCATCAGAAGACTCTCAAAAGCTCTCCAATTGAGTCCTTTGTAATTATTAATAGCAGTGTTAAATCCATTGAAAAATGTGCTTTTAATGACAGACTGTAATCTGATTTTTTTTGTATATGGATGTTTGTAATATGACAGAGTTGAGATAAGAGGGATGTAATGATAAGGAATTTTTAAAGAAAGGGGGGGGGGGGGGGGGGGGGGGGGGGGGGGGGGGGGGAGGGGGGGGGGGGGGAGGGGGGGGGGGGGGGGGGGGAGGGGGAGGGGGCTTCAATATATATATATGTAATAATTCTCAAGGCTAAATGGTTTTGTAAATAATTATTGAAAACCAATCAACACTTAGACAATCCCAATATCAATAACAACTAACAATTTTGGACTGTTGTCAAAGCAATTTCCTTTTAACAATAAAGAGAGGATTCTGCCTTTATTGTTAAAAGGAGGTTGCCTTGACAACAGTTTGAAATTATTGGTTGTTATTGATATTGGGATTGTCTAAGTGTTGACTGGTTTTTAATGAGATATATATATATATTAAAATATAGAGAGAAAAAATATTTTTCCCTATTTATTGTTCGCGCTCGTTCATAGTAAGAATCAATGCATTTTTAAAATGAAAATATGGCATTAAACGTTTGAATAACTGCAGTAAAACATTTGAAGAGTATTTTATGTCGCTATATATATATTATTCATTCTTATATTTTAAATACAAAGTTGTAAACGTGGGAGAACAAATTATATTAACGTGATCTTAATATGATTAATGATCATTTATTATTTATTAAAAAGGTATGTTTTATTTTAAGGGATTGCTAAAAAATATATTCACAAAGTGAATTTGAGTAATATATGAATTTGTGTACACTTTTGTTTTCTGATAATTACTAAATATTCATTAGGATATATGATAATAATTAATATTTGCTTAATAAGGTTTTAAATTTTACACCATCTTAGCTTTTTTTTTCTTTTTCTTTTAAAGAAAAATTTAATCTAACAATAATTTAATACTCTGCTTCGGTGTTTGAAGCTGTTTTATTAAAACAAACCTTTAGGCATTTAGCTAATTTTTTTTTTTTTTTTATATAAAAACCTTGGACTGCATTTTATCATTTTAAAACTTTTTTCTACTCTGTTAATATTTGATTATATTCGACAGTGAATCTTCTAACTTTTACTAGCACATTTTCTATCAGCCTTGATGGGAAAACTGAAGAATATCAGCCGATGACATTCAGAAAGTAAAAGCTGAGATCATACCAGCAAAGCTTTCAATTTACAATGAAAATGCATTTAAAATTTAAGTAAAATCTCTAAGCTATTTGAAAGTTACTTTAATGGTTTACAAAAATGATAATTTAATGAAAAATCTTGAAGCTGTTAACGTTCTTTAAGAAAAACGAACAGAGGAATTCAATTATAAAATAATTACCTCTTTAAATAAAATAAAGTAAGAAAAAATAGAAATGGAAAAAAAAAATTGAACCGAGAGACAAAAATAAAACATTTTATAATGGATAAATATAATAGACTTAAAATATAAAACAGAATAACTCTTACACAAATAAAAAGGTCTCTTGTTAGAACTTAATTCACTTCTCAAATATATTATTAATTCTAAATGAATACAACTTTTAAAGTTAGTTTGACTTCAACCTATATACACTCAGGGAATTGGGGGGGGGGGGTTATACTTTTATATTTTCACATGGGTACAAATTATTAATAATAGAAAAATAAAAAAGTACAAGTAAAAGTCAAAAAAAAAAAAAGAATAGCTTCCACTTTTTTATTTCTAAACTTGCTTTTACGTTTTACTTTATTTTGTCTCTCGCGCGCACACACACATATATAAAATTAACCTGATCCACATCTATCAATGCATTGCTCATATTTAAAAGTCTATCTACCAACAAATATAAAAATGTAGACTATCCTCAAGTGATCTGAAGTCGTAAAATAACTGAATCTCCATACCGAAGTGAAATACTGATTTTTATATTATTTATCATTAAATTTATTTATAATGTTTAGCCTATTAATGGTACAACATACAAATCTAACACTAGGGGGAGACAATTTTTATCTACGTTAGATATTTATCATGATGTTATATATCTGATAAAAAGAAGATAGACTTTTTGATTTATTTCATTAGGATGATTTTAAATTTTATGTACTAATGGATAGGTAAAGGAAACAATATTTTCCTATCATTCATAACTAATTTAGTGCAAAAAATATTCACTATATATATATAATTATCTGTTGGTATTTTTGGAAATTTTTATTTAGGTTTTTTATAATATCGTGTGTAAATGGATTATTCCCTGTACATGAGGGGTCAGAATGACTAACGGTCAACATGGGTAGGATGACAATCTTGGCACTAACATAGGCTTTGAACGATCCATCATCAATTATTCAATGAAGTGGATGGCTGAAGAGTTGTGGGTTGAAATAGTTTAAAGCCTGTCCATTAAAGTATGAAGGTTGGCTATCTTACTACATAGTTGAGCACTGATTGTGTATATGTGTGGAGATAGTAATCTAGGCCAACTGATGAGTGCTGGTTTAGCATAAAATACGGATACTGGAGATTATTTATCTTTTCAACATGTGTGTGATCAGGTGGGTCAGCAATATGAGATGGATTGGAGAGTTGAGGATCGTGTGAAAGTCTGAGTTTGAACCCTATACATTACATTATATATGTGTAGGTGTGTGTAAGCCTGTACAGTGTATTAAATTAAATATTATTTTATGAAATTTATTATAGAGAACAATCACAATAGAACAGCAATGATAATATTTGAGTTTCTTTTGATTAAAAAATGCTTATATATATATATATTAAATAATGTCTAACGCTATACTAGTAATAATAAATAAAATAAAAATTCATATAACATTACAATACTACCCAAAAAGTAAACTTTACTGAAATTCTTCCACAACCATGGTTTTATCTATTAGTACAATTTAGTTTTTTGGCTAGTATATGAATTTTTATTATATATATATATATATTGTAAGTAACCAGATTTATAGAGTATTTAAAAAAAGATAAAGAAGTTTATTGGTCTTGTTTAATTTTTATTTTACTTGATCTATGAAAATGGAGGTGTTGAAATATTAATATTAACCAGGTAATTATGGCAACTGTACTACTCAAAAAACATTCTTATTTATTATTAACATTTAGCATCAATTTATAAATCTGTTGTGAGCAACCTCAGAAAAAAAAATATGAACATGTGAATAAATAAATACATTTTGGAAACAGTTAAGTGAATCATAAAAGCTTACTTGAAAAAAAATCAATACATATTTCAATTTCTGTTATTACAATCACCATAGCAACACCTATTATAAAATTAAATGTTTTGGGTTTCATATATGTTGTTCATAAATTAGTTATATAAACAAATTATTATTAAAAAAACATATGTAAAAATATTTATATCCATTAAAATGTATTAGAATTATAATATGAATTCTTTATTTTAGTTTAAAATGAAAAATAGCTTGTAAAACAGTATTTTATTTTTATTGTATCCAATTATTTTAAAATTTCCATTTCATTTATTAATTGGAGGCAAATTTTTCTTGAACAATTTCTTACACCATTGAGTCAAATTTGAGCAATATTTAACATTTTTTGTGACAGCAATAATGTCATCAAGAGTATCTTATAAATACAAAAGAGACACTGTATTTGATTTTTGCAATTTTGGCATTGCCTACAATGGATGTTTTAGATCTTTATTAAAAATTTATTCACCTCTTCAGAATGACTTTTGAGCATTCCATCATCATATTTTAATTGGGTGGTTTGTGGAGTGAATTAAAACCTGTGCGAACTTACACAATAAAATAAAACCAGTCTAATAAGGTAAAGTTTTAATGTTTTATAAAACAAAAATTAAAGT
This sequence comes from Epiperipatus broadwayi, assembly GCA_028023455.1. Lineage (NCBI taxonomy): Eukaryota > Metazoa > Onychophora > Udeonychophora > Euonychophora > Peripatidae > Epiperipatus > Epiperipatus broadwayi. Next base: position 15,551,529 of record JAQFVV010006209.1, read on the forward strand.
AAACATACTAAAATAATTTTAAATTTATATATGTTTAATAAATGTTTGTGTGTGTTATTACTGGCAGTGGCTTCCTTTATTTTTTTTATTATTTTTTTTTCCCTTTACTTTTTTTTTTTTATATTTTATAAATCTCTACATCTCACTGAGCTAGTGGCATTGGGCTGATGGTCGGAATAAAATATATATAAAAATTTTTTTTTCTTAACTTACGTATCTGCCTACTATATAAATTTTTTAGATTCAAATGACCTAGTGGCACCCTGTATGGCAGATATGGTAAGGCTCTCTTTATTATCCAACCATTATAATTGGCCATCCAACATGAGCCAATGTTTAATAAACCATGAGTACCCTGAGTAAATTTTTTTTTTCAAAATGAAATATTTTTATCTATTTACATAAAGTTGTATACTTTAAATCTTGTAAAAGTGCTGCCAGTCAGTAATAGCACATATATTAAAAACGAGTAAAAAAATATATTAATAATTTAAAACAGTATTTTTTTTTTTTTTTTAAAAAGTCAAAAGATTGCAATTGATATGTTTTTTTGTTAATATATATTATGCTTTAATGTGTATAGGTGTGCACAGCCATGTAAGTTTATGATTGTAAATGTGGTACCTTGTGATGAGTACCCTTTGGGAATTTACTTCACTGTATCCCTATTTAAGCATTTCAATCAATCATAAATATGTTGGTAGTATATATAATTGTGCTGCAAATATACACATATAAACCTATTATCTCTTGAAACATATTTACTTCAATGCAATCTCCTTAAATAAATAATTTGCATGGCATACCATGTGTTTAAAAATGAAATGTAGAGAAAATAGAACTCTTGGGGGGAGAAGGTGTAAATATAGATGGTTCATAGGAAAATGATAGCCAACTTTTTTTTTTGTATTTAATCTCTTTTTGTAAAGTTACTAACTGAATGTCTAAATTTTCATCAATGTTGTACCATAATTACTAACCCTAAGTAAAAAAAAAAAATTGTTTACTTTTTTTTAAGCAAGTTTACTGATATATGCCATTACATTATTTTTTTAAAAAATTAGACATGAAAAATAAAAGTTCACAAATAAAAACTTCTTTTTTAAGAATTAAAAATTGATAATTAAAAATCATCTAAACTCTAATATATAAAATCGCACAGATGAAAAATTATTTAAAAAAATGTATTTTAAAACTAAATTTTCAGTAAAGATTTAGGGATAAAAATATATATTTAAGTTTGTACAATAAATTAATTAATGCTATTGTAAAATGGAAATGATTATTTTAATTAGTTAAAAGTAAGCTAGCCCTTGAGCATTTCAAAATGTATAAGCAAAGATCAGATAGGAGAGAAAAAACAATAGAAACTAATAGCCAATAAAATAAATTCCTCAGGAAATGGACCTCAATGAAAAGATCATCATCGTCATGATGTAATGTCCACTGGATCCAAAAGTTTACAATAAAAAGAAAAGTTTGGAAATTAAAAGGATTGATTAGAGAAGTTAAAGATGTGAAAGTAGAGGTGTGCTAGAGTTGAAGGAGAAGGGATTGGAAAGATGCACTCTTCAATCCCTTCTGTTTTCCTTGAAAAAAAAGAAAGAGAAATGACCAATCGTTTTCTATATTGCGGACTACAGGACATCGGGGGAATTAATGCTGGATCCCAAATGGCAAGCAACAGATAAAGATGAACTTTTTAAAAACCGTAAGAACATTATAAACATTTTCAAAACAATAACTTTAAATTCTAAACTTTTCAGTAAATAATATAAATAGAATCCTATCTGACCAACGTAAATTAATATTAATAATGTTATTTGATGTATTTTTTTAAAAATCATTTCCATTTAATTTTTTTTGTTCTTTTAAGTTTTATTATTATTATTTTTTTTTGTTAAACTAATTTAATAAAGTGATAAATTTAAGTCAGGCATGAATGGCTGCATAGATTTGTAAAGTTATGTTAGTTTAAGGGAGGGTAAATCTTAGGTTATTTGTTTCATGGTTAAATTGGGTCAATGTATTGGATATATTGGTGTAATTAGTAAATGTTGTATGAGGTCCGCTACATTCAGGATCACCTTATATGCTGCACACACCCTTTTTGCCTATGGAATGGGATAGTAAGACAGAAAATGCAGTCCCTTCCTATGGAGTTTTTTTTATTGCGCTTCTCGTCAGACAGATGTAGTATTTCTGTTCTGGATGAGAGTCAATGTTTTCTTTAACCATGCTGTTCAGATGTACATTCCTGACAGTATGGTATTTGTGCTGTCATATTTCATGTTGCATTGAATACATCGATGTATCAGATGGATTGACGTTAGTTTGGCTGCAAACTTTTGGCCTAGGGTTAAATAAGGGATAGAATATTTTCTTTTCTAATGCAATCTCTGTAGTCTATTCATACTTGACACTTTAATAAAATATTAAATTCATCTGTGCGAACTTTCAAAATAAAATAAAAACAGTCTAAATTGTGAATTAAAATCTAAAGTAAAGTTTTAATGTTTTATAAAACAAAAATTAATGTAAACATACTAAAATAATTTTAAATTTATATATGTTTATTAAACGTTTGTGTGTGTTATTACTGGCAGTGGTTTTCTTTATTTTTTTTACTTTTTTTTTTTTTTATATTTTATAAATCTCTGCATCTCACTGAGCTAGTGGCATTGGGCTGATGGTTGAAATAAAATATATATAAAAATTTTTTTTTTCTTAACTTACGTATCTGCCTACTATATAAATTTTCTAGGTTCAAATGACCTAGTGATGCCCTAAATGGCAGATACGAAAAGGCTCTCTTGATTATTCAACTGTTATAATATATATATATATAATTAGACAGAGAGTTGTGTGTGATGTTACACTGGTGGATAATCATCTTAAGATAAACTTAAAAATGTAAATAGATGTGTTAAATGAATCAAGAAATTTGATTAGTTATATATATATATATATGTGAGTGTGTGTATGTATGTATGTAAAGAAAATATAAATAGACATTTCTATGTAATAATATATATATATATGTTCCAGCTATGATGTAACCAAAATAATGACCATTTAAAACTGGGAAGGCCATCTGAAACTATGTAGACTTGTAATAATAATATTTATCTGACCTACTTAGCATTTTCTTGCAAAATTTAGCAAAACTTAGAATTTTTGTTTCAGATAAATATCAATATTATAACTAGTCAATCCCTCATGTGGGTATGAAGTGTCTTTATGCACAGTAAATTTTAGAACCACCCCATTCCAAACTATGATACAAAACTTGAAAATTAAAATACATTTTTCTCAGTGCTTTTGCAAGGATAACTTCAAAATATGGCTTTAGCCATTTAAAATTCTTGGTAAATATCTTAGGTATCTTATTCATTTACTTCTATAAAATAAACCTGAAGATAAAAGACATGCTAAAATAAACCAAATTAATGTTTCAAAAATAATTTTTGTAACAATAATTAAATAATGCATTAAAACAAAAATATATATTTGGTAAATTTAAAATTTTTAATTTTTTCTTTCAAAAGTTTTCATATTATTTTTATACAATCCTATGAAACTGCTAGTAGTAATAGGAAATATTTTCAAAGAAGACAATTTTTTTAAATGTCTAAATGATTTTATCATATTTAAAAGAATCCATCATCATACCAAATACAAAATTGAAATAATTGCACTACTCCTCTCCCTTTCTCAAGATAGTTCTGATATTATATAACTAATTCTAGTTTCTTTATCTGTTTATTTCAAATATTATCTACATTCAGAGTATGTTTCTCTGTAATACTTTGCCTCTAATCTATCCTTCATGGCAAAAAGAAAAGAGAGTCAGGTTTGTCTCTGTTATTATTTCTGAAGTACATTAGTTATAAATACTAATTTAACTTTTAGACTTTTTTACCAATATTTAGATCAGCTTTAACTCACATGTCAATAATTTGGTATAAATACTTCTTCTTTGTTTGAAAAACCATTCAAAATCTCTAATACATAAACTTATTCCCATTTTCCATTGACAAAGTTATATTCCTTCAATAATAAAATATGTACACTATAATTTAATTTTTATGCGCATGTTATTTCACTAATAATAACTATAATATATATATATATATATGAAAAACAAAAACAAGTTTTATATATGTAAACTTGCTATCGCTTGTATTTATGATCAATAGATGGAGCTTTACCAAGACCTCTAAACAAGCATATTTTTGTTTACATAAATGTCAGAGTCAGAATTCACTGTCTCTTTCGTTGGCTCCACCCTCAGATCAGCTAATTTCAAGCTGATTTGCTATCATCAGTGAAGGATAGGAGTTAGAAACTAAACCTAAACACTAACTCCAAGCATTTATGCAACAAGTTTCTATCAGCTTGCAAGCATGAATCTTTTAGACATGTAAATGTCTTCAAACTCAGCTTATCAAGCTATATATATATATATATTGAAACAAGCATGCTTGTTTCACATGGATACATATTTTTAAAAAAAACTATTTTTCCCTCACATCTTAAAAAACAGCGAATGTATGAAAAAGTCTATCTGATATTTTTTTTTTTTAGAAAAATTTGAAAAAAGTTTGATCTATAACTTCCAACACTGAAATGATGTGTATATTTTCAAAAGATCCTTCCTCCCCCATTTAGAAAATGAACATAGTCAAAAACTTAATTCTCATATAACTAAGGAACTGTCCAATATAGAAGAAAATGTTTCAGAAAAATTGTCTGATATATGCTATGAAATAGTAACAGAGATAGAGAAAGAAACCATAAATTGGAAAGAAAAGTGTGTTAGTCCTCAGCCATATATAAAAATTATAAACAAAAGCTTAATAAACTCAAATCAAAAATTGAGTACAGAAAAAAAATATATAAAGACAGTTATTAAAAATATAGTTGCTTATGCAGGAAAAGACACCAAAAAGGAATCTGAAAACTTGGGATTTATCAGTGTGAAAGAAATTAAGTAACAAGAAACCTTTACAAATACCAAAAAAATAATTACTATGGCAGAAGAACCATTTAAAAAGAAACTTTTATGTAAAAATGAAGTACCACCATGGAAGAGGAACAGGAGAAAATTCACAGATGGTGTTCATGGTCCATATTGGATGCGTATAATTAGAAGATCAAACAGTAACAAGGATCTCCAAAGAAAATACAGAAGTGAAGAAGCAAGACACCACAGTAATGTTAAACATGATAAATTTTCAACAAAAAGACAATCCAGAAGTATGTCACCTCATAATACAAAAGAGGACTATAGGAGAACTGATCATGATCCTCAGTCTCCCAAACCAGGTTGTAGTGAGACGAAACTCTAATGGCGCTGTTTGGAAAACCAAACATAGAAATGTTTAGATGCTTCCAGTCTCTATGGTACTACATCCTCTGATGAGCAGGAAATATTGTTGTAGGGGGCGTTAACATCTGCATTGGGAATGCCAATTGATAGTTCCTTCTTGCAGCATGCTCATCAGAAAATTGTTTCAACTGATGTAATAAAAGGGTTGTATGGGGGTCCGGTTACAATATATATATATATATAATCTGATCTTTTAAATTTCATACCTATATTACTCATTAATAAAATATTTTGAAACCAGGCACTCTTCACAAACCTGGGAACTTAATTGTAAGTATAGAGGATTTGAACTCAGATTTTCAAGCACCCTTCAACTATCCTCACTATCTCATACAACTGATACACATGACCACACACATGTAGAAAAGATTAATAATCACCACTATAGATATTTTGTGCTAAACCAACACTCATCAGTTGGTCCGGACTATCATCTCTTACACATATATATAATCAATGCTCAGTTTATATTAAGATAGAAAATCTTCATACTTTAATGGACATGCTTCAATCCACTACAACCTACAACTTTTCAGCCATCCATATCATTGAAAATCTGATGATGAAAACTCAAATCCCATGCTGATGCTAATATTATTGCCATGCCCATGTTGATCTGAAGTCACTCTGACCCCTCATGTATAGGACAGTATAAAACTTGTATTCTGTCCATCCCTCTTATATGTATTTAATGGATACTGTCCTATACATGAGGGGTCAGAGTGACTTCAGGTCAACATGGGCATGGCAATAATATTAGCATCAGCATGGGATTTGAGTTTTCATCAACAGATTTTCAATGATATGGATGGCTGAAAAGTTGGAGGTTGTAATGGATTGAAGCCTGTCCATTAAAGTATGAAGATTTGCTATCTTAATATAAACTGAGCATTGATTATATATGTGTGTAAGAGATGATAGTCTGGACCAACTGATGAGTGCTGGTTTAGCACAAAATACATATATTGGTGATTATTAATCTTTTCTACATGAGTGTGGTCATGTGTATCAGTTGTATGAGATAGTGTGGATAGTTGAAGAGTGCTTGAAAATCTGAGTTCAAATCCTCTATACTTACAATTAAGCTCCCAGGTTTGTGAAGGGTGCCTGGTTTCAAATATTTACATATAAAGCTTGTACCCTGTCCATCCCTCTTATATGTATTTAATGGATACTGTCCTATACATGAGGGGTCAGAGTCACTTCAGGTCAACATGGGCATGGCAATAATATTAGCATCAGCATGGGATTTGAGTTTTCATCATCAGATTTTCAATGATATGGATGGCTGAAAAGTTGGAGGTTGTAGTGGATTGAAGCCTGTCCATTAAAGTATGAAGATTTGCTATCTTAATATAAATTGAGCATTGATTATATATATCTGTAAGAGATGATAGTCTGGACCAACTGATGAGTGCTGATTTAGCACGAAATACATATGGTCATGTGTATCAGTTGTATGAGATAGTGTGTATAGTTGAAGGGTACTTGAAAATCTGAGTTCAAATCCTCTATACTTATATTACTCATTAATGTAACTTTTACATTGCATTAGGAACATCCAACTAAGTTATTTTAACTGACATAACACTTTTATTCCATTAGCAACAATGTTTTAAAAATAATTGTTTGTTTTAAAAATCGATTAAGTTACCTTTAATTCAGAATTTCTCATACACAACTTATTTTTGTTTTCTATTAACAAAAACAGTCTATCTTGTTTTTGTTCAATAATAAAAATGTTACCCTACTTTATTATTTAATTTTTTGATGCTTATTAATAAGTAAATCATATTATATATAACATTTATTTAAGAGAGGAAATTTTAAATTTTCATATCTAGATTGTTTATTCAATAAATTTTTAAAAGACATTAAAATGCCTTGCACTTTTTTTTTTATTTTTTCATAGATTGCATTGAATAACTATAAAAAATTAAACACTTGATTTGTTCAACTAGATACATTGTTTTATACTTTAGTAACAGGGCACTTATGTAGGAGTTTTATTATAATCAAGCTAATTGCATTAAATAATATCATTATCAGAAAATTTTTTAAGAATTAAATATTTTGCTGTGCAGTATTATCTTTTCAAAAATTATGTTTTTTACACATTCAGTTGTTTCTTTTTACTTGGACTGTAGTATGGATTATGGATCATTTGTGAATTTTAAGCTAGAAGCTATTCTGAATCCACATCCAAGAAAAAACTGTTTGGTAAAATGTTTAAAAAGATAATACAGCATAAAAAATAAGATAATATTGTTATTATAAATTAAAAAGGTATATGTAGTAAAATGTGTGAAAAGTTAATAAATCAGAATAAAAAGGAAGATAATATTATTAAAAATATTTTACACAAAAGTAGCAGTGGAATCAATATTACTATCCCACATTTTAGAATTAGACACTTTACCACTATTCTAAACCGAATAAGATATATGAGCTCTATAAAATGTTATTGATAAAGATAATTTCAAAATGTACATAATTACTATAATTATGAAGTATAGGGTATATGAGCACAGACTTTCACATGACCCACCACTCTCCACTCTATCTAATAACACTGATGCACTCAAGCACATATATGCTGAAAAGATAAATAATCACCAATATACGTATTTCATGCTAAACCAGCAATCATCAGTTGGTCCAGATTATCATCTCCCACACATATATACTATAATTTCTCAGATATATATTAAGATAGACAATCTTCATACTTTAATGGACAGGCTCCAATCTACTACACACTCCAACTCTTCAACCGTCCATCCAATTGAAAATCTGATGATGGAATGCTCGAAAGCCACCCTGAGGCTGAGATTATTGTCACACCCATGTTGACCTAAAGTCAATCTGAACCCCACATGTACAGGATGTAATCCATTAAATACATATGCAAGGATGGGCAGACATCTCTATAATGTAATAACTGAAACACAGGCTTATTATATACCTGTGTCTATATATGTAATATAGGGTATATGAGCACAGACTTTCACATGACCCACCACTCTCCACTCTATCTAATAACACTGATACACTCAAGCACATATATGCTGAAAAGATAAATAATCACCAATATACGTATTTCATGCTAAACCAGCAATCATCAGTTGGTCCAGATTATCATCTCCCACACATATATACTATAAGTGCTCAGATATATATTAAGATAGACAATCTTCATACTTTAATGGACAGGCTCCAATCTACTACACACTCCAACTCTTCAACCGTCCATCCAATTGAAAATCTGATGATGGAATGCTCATTTACCCTATATTACATATATAGACACAGGTATATAATAAGCCTGTGTTTCAGTTATTACATTATAGAGATGTCTGCCCATCCTTGCATATGTATTTAATGGATTACGTCCTGTACATGTGGGGTTCAGATTGACTTTCTGTCAACATGGGTGTGACAATAATCTCGGCCTCAGGGTGGTTTTCGAGCACTTCATCATCAGATTTTCAATTGGATGGACGGTTGAAGAGTTAGAGTGTGTAGTAGATTGGAGCCTGTCCATTAAAGTATGAATATTGTTTATCTTAATATATATCTGAGCACTTATAGTATATATGTGTGGGAGATGATAATCTGGACCAACTGATGATTGCTGGTTTAGCATGAAATACGTATATTGGTGATTATTTATCTTTTCAGCATATATGTGCTTGAGTGTATTAGTGTTATTAGATAGAGTGGAGGGTCATGTGAAAGTCTGTGCTCATATACCCTATATTACATATATAGACACAGGTATATAATAAGCCTATGTTTCAGTTATTATAATTATGAAGCAATATTTTTAAAATAAGTTTTACTTTTAACCTTTAAATTGGTGCAAATCCCTATTGGCTTAGTGAATTAAAATTCTAAACTTTTAATTGGTCAATTACAAAATTAGCAGTAAAATATAGTCATTATTTAATATTATATTTATTTTAGCTTCATTTGTAAAAAGCAAATTAATAACTTGTCAGAATATGAATGAAAGTTTTTTTTCAAAAATAAATTTTTATTTATAATTATAAAAATATTTTATAATGGAAAATTTCAAAAGAACATTTGTAACATATTAGAAAATGTTGAGTATGTCAGTCATTTTCTTTCTAAATTTACGTTTGTGTAAAAGTAACGAATTTTTTATTAAAACCTTACTATTTTTTTAAAGAAATATATTTCCAGCATATTTTATCAAAATAATTTATAATATGTAAAAAAAGTACTCTAAAACATTAATTGTTATTTGAAAATTAAATAAAGAGTTTGGGACAATGAAAATTATTGACACGTGTCAAAATTGTTGACAAGTGCTGATTTCTTTTTCAATTTATGTTTGTGTAAAAGTAAAGAATTTTACTAAAATCTTCTATTTTTTTAAAAATAATTTTATTTTCAGACTATTTTATCAAAATAATTTATAATGTTTCAAAAGTGAACTTTATTTACATAATCACAGGATGCATGTGGAAGTTTTTTTACATACATATTTTACAAGGTAACATAATCTAAAAACAATTACATTAGTATAAGTGGACAGTGGATCCAAAAAACAAAATGAAGAAAAAAAATTAAAAATATTACATATTGAAGGGAGTCCACCAGTCTTCGATATACTAAAAGGGTTACATTGATTAAACAACCGGAAAAGTGGGGTTGCATGTGTGTTGGTTGTTGCTCATTCAAGCTCTAGTAATTTTGTTAGAGGCTATGTTCTTTCAATCATTTGGTATAATGAATTAACTCAATTGTAAAGGATGTATTAACAATTGCTTTAACTACTCCTAGTCAAATAATCATGAGGATCAATCTGATGATCAAAAAAGGAAAAACATGGATTATTATTTAAAATATTATTAAATATTCATGGCCTGTACTAATTTAACGACCCTCTGTTTAGGAAATATTTGTGCTTAATATACCTATGTTTAACTTTGTGTGTTTCCTATTTAGCTTATGATGTCGAGATATTAAAGGTGTTTTGGTTTAGAGGCCCGACTTAAAATGAAATAAGGTATTAAGCCCTAATTAAACTGAAGAGGAGAGAATCCCTCCAAAAATTATAAATTATGCTAGGTCTAGGGCATAAATTTTGTCCAGTTGCAATGCACTATGCTATTTTACCTTTAAGGTTGTTTGTGGCAACTTATGCCATACTGTGTTTATAGACTATTATTATTTCACTACTAGGATATAGACTATTGGGTTAATCACAGAAATAAAACCAAATTTAAAACATTTGAATATTTGTCCTGGTTGTTGTTATGATAAATTATAATCAATAATTTATGTGTTAGTAATTGCCTGAATCATCTGTGAAAAGGTGATGATATTACAGTTCTGTTAAATGTCCTTTTACTGTGAAGAGAGGGCTAAGGGCATGAGTGTTAATTCAGTATGTTTTTATATTGTGTGTTTAACTGTCAGCAACTTGGACTTGAGTGTTCAATTGATCCCATGTTTGTGCAGCTAAGCAGAGTTGGCAGATTTTCCAGTCGGAGTCTTTGGCTTCTCTTAATAATGTGAAAAAGAGTAATTCCAAGTTATAGTTTATTCCTTCATCAAACATAATTTTGTTGTACACAGACCATATTATGAAGTTAACAAAGGTGGTTCACTCTGATGTTTCCAAAAGGGCTGCTTTTAATTACCTTTTTAATATTTATGCACGAGTTGTTTGAGTTTTTAATCCTTATTATAGCTTTGTGGTGAGACTCATCCTGCTTATTGCACAAGGGGCAGATGGGTTCAATTATGTATCCTCATTTATAATGAAGGAAGGCACTGGTAGGCAAAGCTCTCAGGTTGACCTTGATAAAGAAGTCAACTAATTTTGGTTTAAGTTTTATTCATTTGGTTAATTTCATGAATCTGGGGATTCCTATTGAGAGCAAGCATTCAACATTGGAATAATTGTTGTGTGTCATTTATATATGTCCCAATATTTAAGTTTGGAACTGATGAGAGAATGTTTTTTTTAAATCAATGTAATGTAATGGTCAGTTTTGTACATTTGCTCAACATACTGAGAGTCCAAGCCAGAGAACCAAAAGCTGAACAAGTTGGGGTAGTAATACCCTACATCTGATCATACCTTAACTCTCTCACTCATGCTTCCAAGTCAACCCATCGCGAATGACATGCCTGAGGTTACACTCGATACCTCTTTGATCACGTTCCAACAATAGCAAAGCAGTAAAACATGAGACATTCCCCCCTATTACATAGTCTAGTAAAACATAAGATTATTCCCCAGATAATGAGCAAGTAATGAGACTGAGACAAATTTATATTTCATAAATTGAATATAACGTTTAATAAATACTAAAGCATAGTAAGTGGTGTATAGCTATCTCACATTCAAGTGAGTGAATACTAGGGTTATAAAATAATATCACAAAGCAATGAGTGGATTCTCAGGGTTATAAAACAATATTACAAAGCAATGAGTGGATTCTCAGAGTTATAAAATAATATTACAAAGCATAGAATGGATTCTCAGAGTTATAAAATAATATTACAAAGCAAGGAGTGGATTCTCTAGGTTATCAAATAATATTACAAAGCAATGAGTGGATTCTCAGAGATATAAAACAATATTACAAAGCAGTGAGTGGATTCTCAGGATTATAAAATAATATTACAAAGCATTGAGTGAATTCTCAGGGTTATAACACAATATTACAAGGCAATGGACTTTTTAATAAGCTTATGTCATCTTTCATGTTCTAATTCATGCTATGTTTTATATATTTGAAATCGGTTATAGTTATCTAGAGTGATCGATTTATTGACGAATGATAGAGATTATATTATTAAGTTTATATCATTGTTACTAAGTTTAAGTTTATATTATAATTACTAAGTTTAAGATTATATTATAAATATATTCAAAATCATATTATATAGACATTTGCGTGATATATAATTGTTATACAGATAAACGCATTAAATCAGATTCTAGATCGGATCAACGCCGAAGTTACTTTCTAGCGAAACTGAATTGAGAAGTGGTGACAGTAGAACGTCAGATTCTAGTGCGTTAGAAACTATAGTATCAGATAAGTGCGACTCGAATGCATTCTTAATTGGGTTTATTACCTAGTAAACGGTTCCCAAACTGATCTGCTTGCTATAATGGAAGAGGCCTTTTGATTAAATGAACAGAATATTGGCTTGTGAGCCCTTTGGAAACGCTTTGGTTCCGTTAAGTACGAGTAACTGTCACATTTGTCTAAACTTTCGAGGCGTGAATTGATGAAATACGAAGAAATGTCGCAGTGGCCTAAACTTTTGAGGCATGACTGGACATGGAACAATCTTGGGGTGGGCCATTATAGATATAGCAAGTAGGTATGCATATTTATGCAAATTAGCAATACATTCACAACGCTAAATTAATATTTTATAAATTAATTACGCCAAAATCCTAGCTTCTTCTGTGCTACTACCATCGGTAAGTTCATAAATGAGATTATTTAATTATAAAATAATGGCGATAATGAGAATCTGAGTTAAGGTTATCTGCATAGCTATTTATTCTCTAATTAAACGAAGTTATAGAACTGGAAACATTAATTATATGTAGTATAACTACATCTAATATCAAACTGATTTTTAAATAATAAAATATGAGTTATAAAATAGCTCATGCAAATTATTGATTTTTAAATAAATTACTCATCTTAAATAATTCAGCAAAATAGAACTTACTAATAATGCAAAATATTTTAAATGGCGAATGTGAACCTACATTTTCAATAGCTTGCGTAAATTACACTTATTAAATAAACTGGTAAATTACACTTATTAAATAAACTGGTAAAATACATATTTTAAATCACTTACACAAATATAATTCTTAAATAATCTGGGCAAAATCTGTGTTTTAACATATGCAATATATACGTTTTAACTAACTTTAGCAAACCTTTTCATTTTATATAACTTGAGAAAAAGATGCGTTTTAAATAATATACGCAAAATATACATTTGAAATAACTTTAGTAAAAGATTTCCATTTTCAATAACTTGAGAAAAAGATGCGTTTTAAATAATATACGCTAAATATACATTTTAAATAACTTTAGCAGAAGATTTTAAATGATTTGTTCGGATCATTATAAATACCGATTCACTCTTGTACAAATATAATTCTGAAAAGAGTCTTGACTATATTCTTTATATCGCAATAATCTGATATAATAAAAGTGTTTACTCACTCCCCTCCCCCCGATAATTTATTAACACACAAGACTCCGTTCCAATAAAAACACAGCATAAATCAATAAACATGAACTTAAAACTAAAGATAGATGTCATAATGATCAAGCAAGAATTTGGAGAGTGTTCTAAGATTTAAACAAATTTAAGATAAACATTTTAATTGAACATTTAGAAAATATAATTAATTATGTGCTTTTTTTAGTTAGCTAGCTTTCATTTAAAATATGCTTTAGTTGTGAAATTTAATATTTGCCAGAAAGGATTTACCAGAAAATCTTTAAGGCATTGTTCGATATGTTTCTCTCTCTATTCAGTCAGGCTGGGCTTCTCTTAGGTTTTAGTCTGGATGTAGCTTTGCAAATTTATTTCGGTGGCAGCTTTCTCCATTTCTCTGATCAGGAACTCTCTGGTCTCTCAGGTACAGCTTCTTTCTTACTGTGCTGGGCATGGTGGAGGTTTTCTTTCATCGGTAGCCACTCGTGGAAGAGCAAATGGCTGTCTCTTTGTCTCTAGCCCACTGTCATCTTTGGAGCAGCTTGGATGGTAGCTTTTTAAGATTTAGCTTTCTTAAACGGCAGGAACAATTTTCTTATTTAACTTCAGCTCTGGTCTTCGGAAATAATTTCAGCATTAAGCACAATTTTCACAGCAACAGCAAAAATTAACACGGATGATGATGGATGGATGGAAGAGGATTTTGATGGCTATTTGGGCCCTTTTTAATCCTATATTTTTGACAGTAGTTACTTCCTACTTTGAGTAATGCCACATCACCTGATGACTAGTTCAAACTAGCCTTTAACCAAATATCCAGTTAGTAAAATATTTAGTATATCTAAATCTGGACTTGGTAAGGCTCTATTGTTTTAATTGATGTCATGGTTAAAAGATATATTTTCAAGAGAATGGTCACAAGCAATTTGTATGGATTTTTGTATAGATTTATGCCTGACTGAATATTATAATTGGTCTTGGTTATAATTTTTAAATAGATCAAATTTTGGCCAAAGATTTATTTTTAGAATGAAGTGTTAAAACTGATAAAACTTTCTGCTTGTAATTTTAAGCAAACAAAAGAATTGAAAACTTGGAAATTATTTAAAATGAATACTGACTTAAATAATTATTTAGAAAGAATATTGAAAAATAAGTAATATTATAATTTTAAACTTATTATGCTGCTATATAGATAAATTTTAATTATACAGTTTTGTTTATTTCAGTTTTAACAAATCTAAACTGAATATGCTCGTATATAAATATTTGATACTGTATTTTTATATTTATAATTAATAAGGACGATTATATATGCACATACTCGCACTATTATAAACACAAAAGTTTTTAAAATTTAAGAAATACACGCCATCTGAGTACAACAAATATATACTATTATCGAAGATAATAGGTGAAACAGGTGTAAACCATTTCAGTAACTTGTTTTTAAAACTATGTTTGTTTAGGGGGTTCAATCAGTTGACTTAACATTTATCAGAGGTATGGGACTTTCCATATCAGGGTTTGCATTGAATTGATTGACTAGAAGTCAGAATTGACCAAGTTCATTTTGAGCTTTGAGTCTTTGTAGAAGTTGAGACTAATCACCAGGAAATTAGCCCCTCCCCCAACATAGCCTTCTGCATTATGTTTCAGCATTTTGAATGAATGACTTTGTTGCAGAAAAGCCAGCTAGGAAGTAGGTCATTTTAGGCAAGACTGCTGCATTCAGTAACATGACCTTTGCCAACAGAGAAAGGTGAATTTTGGATAGTGATGTGATGGTGTTTGTTATTTTCTTAAGTAATGATTATTCGAGCTCTTTCCTCATAATAAATGGAGGTGAAGCAAGCTTGAAGCCTAGGAATTTCTGAGGGGTGCTTTGAATCTTACCCAGGATTTGTTTTCCCATCTTGATTAGTCACATGGCTGATTTAGCCTCATTGACTCTAAGGCCAAATTTATGAGTGAAATGGTCCAAAATTTCCTCTAAGCCTAGCAAACTCATCCTGAGACAAGAGAAACACCACCACATGATGAATGCTCTCTCTCGGAAATGTCATGGCAATTCTGGTGAGGGCTGCTTTTGTGCTCAACAGCAATGGGTTTACATAAGCAGCAAAGAGAAGTGCAATTAGTGGTTAGCCCTGTAGGATGGAAATGTACTGAAATACTGGAGCAACTCAACTATCCAAAGAGAGTATTACCTCTCTATTTTGGAGATTTTCAATCATTTGGAGGTATGCCCTAGGCACTTAGGCACTTAAAGATCCTCCAGTAGATGAAGCAACACATCAACCCCGATGCAGTCGAAGGCCCCTGCAAAGTCTAGCTGTACAGAGACTGGCCAGGACAACTTTTCATGTGAACATGATTGACAATAAGGCCAAACCTACTGATGACTTAAGCAGTGAAGCTCTCCTTCTTAGCAAACTGGTAGGCTGCGAGTTGGTCAACGATTTTCTCTTGGATATCATCTTTTATAAGGCTTTCTATTATCTTTATCATTAGTGGGATCATAGAAATTGGCCTTAGATTTCCTAGCTCATATGGACCCTCTAGTTTTTTAAGTAAGGGAACCATGGTTATGGGGTAGATCCTGCAAATAACATGGCTTTTTGGCTAAGTAATCTACCATTTTCTTGATGATTGGAAGTGCAAATGCACTTAGATGAATGAGGAGAAATTTAGGAATTCCATGTAGGCCTGAGTGTGTCCTGTCAGAGAGTTCCTTGAGTTTCAACAGGATTCTGGCTTCAGTGATGTTATGCAGTTCTGTGTCAGTGGTCCTGAATGTTTTGCAAGGACTTGATATACCAATAGGATCTTGATGAGCTTGGATGTCCCACCATATCTTTTCCCATTAATTTCAATCATTCTAGAATATCTGGAGTTTCTGACAGTTCCAAGGGTCCACCTGAGATAGTCCCTGATCCAACAGCATTGATTGTGTAAATATTACTGAGCTCTTTTAATTGATAGGTACTCTGCTATAGTTTTTGTTTGACCCTATATTTTGTTTTAAGGGCAATTATTTTGCAAATGTTTTGGATTTTGTATGGTAAGTTTTGCAGTTCATAGGCTATTCTGTCTAGCTCAGTAATTAGATGAACTGGATAACTTGTTTTGGAAATATTCTGATTTATTAGCTCACTGAGTGAGCTTGTGAATATTGACCAGGCATGTATTATTGGAGGCAAGATATGTTTACTCTACTGAAAGTTATATGGATTTCTGAGACTAATTGAATTGTTAAATTTGATGTTGTCAACATTCTAATAATATGGGGTAGGTTAATTGAAGATTTCTGTGTACTATCTGGATTAATTCTGATTTCTAAGGAGTAATGGTCTGAGAAATAATTTATAATATGTAAAAAAATACTAAAAAAACACTCTAAAACATTCATTTTCAATTTCAAAATCAAAACAAAAAAGTTGGAGCAGTGAAAATTATTTACAGGTACTCTTCTTTTGTTCAAAATGAGAATCAAGTTCAGCATCTAGGATAGTATGCCTTCTCCCATTGTTGTACTTTCAAATCTATATGTTATTGATTTTTTTTACTTGGAAAATAATTCTAAAGGGGGCAGCATCTTATGGCACTTTTTAAGCTTTAAAATAAGCATTAATTTGCTACAATAATGTAAAAATTGTCAGTTTCAGAGTGAGTTAAAAGTCATCAATGAGTTTACTTTAGGCAGACAGTCATCAAGTTAAATAAAATATTAATAATAATATGTCACTTTTTATATAAATTAAGATATTTAAATAAAAGTGATTGGGAAATCTAAATATTTTTATTTACATATAAATTTTATTACTTATAATGACAAACGGGCATCAGACTGGTTTGTTTAGTGCAATGGTAGAGTATATATGTAAGATATATCTTGAGGCTTGAGCAATTGTCACAAGTCTAAATAAATAAATTTCTTATATTTAAATAGAAATTATTTACAAACATTATGTTTTAACAATAAAGTGATTTGGAAATTTAAATATTTGCATATACATTTTATTAATTCTCATAACAAAATGAAGTCAGCCTCTTTGGTTTAGTGCAATGATAAGAGTATATATGTTATATATTTCAAGGTCAAACTTTAAAATTTGAGTCTCAGGCAATTATCACAAGATGTTAAAGTAAAAAAGTATTCCTCTCATATTTAATTAAAAAATAATTACATTCAGAATGTATTTCTAACAATGGAGCAATTAAAATTGCAAACATTTTCATTTATATATAATTTTTTTAATTATCTTCACATTCCTATAATGAAGTACCTTTGTGATCAACTGCTTGCACCCCACATGTGATGTTCCTGTAATTAATCATCTAATTGTTGCATATATTAAATAATTATCAAGTCATAATTAACTAAAAAAAATAAGAATTATTATCATCTTTTTCACTATTCATCTGAGAAGGTTCTAAAAAAACTTGAATCTTGTAGTGAACTATTCACAAATACTTTATATGTATATAATAAAGAATATAAAAAATGAGATAATATCCATGTAAATAGAAATAATCTTTAACCATTTATGTTACCAAGAAATTATCAATTACTAGTAAATGACGATTCTTGAGGCCAAACCACTTTTTTATTAGCTCTTTTTAAGTTTTTTGTTAAAGTAAAAACTCAAACCAAAGACCTATTATAGGATTAATGAAAAAACTGACTCTACCTCAAGAATTGTCATTTGGTAGTAATTAATAATTTCTTTCTAATATCAAGAATTAAAGATTATTTGTATTTGCATGGATATTATCACCTCACTTTCTTTCTTTTTGTAATAAGAATTTATGCAAATATTTAATTTAACATATATATTATAACCTACACTCACAACATCGCTCATACACATTACATGAACAAAATGCCCAGGCGCCAGTTCTATTAATGAATAGAACAACATAACAAAATATATATTACAAAATTATTACTGAGACTCTATATTTAAGTTTATGTTCAGCTCAGCTCAGTGGGAGGCTATAGGCGGTTCATAAGATATATGATAATAAATGAATAAAAGAAGAAATATTATAAAATATTTAATATAATGTAAATTCCTTTGTTAATTAATTATATGATAAAGAATCATAATGTTTATTTGGTACAGGCTATTAAAATATACTTTAAACTTAATTTCCTCCTTCATCCAAGTTTAACATATATCAGCTTGCTATAATTATATTCTTAAACAATTCTATGACTTGGCATATCATAATCTTAACATCTACTTTAATGCCAATCAAGAAATAAACAATAAGATCTCAGGGAATTTAACAAACACAGTTGAATTAAATAAACTACATTGGCCCATAAATTATAATTCTAAAGTATGATAAAAATGTAATGAAACAAATTGACTAAAATATTTTTACTGTGTTTCAACAATAAGATAATGACAGAAATAGGGTATTTTAATTTCATATCATCATCTAACAAATATACTAACTTGAAAACCTTTCTAATATATTAATCCACTGGCAAATGTTCTTTATAATGTTTGGATTAAAAAAAACAATATTGTCAGACACTAGCAAATTTAATATTATAACTCTAAAATAATATATCTATTTTGTAATAGATTTATGAAATGTGGAGATGTGGAAATGGAAAACACGAATGTATGCAATAATAACATCAGACACAGTTTTAAGATTTTAAATAAATAAAATAAATCATTTATTACAATAAAATAAACTTGGTTTAACATAATATTTACAAATGGATTATTTATCTTACAGATTTTTAAATTATCAAATAAACTTTTGAGCATCAGTTTGGGATTATCCCCACTATCAAAGAAAATTAATAACAAAACTTAAATATCCTGACTTCGAACACATGCTTTGCCTACATGTTTCATCTACATGACAATAAATAAATAACATATTATATTATTAGCACACAAAAAATACTTTTGAGAGGGTATTACTCTTGATTAACAAAATAAATCAAATTAATAATATTTGGCTCTCAACAAAGCAACTTTCTCTAATTGACTAAATAATCACTTTCAATTATGTATACCTTTTATGCATAGCAACAAATCATGTTTATTCTGATGATTTGATGATTTATAACCTTTATTTAGATAAATACACTGTATTTTAAAATATTTATTCCCGTTTTAATCTCAATACTTTATATTTTATATTTAAATGAATGTAATGTATTTAAAAAAAAAAAACATTTATTTCTCATTTTAATTTCAATAATTCTATACTTTATATATACGATATTATTTATATTACACGTGTGTGTGCATGTTCCAGCAGCAATAATATAAAAGTCTTTTCTATAAACTCTCCATTCATTAAGAAAATATCATACAATTATTTTATTTCGATCGTAATTCATCAATGAAATAAGACACTAATACTACATCAAGAATTAATCTAACAATTTATCTGGCCACCTATTAATTAACACACAGCTATATTTTCATGATTATACATACTATATGTTATAAGGGGATTCTACATGAGGAGCAGATAAACTCTACTGAACACTTTTACAATAATTCATCTGATTCTAGATATTACTGTTGGTGGGGAACTGTTTCCTCATCACCAAGAATATAAGAAAAATGTCACATAACTTCCTAAACATCATTTAATCATACTTCAACAATAATTCATCTACTTCTAAATACACTACTGGTGGGGAACCTTTTTCCTCATCACCAGGGCTCTAAGAAAACATAACTTCAAAATATCATTTAATCATACGCATATAATATCAACTAGGCTCTACTCATGGAAAATTATTAACATAGACTAAATAAGCAAAATCTTTTATCCCTACAGACATTATAACGCAATCAGATTTCTTTCCATTTTCATAGCTTTTCTAAATATTGAACATTATAAATACACACTGGCAGATAAATACATACAGATAAAATACCAATCCATTCAACTCAGTAGAATATGACAGTGTACGAAATTTATGCATAAAATATTCACAAACTAAACTTTATCAAACAAATATCATAATTGTGCAAAACAAACACACACCCACGAATAAAAAGTATATATAATATTAACTCTAAATTACACACTAAGCAGATAACATGATAATTAAATATTGCATTAAGGTATAACTTTTAATTTAATATTTATAATTATTACGAATGAACTTTCTTTCATATCTTGCAAACTACTTCTATTATAAGTTCGTTGATTTAAAAAAAGAACAAAATTTTCACTTTGAGATAATAAAGTATACAAAATAAATGTAAACCTTTCTAATAATATATTTAAAAAAATTTTTTTTTCTTTTACCTTCGTAAAAGAACAATAAGACCTGTTTGAACACAATCAATTTTTACCAGCGTACTCATCATTTGGATATGTTTCAGAGACGTTTTTGATTATCAAAATATCCAAATTATAAATAAACATAATAATAAATAAAGCCTATCTACCTATCATATACAATAATTATGACAAGCAATAAAAAAAAAAAAAAAAGAAACAAAAGTTATTAGTTTTGTAATTTAAAATAAAAGTTCACTTGCAAAGCTCGGTTCCAGGTTTATGAAACAATATGGGGCACATTCCAAACTGAATTATAAACTAAAATAAACTGCTGTAGGATAACCAAACAAATATAGTCATGCTTAAATAGGACTCAGCATTTTCAATGTTCATATTAAAGTTATTTAAGTTACTGTATCATACACAAGCAAGCAATTTGGCTTCTATTATGATGAGAATATAATAAATTCTTAACTACTGTTGGACAGGAATTTTCTCACTTATTCCGTTGTAGTTCTAAATTGAATACATAATTATTTTTAGTAGTTTATTGAATATCATTTAATAATACTTTGTTTTATTTTCCATCTTTATCGAAGAGAACAAAAATTACCCGCATTTCTATCCTTCTATTCGATTTAAACAGATATTTAATTTAAAGTAGCTCACATTTATTTCCTTCATTTAATATATGTATTATTTCCAGAAATACCAGACAAACAGATACTGTCATCTCTTTATGATGAATTTAAACATGGCATGATTTATCAAAATATGCATATCCTTATGTCTATGTTTAATTCTCACAAAAACATAACATGGAAAATAGTGAAGAATTAAAATATACTCTGTAAAATAGTTCTGCATGTGTTTTCCAGAATATATTAAAGAACACATGTTGGTTAATGATACAACAATAATATTCATGCAATTTATTCCTATTTAAAATGATAATTAAGTGAAGTAATGTAGACTGGATGTTATTAACATACATTTTAAAAGAGCAATAGTTATGAAGATGGTTAATTCAATATGTTTAAATCAAGAAGAGTAAAGTAAACTGAGTACCTTTTTAAAACTTAGGACTGCATTCTGAAATTAACTCTTTCCATAATATATTTTTTAATATCCTTTTGAAGTTTTACTCCAAAGTACTTTTTTTTAAAATCAATTTGACTTCAGCAAATGGTTTTAATTTCACAAAATCAGCCACTGTTTTTGGCTACAATTACATTACATAATATGCACATTTTTTCACTGGAGATCTTTGTTAAATAGCTCTCTTTTGCAAAGTTCATTTTCTTCCACCAGCTTACTCCCATGCATCTTCTATCTCAGCTAATTATATATTCAAAAAAAAATCTTTCAAAAAAAAAAATCACTTTGATTTTTTAGAATTAAAATCAAGATAAAAATAATAATA
The DNA here is from genome assembly GCA_028023455.1 of Epiperipatus broadwayi. Taxonomy (NCBI): domain Eukaryota; kingdom Metazoa; phylum Onychophora; class Udeonychophora; order Euonychophora; family Peripatidae; genus Epiperipatus; species Epiperipatus broadwayi. Next base: position 15,573,863 of record JAQFVV010006209.1, read on the forward strand.
AAATAAATAGCTTTTACAAACTTGAAAGAAAAATGAATATTAATTAACTATTAAATAAAAATGATTAATAATTTATTTAATTTGTAAAATAATCTATTGATTCAACTATCTATTAATCATTGGAAAGAAATATATATTTGTTGAATTATTTAAGATAACTACTGTAATTTAAATGTTTTTTATTGTGCATGTACTATTGTTTGCTGTTATTAAAAGATGAAAATGAAATGAAAATGATGCGGAGTCATACATGCATGCACATGTACTACAACCTAAATATTGAACTATCTTAACTAAATATAATTGAAATGGCTATTAATTGATGGCAAAAAGATGAGTATCAATGAATAAAGGATTTTGAAATTATTCAACCAATAGTACAATAATATAAAATAACTTTGCATCTTTCTGACAAAATGTATCAATTCCATTAATAAACAACCCTTCTTCCTTATATTAAATACCTCATTAACCACCCTAATAATAATGAATACCTATCAAGTGGTCAATAAACTGCATAAGCAACCCATATCCAAGCTTTAAACAGTCTCCAAAAAAAATTTTAAATTCTAAGGCTATTTTATTTTTTTTAATAGAATGTAACTATTCAATGCAGATACAAAGTATGCCAATTCCTTGTGCCCATTCAGCTGGTCACAATATATATATATATATATATGTTAAAATGAAGATTTGCATGGGTTAAATATATGAAATACATATTTTGCGGGTTCATCCGTGTTAAAAACTTTTAATATTAATATACTGACGTTTCGATTTGGTCTGTGAATGGCTTGTGCGACCAAGTCAAAACGTCAGTATATTAATATTAAAAGTTTTTAACATGGATGAACCCGCAAAATATGTATTTTATATATATTTATTTGCTGATAATATCGATTTACAATTTTCCTTTAATATTTAATCTAATTTAAAATAGATTTTTTTTAGCAAAATTATAGACCACTTAAAGTCATACAAATATTTTTGTAGAAGAAGCCAATTCTTTACTAAGAAATATCACTGAAATTTAAGTTAGCCATAGCTGTCTGATATGCTTGGATTAAAAGGTCAAAAATTTATTTTTTAAAAAAAGAAGCAATATAAACAAAATATAATACAGAAAGATAAGATACTTCTGTTTAAAAGTTAGTGAAAATGATAAAGTTTATTAAGTTCAAAAAAGTTTGAAAATTCGAAAGCATTTCACTTTGATTATTAATATATCTGCATGTGTGTGTGTGTGTCAATAGATAAAATGGCCAATTACAATGTCGTCTTCAATCACATTTCAAAAAGATTTTAATTCTTTTAATGTTTATAGATACAGGATATTGTCATATTTTAAAGAATATTTATAAAAATGCAACAGCAACAATTAGATTACATAATGATACTGGGAAAGTCAACATTGAGAAAGGTGTAAGACAAGGTGACTCTATATCTCCAAAACTTTTTACAGCAGTGCTGCAATAAATATTTTGTGGATTAAAATGGGAAACTAAAGGCACGAAAGTAAATGGAGAATATTTAAGTCATTTAGATTTTGCAGATGATGTAGTTGTTTTTGCAAATAATGCTTCAGAGCTACAGGAAATGTTGCAGGAGTTATCAGATGACAGTAGGAAAGTAGAACTAAAGATAAATGTTAAAAAGACTAAAGTAATGTTTAATCGATTTGCTTGAAATATGAAAATAAAGATTGATTGTGAAGAATTAGAAGAAGTTAACAGTTACAAATACCTTGGTCAGATTATTAATACAGATGGAAACATAATGGAGGAAATGAATCGTAGAATTAAACTTGGTTGGAGTGCTTTTGGTAGAAATAACTTGATACTAAAAGAAAATATGCCTATGTGTTTGAAAAGGAAGGTTTTTAACAAATGGGTTTTACCAGTTCTTACTTATGGATCTGAGATGTGGACACTTAATAGAAAAGCAATACAGAGACTTCAGACCACTCACAGGAGTATGGAGAGATGTATGATGGGAGCAACAAGAAGAGATCAAAAATGCAATGTATGGGTAAGAGAACAAACAGGTGTTACTGTCCTTATTGAAAAAATTAAAAGATTGAAATGGACTTGGGCTGGACATATTGCTAGAAGAGATGATAATAGATGGACAATTGAAATTTTAAACTGGATTCCAAGAGATTGTAAAAGACCCAGAAAGAGATCACATGTGAGATGGATGGATGAAATAAGAAAATGTGCAGGGGTGTTGTGGAGAAAAGAAGCTAAAGATCGGAGAAGATGGATTAAACTTGGAGAGACCTTCATCCTGCAGTGAATTGATAATGGTTGTTGATGATGATGATGAATGTTTAAGAGATCAAAGCAAGACAAACTTCTAATGGCTACTTCCTACATTTTTATTTTTATAGCTATTTATATGTACTATGCTATAATACATATGATAAATAAACATATATCAGCAAGAATGATACGTCTAAGATATAAAAAAGAGAGTACTTTTTTTTAAAGCCTAATAGTCTCAAATAAGAAATCTGTTTTTCCCCTCATATTCGAGTTGTGTATCCGTTTAGTATACATTTTGTAGAAGATTTCTAATTTTGAGTCATGTTTTATATTGTTTTATGATTAAGCTACCCTCTTTATAAATTTTTCAAATTAAACATTTTCACAGTCATCACAGCTATTAAAGCCATTTTTAAATCTTTGTTATTAAAATTGACTAATATATATATATATATATATATATATATATATATATATATATATATATTAAATGAAAGGAGACCCTTTGATTCCTCTTGGAGGCATTAAAGGAACCGAGCAGGACAAACTCTTAATGTCCACTCCATACGTTTTTGTCATTGCAGCTGTTATTACTATTTGATTATTCATATAATATACAAATATGGATGGGCTGCTCACCAACACGCATTAGCCAGCATGGTGAGTTTATTGGCTTTTTACCTCCGAGTTTAAGAATATTTTTCAATATATACAATCATGACAGACAAAAATAAATCATGGCCCTTATTCCCAGGAGGCTGTAAAGTCGCCAACTAAGGCAGTGGTTGGTGGCCGAAGGCAGAGGGTGCTAAGAATCCCCTGATTGTGGACTCAGACTGTCATTTGATGATGACTTTTTATTTAGTTACTTACAACTGCAAATCACTTTAAAATGAAGGAAGATTGCAAGAGTTAGAAGAAGAACGGTCTTATATTAAATGGGACATTATTGGACTTTGTGAAGTTAGAAAAAAAGGTGAAGAAACAATTGATTTAAAAAGTGGACATATACTCTACTATAAAGGCACAAATATTGGAAATACAAGTGGAGTAAAATTCATTATAAATAAAAAATGGAACAATAACATTGTGGAGATTGATGGTGTATCAGACAGAGTGGCAAGATTAGTTTTACAACTTAATAGCAGATACCAAATGCGGATAATTCAGGTTTATGCCCCAACAAGTTCTTATAGTGATGAAGTTATAGAAGATTTTTATATGGATGTACAAAAGGCTTTTGATCAGAATAAACAACATTTTAAAAGTGTTATGGGAGACTTTAATGCTAGAATTGGTAAACAAATGAAAGATGAAAATGCTGTAGGTAATTTTGGTTATGGTAATAGAAATGAGAGAGGACATAGACTTGTGGAGTTTGCAGAAAAAGAAAAACTTTATATTATGAATTATTTTTTTGAGAAAAATGTTAAAAGGAAATGGACATGGAAGCATCCAAATGAAGGTACAGCAGAATTGGATTATATTTTGACTAACAGAAAATACATATTTCAAGATTATAATGTTCTTAATAAATTTAACACAGGAATGATCACCGATTAGTAAGATGTAAGATACACGTTAATGCAAAACTAGATAGAGAAAAATTATTAAGGAAAACAATATTTACAGTTGATATTCCTAATCTTCAGAAACATTCTAATGAATTTAAATTAGAACTTACAAATCGGTTTCAAGTATTAGTCGATTTTGAACATGATTCAGATTTGAATGACATTAATAGGAAAATAAGCGATACACTTTTAAAAACTGCAACAAAAATGAAAAGCAGCAACTGAGACTAACGAATTTATGAAGAAAAGAAGGAATATGAGGATATACAACAATGATGCATTAAAAAAGATTGAATATCTCGAATTTTGTAAAATGGTGCGGAAAAGACTTGAAAATGATATAAGAAAGTATAATTGTGAACTAGCAAGGAAAGCTGTAGAAGAGAATAAAAATCTAACGAGTGTAAAACAACATTTTGGTATTGGTAGGAAATTTATATCTGCAATAAGAAAAAAAGATGGCATTATTCCTAAAAAGAGAGATGACATCATAAAATGTGTAGAAGACTTTTATCAAGAATTATATAGTAATAAAGAACAAGTGCCTCCTATACCTATTATATCTTCCGAATTGCACCTAATTTTGAATGAGGAAGTGAGACATGCAATTAAATTTATGAAGAAAGGGAAGGCTTCAGGTAATGATGGAATTATAATTGATATATTAAAAGAAGCAGGTGAAGAAATAAATTTTAGCTAAGTTATATACCAAATGTCTAAATGATAAAGATGTACCAGATGATTGGAAAAATGCAGTATTAATATTAATATTTAAAAAAGGTGATAAAGAAGATATTAGAAATTACAGACCTATCAGTCTTTTATCAGTTTTATACAAAAATTTTACTAAGATAATTACAACTCGTTTACAGAAAACACTGGATTTCCACCAACCAAGAGAACAAGCTGGATTTAAAAGTGGTTTTAGTACAGTAGATCATATCCAGGTATTGAGAGAAATTATAGAAAGGACAAATGAATATGAGTTGCCATTATGCTTAGGATTTGTAGACTATGAAAAGGCATTTGATTCTATAAACATTTCTTCAGTGATTAAAGCATTGGATCATCAAGGTGTGGATCCAGGATATTGTCATATTTTGAAGAATATTTATAAAAATGCAACAGCAATAATTAGATTACATAATGATACTGGGAAAGTCAACATTGAGAAAGGTGTAAGACAAGGTGATTCCATATCTGATTCCATATCTCCTAAACTTTTTACAGCAGTGCTGCAAGAAGTATTTTGTGGATTAAAATGGGAAACTAAAGGAGTGAAAGTAAATGGAGATTATTTAAGTCATTTAGATTTTGCAGATGATGTAGTTGTTTTTGCAAATAATGCTTTAGAGCTACAGGAAATGTTGCAGGAGTTATCAGATGAAAGTAGGAAAGTAGGACTAAAGATAAATGTTAAAAAGACTAAAGTAATGTTTAATAGATTTTCTCAAAATATGAAAATAAAGATTGATTATGATGAGTTAGAAGAAGTTAACAGTTACAAATACCTTGGTCAGATTATTGGATAAAATTAATCTTAGAATTAAACTTGGTTGGAGTGCTTTTGATAGAAATAACTTGATACTAAAAGGAAATATGCATATGTGTTTGAAAAGGAAGGTTTTTAATAAATGTGTTTTGCCAGTTCTTAGTTATGGGTCTGTGACTTGGACACTTAATAGAATAGCAATACAGAGACTTCAGACCACTCAAAGAAGTATGGAGAGATGCATGTTGGGAGTAACAAGAAGGGATTGAAAACACAATGTATGGGTAAGAGAACAAACAGGTGTTACTGACCTCATTGAAAAAGTGAAAAGACTGAAGTGGAGTTGGGCTCGACATATTATTAGAAGAGATGATAACAGATGGACAATTGAAATTTTAAACTGGATTCCAAGAGATTGTAAAAGACCCAGAAAGAGACCACATGTGAGATAAATGGATGAAATAAGAAAGTGTGCAGGGGTGATATGGAGAAGAGAAGCTAAAGATAGGAAAATATGGATTGAACTTGGAGAGCCCTTCATCCTGCAGTGGATTGATAATGGTTGATGATATTTATGATTAGAATATATATATATATTCTAGTTGTAGTAATACTGTTAAATTTTGTATTTTATATAATTTAGCTCCACTAATTTTACATTAATAACTGTGCACTTTATTTATTTTTCTCTGGGTAAATTTATATAGTTTATTTTTAATTGGATGTAACTATTAGGCCTTTTGTCTTTATCTAAGATTATCGTGATAATAATAGTCTTTTAAATAAAAATTTATAATATTTAGACAATGCATTATTGCTACAAATTTCAAATCCTTCTTCGTTTAAACAATGTTCACAGCCAATATACTTGACTTATTCAGAAGCTTGGGAAATTAGTTGAGATTCCAATAAACATAGCATTCTAGTTTTCATTGAATACGTTCATCATATTCAATCTGATTTTAAAACTTGTTTGCAAATCTAGCAGCAATTTATCAGTTCTACACAAAACCTTTATCAAGATTTATCCAACCAAAAGATCAAACTGGATTGTAAAGTAGTTTTAGAGACTGTATTATATCTAAGTATTGAGAGAAGTTATAAAATAAACCAATGAAGATGAGTTGCCTTTGATTTGTAGATTATGAAAACACATTTTATTCTATAAGCATTACTTCAGAAAATAAAGCATTAGTTTATCAAGATATAGACCCAAAAGTTGTCATATCCTGAAGAATATTTATAAAAATGCAACAACAATGATTAGATTATATAATGATACTATGAAGATTAATATTGAGAAGGAAACATGTTGCACTAATTTTACAAAAAAATATTTTGTGCATTAAAATGGAAAGTTAACGAAATAAAAGTAAATGGAAATTATTTAAATCATCTAGATTTTGTAGTTGATGTAATTGTTTTTGCTTCAGAGCTTCAAAGAATGTTGCAAGATTTATCAGATGAAACTAACAAAATATGATTAAAGATAAATGCTAAAAAAATAATGTTCAATGGATTTTTTCATAAGAAAAAAATAAAGATTAAAAATGATGAATTAGAAGAAGCTAGCAACTATAAATATCTGTGATCAAAATATTATTACATATGGAAACATAATGGATAAAATTAATCATGGAATTAAATTTGATCAGAGTACTTTTGGTAGAAATAACAATATTAAAATGAAATATGCCTATGTGTTTAAAAAATGTAAGAAGTATGTGGACTAGTTATTAGTTATGCATCTGAGATTTGGAAATTTAATAGAAGGGAAATATGGAGGCTTAAGACTATTCAATGAATTTTGGACAAACATATGTTAGAAGTAATAAGAAGAGATTGAAAATGAAATACCTGGGTGAGAGAACAATTAAAAGTCTAAAGTAGAGTTGGGCTAAACATATTTATAAAAGAGATTATAATATATGGACAGTTGAAACCTGTGGATAGGTGATATTTTAAACTGGATTCCAAGAGATTGCAAAATACTCAGAATGAGGCCTCATGTTATATGGTTGGATTAAAGACAGAAGTGTGATGGGATTATCTGGAGAAGAGAATGGTAGAATCTGTTTTGAACTTGGAGAGACATTCATCCTGCAGTGAAGTAATAATAGTTGAATATGATAATAATGATGATGATTTATTAGTCATTTTTAATCATTTAGACAAAAAAGGGAGGTTTATTAAAGTATAGGGCAATCACTTCCAATAATAAAAAAATAATTAGAAGAATAATATCTTTTAAATAAAATATGAAGGAGCTCATTTAGGAAGCAAATAATTTATAATATTAATAAATAGATATATATTATATTTCTATACATGTGCCTACATATATATGAAAACGTTTTAGCATTTTAGTTTGCTATAAAACCAAAATAAAACACAATATTGTTTCATTCCAAGCTGATTTACTTGCATAACCATACAAATATGAATCTAGCTCAACATCTATACATTTTGGTGTCTTTGTTCTTTAATAAGTTCTAGTCAGCATTATCCTTTAGATAAAATATGTATGACTATATAAGTGAATAAGTGTAGAGTTGAAGACATTATTGAGTTTCTATTTTGGCTCATAGCTTTATAGTTAATTAAAAAGGTGAAAGGTGGCTTCTGGAGAATTGCATTAGATCCAAAGTTTTAGGATGCAATGCTCTCTAGATCCAAGGCTTCTCACTAATAAAGGCCACAAACTAGAAACTAGTCTAGCAATATTGGATGAATAGACACTAGAAAGTGATTCTAATACACAAAACTTGTAATATCCATTTCACTGGGTAGCACTACAGTTTGGAAGACGTTGATACTGTTTTAAGGAATTTTGAAAGCATAAGAAAGAGTTGTCATTTGATGTTTTCATGGTTTAAGGAAAAGTGTATGATTAACTCTTTATGTTAAAAACATATAAAAAACTAAAAAGAATTTGGAAAAACATTTATATAGAGAGTCACTAGAAATCATTTTTAATTTGATATAACCTAAAAATCACCCAATAACAGCCAATAAATGTTTTTTTAATTATTCTAAGTAAAAATACATTTTATAAATTTCAGAAACTTTCCATTATATTTTAATGTTTGCATTTATAGTGTGTGATAATCTTTAAATTAATGTATATATAAATGTTGATTTGCTATATCGGAAGAGCACACGTGACAGTAGGAATAGGAAAATCAATATATATATATATATATATATATATATATTGATTTTCCTACTGTCATTATGTAATCTAATTGTTGCTGTTGCGTTTTTATAAATATTTTTTAAAATATGACAATATCCTGGATCTACACCTTGATGATCCAATGCTTTTATCACTGAAAAATGTTTATAGAATCAAATGCCTTTTCATAGTATACAAATCCTAAGCATAATGGCAACTCATATCCATTTGTCCTTTCTATAATTTCTCTCAATACCTGGATATGATCTACTGTACTAAAACCACTTTTAAATCTAGCTGTTTCTCTTGGTTGGTGGAAATCCAGTGTTTTCTGTAGACAAGTTGTAATTACCCTAGTAAAAATTTTGTATAAAACTGATAAAAGACTGATAGGTCTGTAATTTCTAATATCTTCTTTATCACCTTTTTTAAATATTAATATTAATACTGCATTTTTCCAATCATCTGGTACATCTTTATCATTTAGACATTTGGTATATAACTTAGCTAAAATGTATTTCTTCACCTGCTTCCTTTAATATATCAATTATAATTCCATCATTATCTGAAGCCTTCCCTTTCTTCATAAATTTAATTGCATGTCTCACTTCCTCATTCAAAATTAGGTGCAATTCGGAAGATATAATAGGTATAGGAGGCACTTGTTCTTCATTACTATATAATTCTTGATAAAAGTCTTCTACACATTTCATGATATCATCTCTCTTTTTAGTAATAATGCCACCTTTTTTTCTTATTGCATATATAAATTTCCTACCAATACTAAAATGTTGTTTTACACTCTTTAGACTTTTATTCTCTTTTACAGCTTTCCTTGCTAGTTCACAATTATACTTTCTTATATCATTTTCAACTCTTTTCCACACCATTTTACAAAATTTGAGATATTCAATCTTTTTTAATGCATCATTGTTGTATATCCTCATATTCCTTCTTTTTTTCATAAATTGTCTAGTCTCAGTAGAAATTATATTGGTCAATTGCTGTTTTTTTCTACTAGCTATCTTTACTGCAGTTTTTAAAAGTGTATTGCTTATTTTCCTATTAATGTGATTCAAATCTAAATCATGTTCAAAATCTACTAATACTTGAAGCTGATTTGTAAGTTCTAATTTAAATTCATTAGAATGTTTCTGAAAATTAGGAATATCAACTGTAAATATTGTTATTCTTAATAATTTATGTCTCTCTAGTTTTGCATTAACATGTATCTTACATCTTACTAATCGATGATCACTTTCTGTGTTAAATTTATTAAGAACATTACTATCTTTAAATATGTATTTTCTGTAAGTCAAAATATAATCCAATTTTGCTGTATCTTCATTTGGTTGCTTCCATGTCCATTTCTTTTTAACATTTTTCTCAAAAAAAGAATTCATAATATAAAGTTTTTCTTTTTCTGCAAACTCCACAAGTCTACATCTTCTCTCATTTCTATTGCCATAACCAAAATTACTGACAGCATTTTCATCTTTCATTTGTTTACCAATTCTAGCATTAAAGTCTCTCATAACAATTTTAAAATGTTTACTCTGATCAAAAGCCTTTTGTGCATCCATATAAAAATCTTCTATAACATCATCACTATGAGAACTTGTTGGGCATAAACCTGAATTATCTGCATTTGTAACTAACCTTGCCATGATCTCTGATACACATCAATCTCCACAATGTTATTCTTCCATTTTTTATTTATAATGAATTCTAATCCACTTGTATTTCCAATATTTGTGCCTTTATAGTAGAGTATATGTCCACTTTTTAAATCAATTGTTTCTTCACCTTTTCTTCTAACTTCACAAAGTCCAATAATGTCCCATTTAATATAAGACAGTTTTTCTTCTAACTCTTGCAATCTTCCTTCACTTGAAAATGATCTGCAGTTGTAAGCACCTAAATAAAAAGTCATCATCAAATGGCAGCCTGAGTCCACAATCAGGGGATTCTTAGCACCCTCTGCCTTTGGCCACCAACTGCTGCTTTGGTTGGTGACTTTACAGCCTCCTGGGAATAAGGGCCATGGTTTATTTTTGTCTGTTATGATTGTATATATTGAAAAAATATTCTTAAACTCAGAGGTAAACAGCCAATAAACTCACCATGCTGGCTAATGCATGTTGGTGAGCAGCCCATCCATGTTTGTATACCATATGAAGAATCACATGGTAATAACAGCTGCAACGACAAGAAAATATGGAGTGGACATTAGGAACTTGCCCTGCTTGGTTCCTTTAAGGCCTCCAAGAGGAATCAAAGGGTCCCTTTTATATTGATACATCCCATCTTAACTTAAATTGTAAGTAAATTTTAAGGCAGTAATTATAAATTTTATAAAATAAATATATTTAGTTATTAAACCAGAAAAGATAAAGGTTACTTGGTTGTTTTGGGGTTTGAACCTAAGTTCAGTTAACTTGAATTAGTATAAATTCTCTAAGTCTATGTGCATATAGTAACATAAAGTAATGACTATTTCTGGTAAAATCTTAATTTATTTTTTAAAAAAATGACCAAGATAATTTTCATTTTACTAATTTTGTGATAAAAAAAGTTTATAGAATTGATTTAGGATTTAGTCTGTACAAGATAAAATTAAAATTATTTAAATTAGTTTAAAGTTAACTTTATTTTTTATTAAGTTTATTAAAGATATTACTTTTTTTGTTAATAAATATTTTTAAGAATAATATTGGCTTTAAAAAATCATTCAAATTGTTTATAACTAATTAAATATTCATTATAAAAGGATTACAGGAATTGACCAATGAGATATCATGATTTGAAATGTATTAAAATTGGGTGGACAATGTTTTTTGGAAAACTGATTGAAAAAATTTTGGATAGAAATTTAATTTAAATTTTTCAATATTATTATTTTTAGTTTAAAAAGTAAATTACTATCTATTTAATAACCTAAAACTGTTTTATAAAGTTGTTTTTTTTTTTTTTTTTGAAAACTACGGATTAAAGAAAATATTCAGTAACCTGAAAAATATCTTTGGAATTATTATATCTTTAAAAGTGAAAAAAAGAAACAATCAAAGGAAAAAGTTGTGAATTCATGCAAACATATTATAAGATAACAAAGGAGTTTGATCAAAAAATAGTGAGTATTATATTAATACATGATAAGTTAATTATTAGGTAAGCTGAGGTAATTCTACATTATGTCTGGAAATGAAAATTATAAAGAACTGGATTAGAATGTGTGAATAAACTGAAAGAAAAATATTCATGATAAAGCATGTTACAAAGACTTTAAGATGTTGAAAATTGAATCAGTAAATAATGCTAGTTGAAATATTTAACTGCAGAAAGTTAGACTTAATACTAGAAGAGAGCAAGCAGAAGTGTATCTGCCTAGTAATTTAAATCATATAAAATATATCAGAAGATAGTTTATTATTTCTGTAAATCAATTATGTATGATGAACTTTATAGATGAATTTTGCATTATAGGTAAGTGATATAAAAGTATAAGGATGTGTTGCTGCCATATGAACTAAAAGAGAAAATAATTATACAGATATTTTTTTCTACATTTTAGATGACTGTAACTGTTTACTATAAAGTAAAATTGAAAAGTACTATGAAAGTGAGGAAATTATATAAGCAATGATGATAAGTAATAAGGAATAAATATGAACTTTGATGGAAGTGATGTTATGAAATAACTATCATATTGTTTAACATGTAAATCACATATGTTGAGGATAATATCAAGCATTAAAAGGAAATGTAGAAAATATTAGAATCAAAGGATAATATTTGCAAAAAAACACCCATGGTATAATGTGAATAGTGAAATATAATGTTGGATTTATAAAAATTTAATATTACAATAAAAAAAGAGTCTACAATAAAAATATATATATTTAATCAAATTGGAAATAAATTTTATTGTCAAATAAAAAGAAAATGTCAAATTGTGAATAATTGTTTATGTTGGAATTTTGCATTTTATTATAATACTACTTTCAAAGATAAAGTTTATTTACACTCTAAGAAAATACAGAAGGTTAGTCCATATTCTAGGTCTCATTGGACTAATCACATATGACAGGTCAAAAATTAAAACAATAAATGGGTAAGGATTATAAATACAATCAAAGGAATGAAAAGGTTTACACTTAATACAGATTGACTATTGAACTAGCCAAGATTCCGATTACATTATACAAAGTCAGATAACACAATGCTGGGTCATACGTAAATAATTTGAGCAAATATGAAGTAAACAGGAAAACAAATATAAGTGGGTTAGATTATAAATGGGTTACAATATAAATACATTACAAGTGTCAAATAGTTTTAAAAGCAAAAAGAAAATTCTGGAGTAACAATGCCAGATATACCAGTCAGTGACAAGTAACATTTTCAATATATAATAACATGATATTTATAGTATAAAAGCTAACAATATTGAGCCCTAATGAATTGACATATAAATTGTTAGACCTGGGGTAAGGGATGGTTAAATAAAAATTTCAAAATACACCTGGGTCTCGTTTTACGTGATAGATAGGTTCTTCAGAAAACACGCACAAACAAAATCACGCAAAAATAGACATAACTTACCTTGAAAAAGGGGGGGATACAGACTGTGATTTTTCAAAAATCACATAAAAGCAAAGCACCAATGTAAAATTACTTTAAAATTCACGCAAAAAAGAATAAGGAAATAAAATATGACTAATAAAAAATTTCAAATTTAAAAAAAATTGATACAAGACAAACTTTTTTTAACTATAATATTTAATTTTATTCAAAATAATATATTTTTATGCATAATTTACAGTACAGTAACTTACATTTTTTATACACATTTTAATTATTATAGCTATTTGCCAATAAACAGGTTCATTTGCAAACTGGTAAAAAATCAGATTCTTCACAAGAGGAAATACAACTAGTGCCAACTTCACATCACATTAATTTCAGGTCGCCTTAAGTAATTTTTAAATTGTTAATTACAATTAAAAATCATATTTTAATTTTTAATTGTCAAATTTAATTGTGTCCACTGCTAATACTCACCTTTTAAAAATAAACTTGTGGACACTAAATGATTAATAATTGATTACGTTCTTTTTTAAAAAGCAAAAACAGAATGTGATTTAAAATGCAAAATTAATATGCACAATGTTTGAACAATTTTACATTATAATCTTGTAAAATTTAATGTGTGTCTACATAAAATGTGGAAATCATGATTTTAATTTCATTATTGCATAATATCTTACTATTATAAAGCACTGAAAATATTGAAATTACTAAGATGAAAGTCGAATTCCAATAATGTGCTATTACTTTCAATATGACATAAGTGCATGAAATTTATTATTTAAAGTAATAGCACATTATCGGAGTTTGACTTCCGAAGAAACATGAATCGCGTAACATCAAAATCGCGTTAAAAAAATCCGCATAAAATTAGACCCAGGTGTACACAGAGAATTAGACATAATATACATATGGCAGTATGAGGGCCAACAAGCTAATTAATAATAAAACCATCCATTGTACAAAAAGAAAGACAATGCCTTAATAGTTTGGCAAAACCAAGTCCAAATCAACTGCATGTTATGAGGATTTATGAATGATAGAGCAGAGAGGGGGAATGCCAACTGTCAGCTATTGTAAAATAATGGAAATGATTTGGCTACCATAGTAATTAAAACTCCTCAAGGATGAAACTTGGTAAAATAGTACTATGTTTTAAAATATATATTTAATTTTTTTATTGTATTTGAATAGTTTTTAAGTTTTATAATTTAAATAATTATTATAAAGATATGGGGATAACTAAGTGTATAAAAATTAATAACTTATTTTATTTATTTATGGATGTAATTAATTGTTAAGTAATAACAAATATACATTAATTTAAATAAAATAAAATATATGTGTGTAAAAATATACAGTTAAAGTATATATTGTGATATTTAAATTTTCATTTTGTGTTTAATTCAATATAATTATAATGTATTTATATTCGATCCTGACTTGTAATTCTGTATAGTTGATTATTTGTAAGAGATATAAAAACAGGTAAAAGTTGAAGATGAAAGCAAGGAAAATTGTGTAGTTAAATTGGAAATAGAGATCAGTAGCTAAGTTTGTAGTAGATATACTAAATATAGGAATTTCTTACTTTATGATATATCAAAATATATTAAAATTTATGATAGCATAATGAAATTTAAAATTAAATTATTTAAAGATATAATTTTTCATAATTTTAAAGTATATAAAATAATATATTTTTTTAGTTTATTCATTCAAGAATTGAATAGTAAGGTTATTAAAAAGATTGAATGGAATGTTAAAAATCAGTAGTTCAATAATTGTTAATTAAAATTTTATTGGCATAGAGTGAAAGAGATCAAAAAATAATAAATGTTATAGGATATAATAGAAAAAAAATATTAATATCTCAAAATATTTTCATAAGATCATTTTTGTTTTATAGAAAATACATATTTTTAATCTTCTTATAAATTTAGAGTTGTCAAGATTTTATAAATTATATTTGTTAACAGAAGTTCTAAATACTAATGATTGTAAATAGTTAACACAAAAAGTTATTAATCAAAAATAAAGGTAAGTTATAACAATAAAACCTTATATTATTAAAAGAAGATAGCAAATATTTTATCTAGCGCCATGCTTGCAATTATATTTCATTCCAATATCAGCCTTTCAAGCTAATTGAGCACGCGCCTTTTGAGAGTGTTCAATCCAAGATATAGTATTTATGCAGGAATAAAAAGAATCCCTCTTATTCCTATGACTAGGCGCGTGGTCAATTAACTTGAAAGGCTAATATTGGAATGAAATAAAAGAAGATAGTTAATTTTTAGTTCTAGACAATTACCATTAAGTGAATATAAAAAGGTTTAAATGTTTAAATTATTTTGTTATATTATTATATAATTTTCTTTATATTGATATTTGTTAAATTATTTATTAGTTTAAAGATCATTATTTTAAAAAAAAATTCTGTAAAAAATATGTTAATAAATTTAATGTTTATAAATTGACTTAAGTATTTAGAGTTGTGTTTTTTTCATCTGAATCATCATCACAATATCATTTTCATAGAATACTAAGTGTGCTATACAAATTAATTAAAGAAGTAACTGAAGTCTAAGATAATGTATAGTAATTATTTAAGAATGGCATATTTTAAAAGACATATTAATCTATTACAAATTAATATTATCACATAAGTCACTAAATAAGTATATATTCTGAATGTATTAAATTTGTTTATTCATTGGAATAATAGAATATTAATTATTTTATTGTTAAAATTATATATTATTATTTTAATTGAAATAAAAGTGGCTATTTATTATTAAAATATTATAGAACAGAAAACATAAAATAGTAAGTATAAATAAGCATTTATTTTTATAGCGTCTGTATACAATTGTAATTACATCCGAATATCAGCCTTTCAAGCTAATTGTGCAAATGCTTTGTGAGTGTTAATAATAAATGAATACTTTCTGACCAATACAAGATATAGTATTTATGCAGGAATAAAAAGGAATCCTTTTATTCCTACGACTCAAATATTTATATATGAGCAAATCTGAAGTACTGGCACAGAAAGTGTGACAATAGAACAGTCACTTTAAATTACTGTATACAATGTCTGAATGAATGATGTCGATGAAATTATCTAGAAATTACTAAACGTCATTCCAACTGAAACTTAATCATATATATAAATATTTGAGTCGTAGGAATAAGCGGATTCGTTTTTATTCCTGCATAAATACTATATCTTGTATTGGTCAGAAAGTATTCATTTATTATTAACACTCACAAAGTGTTTGCACAATTAGCTTGAAAGGCTGATATTCGAATGTAATAAAATAGTAAGATAATTTTATTTATAATTATAATAAATAACAGTTTTTAATTTATTACATTAACTATAGAATTAAGTAAAATCCCTCTTTATATCTTATAGTTTGAGTAAATAGCTAATTTAAAATCAGTGATAATCCTGAGATCTTATTATTATATCATCATCATCATCATTATTATTATTATTATTATTATTATTATTATTATCATTATTATCATTATTATTATTATTATTATTATTATCATTATCATTATCATTATTATTATTATTATTATTATTATTAATAATAATAATAATAATAATAATAATAATAATAATAATAATAATAATAATAATAATAATAATAATAATAATAATAATAATAATAATAATAATAATAATAATAATAATAATAATAATAATAATAATAATAATAATAATAATAATAATAATAATTATAGCACTATAAGAATAGTAATGATTGGAAACAAATATACAGTAAAGTCATAGTATAAATTTATTAATTAATTCACATTAATGTTCATGTTTACAGTTGTTTTATTATATTTTTGTTAGTCATGAAAATATCTAAATGTTTAATAAGGAAAAGTATCTTGGTATTCTTATGTCATTGAGCAGAGATACTTTGGTATTTTTTTAATGTTAAAAGGATTGTGACCTTATCAAATAGACTATTTGGGTCTTATAAATTAAAAATAATTTATATATATTAACAGGTTCTAATATACATTTTGAACTAACCAGATTTTTTATTAAGTCTAGGTTAAACATAGCCTCTTAATTATTATAAACCAATCTTTTGTATTTAAACAGCTTTTTAAATCACTTTTTTCAGTAATTATAATCTTATGTTTAAAATGTAAGAGCATTTTTTTTATTGTAGTTTATGAAAACATTAAGATTATTTGTGACACCTGAGTTGAAAGAAATGCCAATTAATAAGTAGAGAAGAAGATACACAGCATTGGTTATAAAAAATATAGATATTTTTAACCTTTAAAATTAAAATAATTACAAAAGAGTTTTGTCATCATGAAAATTAATTAATTTTTATTCATGTATTTATTAAAGAGTATTTATTGGTAATTAAGTTTGTGAAAAATAGTCGTGATTGAAACAATCTAATGTCATCATCATCAACCATTATAAATCCACTGCAGGATGAAGGTCTTTCCAAATTCAATCCATCTTTTCCTATCTTTAGCTTCTTCTCTCCACATCACCCCTCCACACTTTCTTATTTCATCCATCCATCTCACATGTGGTCTCTTTCTGGGTCGTTTAAAATCTCTTGGACTCCAGTTTAAGATTTCAATTGCCCATGTATTATCATATCTTTGAGCAATCTATTAATTTTTTCAATGAGGTCAGTAACACCTGTTTGTTCTCTTACCCATATATTGCATTTTTGATCTCTTCTTGTTACTCCCAACATGCATCTTTCTATACTTCTTTGAGTGGTCTGAAGTCTCTGTATTTCTCTTCTATTAAGTGTCCAAGTCTCAGATCTATAAATAAGAACTGGTAAAACACATTTGTTAAAAAACTTCCCTTTCAAACACATAGGCATATTTCCTTTTAGTATCAAGTTATTTCTACCAAAAGCACTCCAACCAACAAGTTTAATTCTATGATTAATTTCATCCATTATGTTTCCATCTTAATTAATAATCTGACCAAGGTATTTGTAATGGTTAACTTTTTCTAACTCATCATAATCAATCTTTATTTTCATATTTTGAGAAAATCCATTAAACATTACTTTAGTCTTTTTAACATTTATTGTTAGTCCTACTTCATCTGATAACTCCTGCAACATTTCCTGCAGCTCTAAAGTATTATTTGCAAAAAGAACTATACCATCTGCAAAATCTAAATGACTTAAATAATCTCCATTTACTTTCACTCCATTAGCTTCCTATTTTAATCCAGAAAATACTTCTTGTAGCACCGCTGTAAAAAGCTTTGGAGATATGGAGTCACTGTGTCTTGTGCCTTTTTCAATGTTGATTTTCCTAGTATTATTATGTAATCTAATTATTGCTGTTGCATTTTTATAAATATTCTTTAAAATACGACAATATCCTCGATCTATATTTTGATGATCTAATGCTTTAATCACTGAAGAAGTTTTTATAGAATCAAATGCCTTTTCATAATCTACAAATCCAAAGCATAATGGCAACTCATATTCATTTGTCCTTTCTATAACTTCCCTCAATACCTGGATAAGATCTACTGTACTAAAGCCACTTTTAAATCCAGCTTGTTCTCTTGGTTGGTGGAAATCCAATGTTCTCTGTAGATGAATTGTAATTATCTTGGTAAAAATTTTGATATAAAACAGATAAAAGGCTGATAGGTCTTTAATTTCTAATATCTTCTTTATCATCTTTTTTAAAAAGTAATATTAATACTACATTCTACCAAACATCTGGTCCATCTTTATCATTTAGACATTTGATATATAACTTTACTAAAAAATTTCTATTTCTTCACCTGTTTCTTTTAATATATCAATTATAATTGCATCATTACCTGGAGCCTTTTCTTTCTTTATACATTTAATTGCATGTCTCACTTCTTTATTTAAAATTCTGAGCAATTTGGAAGATGTAATAGATATCGGAGGTACTTGTTTTTTATTACAATATAATTCTTGATAAAAGTCTTCTACCCATTTCATGACATCATCTCTCTTTTTACTAATAATTGCATCTTTTTTTTTATTTCAGATATAAATTTCCTACTAATATCAAAATGTTGTTTTACACTCGGAGACTTTTATTCTCTTCTACAGCTTTCCTTGCTAGTTCACAGTTATACTTTCTTACATCATATTCAACTCTTTTCCACACCATTTTACAAAATTTGAGCTATTCAATCCTTTTTAATGCATCATTTTTTTATATCTTCATATTCCTTCTTTTCATTATAAATCTCTAGTCTCAGTAGAAATTCTACTGGTCAATTGCTGCTTTTCCTACCAGCTATCTTTGTTGCAGTTTTTAAAAGTGTATCAGTTATTTTTATATTAATCTCATTCAAATCTGAATCATGTTCAAAATCTACTAATCCTTGAAACCGATTTGTAAGTTCTAATTTAAATTCATTATAATGTTTCTGAAGATTAAAAATATCAACTGTAAATATTGTTTTTAATAATTTTTGTCTCTCTAATTTTGCATTAATTTTGCTAATCAATGATCACTTCCTATATTAAATTTATTAAGAACATTATAATCTTAAAATGTGTATTTTCTGTTAGTCAAAATATAATCTAATACTGCAGTACCTTCATTTGGATGCTCCATGTCCATTTCCTTTTAACATTTTTCTCAAAAAAAAATTCATAATATAAAGTTTTTCTTTTTCTGAAAATTCCACAAGTCTATGTCCTCTCTCATTTCTATTACCATAACCAAAATTACCTACAGCACTTTCATCTTTCATTTGTTTACCAATTCTAGTATTAATGTCTCCCATAACAATTTTAAAATGTTGTTTACTCTGATCAAAAGTCTTTTATACATCCATATAAAAATCTTCTATTTCATCACTATGAGATCTTGTTGGGGCATAAACCTGAATTATCTCCATTGGGTATCTGCTATTAAGTTATATAACTAATCTTGCCACTCTGTCCAATACACCATCAATCTCCACAATGTTGTTCTTCCACTTTTTATTTATAATGAATCCTACTCCACTTGCATTTTCAATATTTGTATCTTTATAATAGAGTACATGTCCACTTTTTAAATCAATTATCTCTTCATCTTTTCTTCTAACTTCACAAAGTCCAATAATGTTCCATTTAATAAAAGACAGTTCTTCTTCTAATTCTTGCAATTTTCCTTCACTTAAAAGTGATCTGCAGTTGTATTTAGTTGTCATCACCTAATGTACTATTAATGAAATAAGATATGCATTCCTATGTTTTTATTAATTAATTTTTTTTTATTATTTAACCTTTTATACTGAATACCATCTTATATTTAATGCACATAAACCAGTATTGTAGATCAATTAATATGTTTTATATATTATTATTATTATTACATTCCCACAATTTTCATGTTAACACTTAAACTAATAATTATTTATTAGTTTAAATATGAGGATTGTAATGACATAATTTATATATAATTAGCACTTAGCTAATGGAGCTTTAGGTTGGTTTTATATAATTTATATACAAACTCTCAAATATAAATAATGCTAGCATATTTTAAAATTGTATTATAAATGAATTTTAAAAACATGTAACTAGTAAATATTATTTTGTCCAAAATTTTTATGATACTATTTTAGAAAGATATCAAAAAAGATTAAATAAATTAATTTATTAATATATATATATATATATATCAGAAAAAAATTAATAATAATGATATAAATTTCTCTGGAAGTCTTGTGAGATTTAAGCACCCTGCTAACAGATTAAGTATTTAACAGCTTCATTCATATGTGTCTTTCAAATTATATTACTCACTTAAAATTGATTCTGAAATTTTAAGTCATCTGAACTATCATTGTGATCTGCTTACAGAATTAGTCAAGTATCTCCTTAACATGATTTTTCTACACTGGTGTTTATAAATGCCTAATAATAAAAATATAATTCAAATTCTAATAAATAATTCAAAAAGATATTTTTAAATTATCGTAAGTCCTCAATGTATATCTGTTGTATATAAAGTGTCCTCTCTTTAAAAAAAAAATTTTGTGCAAAGAACAATATATACAAAAAACATCATTTTAATAAAAATTAAACAATAGTAGTTACTATTATTATTATTATTATTAATAATAATAATCACTACCATTAATGTGAGCATTATTTTACTTTTAATATAGTCTTTATTAATTAGATATGTGGTTACATGATTTGCATTAGTTTTGGTGTATAGGGTCTTTTACATATATACACTTTATACTTTAATTGGTATCAAAAGGATTATTAGTTCATATATATATTATACCTAAATATTTATTTATTAAAATCAGTTTCAAAAAGAATTATATATAGTTGATGGAGAAATAAATAGGTCCTAAAATGTGCTGTTAGATTTAAAATGTTTTTGTATTGGTTACAATTCAATCGAGTGGGTGATTTATTATACAATATATTAATTTTAAAAATGAATAAACTTTATGGTTAATAATAGGTATTGGATATTAAAACAAGAATCATATCCTAATTTATTTTAATTACCAATTGTTACAGTGGTCTAAGTTAGATTATTAACTTCGTATGGTTGCAAATATATGTAAAAATAAAGATTTGATCTCTAATTTTAATTTATTTTATAGAAATGTGATGGCAGTATTTTAAATTAGGCTGAAGCAAAGATGGCATCTGAGAACCAAAGAATAAATAGAATATATAATAGTTGTTCTAATCCTGGTGAAAAATCCTCTCTTTACCTTGTTAATTAGCATGATGAATGAAGCTGATTGGGTCTTAGTGATAGATGTAATGAGTGTTTGCTATATTTGAAATCATGGGTACTTAAAAGGAAAGTGTTGGATATTTATCCCTCCTTATGGCAAAGTGAACAAGTTGAGCATAACATGTTTTAGATAAAAAGCTATAGAGTGGTAAAGCTTCCAAATTAATCTTGATAAGAAAGTTAAGATATTTGGGCAGAACCGAATTTAAACTTTTAGATAATCTTTTTGTTTGTGCAGTGAAGAAGTTGAAGGGTTAATAATTATTTTTATTTTTTTAAGTGTTAATATTTGCTTGTTTTTTTAGACAGGATTGTACATTTACCAATAACTTATATTAGTTGATACAGTATTCTGTTTGAGCATGGAATATATGGTAAGGTTATTAAGAAGGCATTTGAAAATGGTATTTTTAATTAAAAAGAGTGTATCTTTTGAGGTGATGCAAATAAATTTCCTTGAATCTGACAAAAGGGTTAGAAATTTTGGTATTATATTTATTAATTTTTGGAGATGGATTAAAGGGATAGAATAAAGTGAGAGGCCATTGTTATTAACATGTTTTCGAATGGTTCTAGTATTCATCACCACAACCTTTCCTCCCCATATTAGTTTGGTAATAATGAGTTTATATTAAATTTAATAGTAAATAAAATATTTTAAATGGCATCTATTTACTTTGATTTAAACTAAATAAATAAATAAAATTTTGTAAAAACTTTCTTTATATTTCTTTTACTAATATAAAATGAAGTAAGTAAACAAATTAAACTTTTTTAAATAATCTTTTAGAAATAACTACAATAGAAAATTTAGTGAAAGTAGTTCAATTTAATTTCAATTAAACATCAAAAAATCTGATAAAAGAAAAACTAAAATAGTAGTTATTTTCTCTTATCTGTTCAATTTAATCCAAAAATATCTAAAATTAAAAAGAATGTGCAAAAGAAATGAGACTCCATTATCAAAAAACAGTCCATAAAAAAAAAACAATTTTAAACACAAATTAATTTTTGAGAGGAAAAAAAGATTAGCAAAAGTCATGAAAATTTATAAATAAAATATTTTTCAGTAGAAAAAATCATTTTCTGGAGTCAACATCAAAATATATTTCAATCGCAATAAGAAGTACTATATTTGAGAATAAATTTTTAAAAGATAATAAAACAGTATTAACCTGATTAAAAAAATTGTTGCCTTCTAGTTGTAAAGCAAATGATTATTGCATCTAAATATTTAATTGTTGAATGCAATTGGATTACAGAATAATAAAACTACAACTAGTTTTACATACACGGTGGAGTTACAATATCTATACTTTGCCCCAAATCCTTTCACATATGTCATACAATATCTCATATTTTGTTGATAAACTTTGATTAGATTAGAATACCTGCAAAAGCACAGTACTTTTCAACACTTACTTATATATAACATAAATGCTTTTTATATGTATTGTATGCTTATATAAATTAAAATTATAGTATCAATTTAAAAATTAATAATATAATTATTAATAATAAATTGAGGAGATACATTTATACATATTTTACTGAGTATGTATTCATTCATTTATTCACTGAAAAAATAAAATTAAAAAACTTACTGTACTCTATTTTATTTTTAAAATAACATGAATGAAAAATGTAATGTCTTTCATCATTTAAATATGCTCTGATGTGATATGCTTTTTTCAAAAACTTTTTTTCTTTTCTAGAAACATAATACATTGTAGTCTCTTTAAAAAAGTTGTTATCTCTAATTGTTTTGTCTTTTTAAGTCAATATCAACTTGAATTATGTTTTGAAATTTTGTAAAACAAAATTTTAGCATTGCCTTAGAAAACATTTATTATGAAAATATTTTGCATCAAATTTGGAAAGACTAATAAAGAAAAAAAATGTTTGAGCTTTCAACATAAACTTAAAATTGTTAATTAATAAACACGATAGTATAGTTGTTGTTTTTTTTAACATGATTGTCTATCACCTCAAAAATGGAAAAATGGTTTCTAACATGTCTTAAAATTTATTTAATTTACAAATTTGAATGATTTTTTGGAGGGGGTTATTTATTTACATTTTTGTTTTGTTTATCTACATTTTTTTTTGGGGGGGGGGGATAGTCTCTAATTGAAATCATCAGTATTGATCTAATGCAGTTCATGATTTCACTATATTTTATAATATTTACATTGTTTTATTTTTTGTTGGCCCAGAATTACCTAGTTGTAGATAATGTTATTCCCTTGTACTGTCTGACTATAGCACTCAGACTGCACACACATATGTATGTACTATTAGTTTATTAAGTAAAGTTCATATATTGATTGTAAACAGGAATCGAATAAAGTTCTCCAAAAATGTAAACATTCTAAAAAATTTACATATGCTATATGCATCTACATTTTCATTAAACTAATAAATGTTAATTTATACAAATTATACAAGTGGTATAAAACGGTAAAAATCTATGACTTCTGTTTTTGAATAGAGAAATATAAAAGGAAGCACACTCTAATTTATATAAACTAAGCATGCATGTGAAGAAGCTTAAGTCACAGTTTAAGAAAAATAAGTTTGTACATATAAATTATTTTATTCATGAATTAGAAAATTAATCGATATATTAAATTTCTTCTAATAATATCTCTTTTTTTTTTCAAGTTAATAGAATCATAATGTTAAATTTAAATGTTTGTGCTGGGTTTTACTATATTAAATTTACTGATTTATACTTAATTGATATTGTCATTGAGTATATAGCAAACAGACATAGTTGACACTCCAATAAGATCAAGACAAAAGTGAAAAGAAAGTTATCTAGATATAGAAGATTATTTCATCTCTACAATTTGTAAATTCATGCATATTAATAGAAAACCATAACTGACTGACAAAGAAGAAGAATAACACTGCAAAATAGCATCATTAATAACTGTGGAGCATTTAGAAAAATACATACTCATCAACAACTGTGTATATAACAAAATGTTAATGTGGATGTCTGGGAAAGAGATAGTTCAAATAGCCAACTGATTATACAAAACAAAAGCTCCTGCAGAAATACACAATGCCTAGATATGTTAATGTTGTGGTGAAAATGCCATTTAAACAAAAAGAAGTAAATGTATAAAAGAACGTCACTATGTTTGAGAAAAATAGGATTTTTATCATGTGTTTGTCTAATCAAATAGAAAAATGAGCCATCTCCAGATTCTAAGTCTAGGCAAAAGAGAAACTGGCATTAAAAAATAAAACAATGTGAATAATGACTGTTTTATGTTGGACATCCACATCTTGAACAAAATGTTAAGATGAAAATATTTAACAGAGCAGTATTTTCTCTAATGTCATAAAATCATTGAACAAATATTATTAAAAATAGTAAAAGAAATATAATGCTAGAAAAAATTGATTTGGTAGCAATTGACATAAATGAAAACAGGATAATAATATATGGAATAGAAACTTCATCAGTTGAAACTAATTTGAGAGTTATACATCTACCTCTTTACATAGTGAAAAGAGATTTAAGCCCAATATTGGATAGAAATTGGTTTAAACTTTAGGGATTTGTATCAATATAATAAATAGTGCACAGTTGGAGTCAAAGGTATGAAAAAAATTGCCACAGTTATTTAAATTAGGTCTATCAAAGATAAATTCATGGCTGGGGGGCATTTAACTAGTGAATGCTGCTCATCCAGTTAGATGCCAACCACAGATGATTTCTTTTGTCTTAAAATCAAAATTGAAACAAACAAGTCAAGATATGGTTAAGAGAGACATTATTTCACAGGTTGAAGAGTCATCACAGGCAACACCAGTTATGGTAATTCTAAAGCCTGATGGAATTATTCACCTATGCACAACTATCACCTAACACTGAACAACCACATCAATAAAGAAGTTTATCCTGTATCCGGTGTTTGTGAAGGCTTAGCATCATTACAGAATGGAGTGTACATTGATAAAATTGATTTTAAATTCCCATCATTAAATTCATATAATGACCAGAAATGTTTAACATCTGACCACTTGAAATTACTTACAAGAAATAAATTACCATAGAAAGTAAGAGTAGCACCAAATATTGAAGAAGTCATTTTTTGCCTTGATGACATCTTAATACATGTAGAAATAGAAAGTGAGTTATCAATATGCAAGTATAAAGTTTGTGCTAAAGTGAAATAAGCTGATGCAAGCTTAAATGCTTTGAAATGCATTTGGTCTACCAATGGAATAAAGTTTCTGGAACATATCATAAAGAATAAAGGAAATGCCCAAATATTCAGGAAAGGTGAAACCTATCCAGAATTCTGCTAAACCAACATGTGTTAAAGTCTTCTTAGTGCTTTGGAGTTTACTCAATTTCTTTGAGAGTTCTTGAAAAGCAAATCATATATAGTGACACTATTATACTAATTGTTATAAAAGAAATAGCAATGGAGGTGGAGAATAGAATATGATAAAGCATTCAAGAAGACTAAGAAGTCATCCACCTTGTGTCAAATCTTTGCTTACTGCTGCAATAATCAAGAAGTATGGTGTAGGACTGTTATGTCATATCTTTCTATGGATGTGAATGTCCAATTGCATGTGTATTATAGGAGCATAAAAGAACTACATTAAATGGATAGTGATTATGTCATTTAAATGGACTTTCAAAATTATCAGATATACACGAATTTGAGCGTAATATATGTGTGTACGTATCTTAATAGTGTGAATGACTTAGTAATGTTTCGCTGTAGCTTATGTTTAAGGGAAATAGCAAGCTATAACAAATACCGTTGTTAATAATGAAAATTTTATTGCTCACTGAAATGTGCTATCTTTTTGCTAAGTCGGTTATCTTTGGGAAGAAAGTTTATATATATATAAAGGCACATAAAAAAGTAAAATTAGTGAAATTATATATTTATATGTGTATATGGGTATCATTAATATTAAAAAAGTTTTTAAAGATTGGAAATTATTATATGGCTTAGCTTATGTATTAATTTATAAAATATTTGTATAAATCTCTTTTGTCGGAAAACTTAAGTCCCCTATTACTAAGTTTGATTGAGCCTTTTTACGATAGCTGCAAGACGAATTATGCAGCCAAGTTCCCCTCCGACTATCTTCATTGGCGTTAATATTGTCAACTGAATGAAATTGGCGAACCGATATTCTGTTTTTTAATCTTATCGTTTAAGGAAAGTTTCTAGAGAAAGCAAGCAATGTTTTCTTTTCGACCGTTTACCATAAAAAAAAGGCATGCGGTATAATAACTTGTATTAATGGAATAAATCCGATAAGCTACCAATTCAAAAATGCGGAACGAATAAAACTGATGCGCGTCTTATCAAAAAGCAGATACTGTTTTTGTAATTATTATTAAACAATGCAATGTTGATTGGTCGTTGGCAGAATTTTCTTTTTTAATTTAAAATGAATTTAATCTTATTCTACAAAGAAAATGCAAAAGCAAATAGATTTTTTTAAATTCACTTTTTCTTAATTACTCTATAGAATAGATACACAGACTTATGAATAGATGTATATGTTAGATTCTCTCATACAGGAACTGCATAGTGTAATAATTAAAACAACAGCTTGGCATACTCAGGATATAGGGTTCATATACTGAATAAAACATACTAAGTTTAATATTCTCTTAATTAGTTAATTGCAATGATGAAGTAAAGGATTCAGAATGAAAATTTTCTGAGTCGATATCCAGATGAATAAAGTAAAAAAATAATTTGGTACCAAGTAGATCTGGACCTTCAAATTTCTTTATTTAACAATCATAAGATTTTTAAGGGATTAACCAAACAATTTTTTTCAGGTAGCTAAGAATATGTTCATAAGTCTGATCAGGTACCTGTCTATTTATATTTAGTGAACTATCCGATGCTAGTCAGTAAATGGGTATTTGAATGTCAGATAAATGTTCTCACATTAACAGTTTGGAAAAACATAAATTATTATTCAAACTTTATCACTTCTTGCAATTTGTAATAGTCAAATATATACCTAAGCACAGAAATCAACTTAAATTTTATTGAAAACATTTTTTACCACTTTCCAACTTTTACAATCATTATAAATTTTAATAGTAACTTCCTATGCTTTGGGCTACAGCATAAAATTATAAATATGCCAGTGTAGATACCTTGATTATATATATTGAGATAGATTAGCATCACGATACCCATAGTATATGCATATATATATTTAAAGTTTAAAAAGGAAAAGTACAAGAGAACATAGACAAAACATATATATATATATTATTATTTGAAAAAAAATTAAATAGTATTATTAATCTATAAATTAGCAATACTGTAATTATTTAATATAAAATACGAAAGATTAAACTGGTGTAGCCCTACAATATAAATGAGCATTATCTTTATTAAAATAAAATGAATTTTAAAAAATAAAACTTGAAGATGTAAACATTCGGTTACAATTTCTTGTTTATAAAATTATGATTTTAGATTTGTAAGCTAATTAATGATAATTAACCTAATGGGCCATAATTAAACAAGCAACTCTTGGAAAAATAGTCAGGTGTAGTAAAATTGTGTTTTTTTTTAAATAAATAAAAACAGTACTTGGTTGATTTTATTGTGTCATAAGTTAGGAAAAGTATTTAAGTTGTTGAAGTTCCAACTAATTCTATACAAGTAAAAACCATGACAAATATTCAGAAAAGCAAAAGGAAGTAAAAAAGAAAATTAAGCAATATCACTGTACAAAGTGGTTATTGATGACAAAATTGTAGCTTTACGAAAACATTCACTGTGTTATTGAAAACTTAAGAATAAAGCACTAGACTTAAATAAGTATACAAGTTGTGTGGATCTACCAGGATGTAAGCTTGCATTGAAAGTTGCCCAAATAAAAATCTTTTAGAAGCCTGCCTAATGATAGTTTGAACCTGTCAGAAGACCAGTGTTAACTTTAAACGCCTTTCACACTTATAAACATAACTGATCAACCACAGATAAATACTTTCAGTACTCTGTATTAAACTGAAAATTACACAAAAGAAAATCTCAATAGTATATATACTTTTCATACAATTATGTAATTCCAGCATACTTGTACTATTCAAGTTAATATGAAAAGATAAAATAAAACTAATAAGAAAGTCTTAAATGCACTGAGCCAGCTTTTGGCATATTGTTGCCAGAATCATCATGCTGACAAGAACTGCACAGTTAAAAATATGCATATATAGTGATATAAAAACTAATATGTAAGTTTAAATTATAATTTTTATTTAAACTCAAAAGTTTCATTCCATCAGAAATAAAAATGTATAAATAAATATATCTAAAAAAGACAACTCAAAAAGTATTTCTTGACAAAGCAACACTTTTCAGTTAACCCAAATCAAAAGCATAAATATCATCATTATTTGCTCAGTATTTATCAATATCAAATTGTAATAATTTAATATAATTTTATTTCTATGAAATACCACAAAAATACATGGGCATAACTAATTGAAGGAAAACAAAAATATCTATTTGACAAGTATTTTTAAAAAATGTCAAAAAAGGAATAAAAATTCTTTGAATAAAAACAATATTGCTATTTTAATAAACAAAGAATGTAAAATGAAGCATTTAAAAATTTTAAAAAAATGACTGTTTATCTACTAAAGAAGGCTCATTACCACATGTTATGAATAAAGTTTGCTTCACTTTTTTTAGTTAGATGCAGTTGTTAGATCAGAATGTTGAAGTTGAAAGGAAAACCACTAGATCAAATAATTTAAAAGACACTTCACAAGGAATCAAAATTAAATAATATTTTCTGAATGTAACATTTTTTTAAACTTCAAATGCAAGCTTCAGTGACTAAGAGACTACATGAAAAGTTTTTGATTATTTTTTTCATAATTGATATAGGTAAATCATAGTGAAATTATTCAGGTAACTGGAATGATTTTATAAATCCTGAATTCATATAACAAATCACCAGAGGTAGACTTTATTAAAAATTTTAATTATAACAATAAATAATTAATACAAAATACTAATTTCTGAAGATCCAGAATTTAATTAGAGGTAGAATTTAAAGTGAAATGGGGATATAATGTATAAATAATTAAGCTATTTTTTCAAAGATCAACTTAAAAATTATTTTTGTTTGGATCCAAAGTGAATTCCAAAATAAGTAATAACAGATAATAAAAGTTTTTAGATAGCTTTTAATTTGTTAAGTAGGATCTTACAAAAATGATCAAACAAAAAAGTTCAACTTAATAATGATGTACAAGAGGACCTATGAACAATAATAACATTCATTTTATTTTGATGCACTCTGTGTATATGCTGTCAAATTACATAAGGTCAAGATAGCATAAATATATATTTCCAGTATCTCACTAGTAAGACAGAACTTTAACTGATAATTGGAGATTACAACACTGTTCTTCTGATGATTGATATTGTATGACTTTATCTTGACAATCATATGATCATTATTCTATTTACATAAATACTTATTTTTACATAATTTAAGAAAAGAAAATAAATACAAAATTTTATTTTTAAATAAATAATAAAAATATTATTACAACCAAAAAATTTAAAGAATGTTGATTTCAAAATAAGTAATGAAAAAAAAATGGTTTATTTTAATATAATATTATTGATTATTAAAAAAACATATTGCATGGAAACTATCAAGTATTGTTATCCAAGAGGTCAGTGCAGCAGCCTTGCACACAAGCAGTTGGTTGCAGACGGTTGTTGTGGATTTGCCTCCCGGCCGATGCTATGACATATGGAAAAAAAGGGTAAATTAAATGTGTTCTAAATAGATATTTTTCCAATATCATATATCTACACTTAACATTTTTATGTAGATTTATGTTATAGGTATTAATATAAACTAACAACAACACATAATTTTTGCAATTTACATTTTATTAATTAACGGTAACATCTTTTATATTTCTCTTTCCCTCCCACTTTCTCTCTTCTTCTCTGTTTTCTTTTCTGTCAACTCTCTTTTACTTTCTTATCCCTTTTTGTCTCCTTTTTTTCTGTCTCTATCTTTTCTTTATTTTGAAATCTAAATGTAATCAGTGAGTTATTTGAAGACTGCTGTGGCAAATTTATAACTATTTTCATTGATTTTCTTACAGAAAAAAATGAATTATTGTTATACTTATCTTATTAAACATATTTTATTATCATTATAATATTCAAATTAATGGCCTGACATTTCAAACTTTTATAATAATTACATAGTTCTAATGTTAGGTTTAAAAATCCATTCTATTTTATACAAATATATTTGCAAGCGATAATACTTCTATTGTTTCGAACTTGAGATAGATTACTTTTTTCTTAACACAAACATAGTAATAATAGTAAGTAGATTATAAATTGTATGATTTTTTTTTTACATAGATTATACGATTAATAAGGAAAATTTTTATTTGACATTTGCATTTATAATACTTGAAAGTTATTTTTAATTGTAAAAAATAAATTTTACATCTTATTGTTTACATATTTCAAAAATTCTGTAAAGAGAACAAATATTATTAGAAATATAAATTCCCATGTATTGCTATTAAAATTTTATTATAGCAATGGTTCGAAATTTAGAATAGAACAAACATTTATAATTTTTTAAAGATTCTTTTAAGATCCATTCTCATATAAAAATATAAATAAATTTTAGGCCGTAACATTTTATATTATTTAATACATCTAAACACTGATGCATCTGGTTGCTGAGGTATTTCATTGCATAAAAAGAATGATTGAAAACAAAGATATTTTCAAAAACAGAAATAGACTTGAACTGTCTGTGTAAATCATTCAGTATAATGGTCATTTGAACCATTAAACATCACATGATCACTATCTCTTGTACTAGCACATAATTGCTATTAAACAAGCAAAACTCTCTCCATACAGTATCCATTGATTACTCTGGTTGGCACAGGGTAGCACTACTGTATTGAGTGAGTTTTGCCTTGTATAATGGTCATTTACTAAATTATTTGTATTTAGATTATATAGTGATATTGTGTTGGATTCTTTCCAATCATTGAATCGAATTCTTTAATGTTTTAACTAATTTAAAGTTAATTTGTACTTTGGTAAGTATATTCATCTATTAATAAAAAAAACTGTTTCTTAATTATAGAATGCAATGGTTTATTAATGGAATTATTCTATTATTTTCTTCATGTCTTTTTTGGCCTCACTTATGATAGGTAGCATGGAAATCAAAATGGTGACTTTATTTTGTAAATATTGAATTTAATTTGATACCCTAACCAATTATCAAAGACTAAATAGGCTTGAGCAGGTATAAATGTGGAGATCAGCAGTTCAATTCCCATGCTATCTATCACTACTCAGATTAACAGTATTTGAAAAAAAAAAACTATTTGAAATGTTGTGCTACATACTAGCCTATATCCGTTATTACTACAGTTAAATGTATTCGTAAAACTATAATTAAA
This sequence comes from Epiperipatus broadwayi, assembly GCA_028023455.1. Classification (NCBI taxonomy): domain Eukaryota; kingdom Metazoa; phylum Onychophora; class Udeonychophora; order Euonychophora; family Peripatidae; genus Epiperipatus; species Epiperipatus broadwayi. The sequence goes on from JAQFVV010006209.1 coordinate 15,606,225, forward strand.
GTTGATAATTTAAAAAAAAAACAATTTAAATAATTCAGCTAGAAGATGAAAGTAGTCCACATTAGTTAAAAGTAAAATATCTTCACAATATTTCCAAATTATTATTAGATTGTATTAGTTAATAAATTAAGTGTTGTTGTTGTTATTGTTGTTATTGTTATTGTTATTATTATTATTATTATTATTATTATTATTATTATTATTATTATTATTATTATTAATTATTATTATTATTATGATGTTTCAATGATGAGCTTTATTTTCTTTAGATAGTTACAATAGTTTTACACAGCTTAGATTGCTATGTTTATATGGGTAATCTGTAGTTGTAGTTTTATATATATAAAAGTTGATTTATTGGTTTACACAGGATTGCAAAAATATTTACATACTGTGGATTAGTTACAAAGGTTTTACATAGTTTGGATTGCTGTGGTTTCATAGACAATTTGTAGTTATGTATGTGCAAGTTGATTTATTTATTTACATAAAATTACAGAAATTTTTATATACTGTGGATAAGTTATAAGGGTTTTACATAGCTTGAATTTCCATGGTTACATGAGCAATTTGTAGATGTAGGTTTACATATATAAAACTTGTTTTATTGATCTACACAAGATTACATACATTTTACATGCTCTGGACTGCTGTATCTACAGATGCAAACCAGATTTATGTTTATGTGATTGGGTTTCCTGGGTAACATAGATGAGGATCTAGCAATTTTCATGGTAGTGTGGCAATTGTGTGAGAGGTTCATGTGTGTGCTGACTTTGTCTCTATATTGTTTTGTGGTCAGGCTTAGGTTTTGAGTACTTTTGGAGCATAAAAAACTAGAGCTCTTTAACTTGGTTGTAAAGAAATGGATGGCTGCTGATTTCATCTTTAAAACTTTGCACTAGTATTACAATTGTCAGACATTGGTCATGGTTGAGGGTATTTGTTGTTTATGGAAAATAGATACAGATTGATCTATGGAATCAAGTTATGAGAATTCAGTTTACAGAGTCCATGTCCAGCATCTACAGCTTAATCATATTTGTTTTTGGTTTTTAAGTTTTCCAAGTCTTGGGGGGGGGGAGCATTCAGGCTTTCTTTTGGTTCATTAGAAATGTTGGGGGGGGGGTAGATGGCTGGTATAGGTGGTAAATATGGAGAAATGGTCTCCATGATATGTGTTGAGGTTTTATTGTGAATAGTCTGGTCATTTTCATGTGTGTAATTATAAATAAGAGCTTCTGGGATTGTATTAACTTTATTTGAAACAGTGTTGGCTTCAATTGTTGCATTGGGAGAAGGTTTTGAAACAATATTATCTGAGTCATGGATTTTTTGTATATCAACTAAGTTGGAATATTTGTCATTATCATTATCTGCCTTGTGGAATATCAAATCAGTAGGTGGTAGAGTGAGGTTGAGCATGGATGAGTATACAGAATAGATAGTATGTCCATGGATAGACTCTTGACTATTTATGGATGTAATCATGGAAAGATTTGCTATTGACTATTCTTTGTTGACTTGGAGATTTAGGTGATCAGCTGTTTTTCCTGAAAGTGAAGTTTGAAGATTAATACATTGCACTGCTAAATGACCCCACTGGTGACAGGAGCAGCACTGGAGATTCAATCCTCTGATATATAGACTTAAGATAGCTTCTTGATCAAGTATTTGTTTTGGAATTATGTTTGGACCGATATCATGATACAGTTGTAATTTGACATCATAACTGTTACTATGGATGAATATAGGGGCAGCCTTTATATATTGTATTGGGCAAACCTCAACCCCATTCTAACTTTTAGCATACATATCAGGCATGAGGTGATAATAGATCTTAGTGTGAGATATAAATACTAATTTTAATAAAAATATACATTCAATAACCTAATTTATATAATAGCCCATAAATTCAGCAAGATCTTGAACATGATTATTTTATTTCCATCCCAATGACCATCAAAAGGTTAATGGCTGCATACCTTTGAAAGAGCATAAATACTACACATTTTTGTGTGCCATTCCCAGACAGAGAAAATCCCTGACTGGAAGGATATATGGCCCCCAACCCATTACCTAACATATAACAACTCTCTAAGGCCCGATAAAGTTGTATCCCATTTGCGAGACTCAGCCCTCTTATCTCAGGTGATATAAAAGAAATTTAAAAGTTGCTCATGGAAGTATATTTACTTGTGTTATATTTTTAGAAATGAAATAAAATAAATATAATGCATACCACTAAATAAGTTATAAGATATTTATTACACATATCAATTAATATGTTTTAAATCCCATTTTCTCATCACCAATTACATAAATAAAAGAAAATAAATTATTTAATCCGTTTTCCTTAATTAATTTATAAAAAATGTTTGGATGAAGTGGTCTAAATTCTATACCCACGCATAGATATTAGGCAATAATAATAGTAAAAAAAATAATAATATGAGATCATTAAATATTCGTTTGTACATTTATGCTCATTTCTGCATTCATTCCACAGTTTAATAATATTTTAGAATAGTGCATTAACATACATTTAAACATATCAAGAAATAAAATAACACTATCATTTTATGTGCATTGACTAAACTTAATGTATATGCATTTAAATGGTTTGAGCATAATTACGATACGATGTAAGATGCACATACTCGTCTTACAATTTATGTACATTTTAAAATAAATGTGGACGAATCCTGCACATAGGGAATAAATGACTTATATATATGCACTACCGAAATATAAATTAGATCTCTAGCATAATTATATTTTAAAGATACGATATAATGTAAATATATAAGTAGTAAAAAAATATAATATTAAAAAGGTTGAACAAATTTTAAAAACACAACAAGAAAATAATATTATTAAAAGGTTGAAACAAGTTTTGCCCTCTGGTGTCTTGGAACTTCATCCAGACTTGGGTCTCTGAATGTGCTATATACCTCTGTTTATCAGGGTGGCAAGGACTTCTTTATTTCACTATGGTGGTTTGGCGATCTTCTGCTGGATCTGGCTGGCTACATTTTAACAGCTTTGGAAGAAGCTGGACAGGTGTACTGAAGCTGGCTTCTACCCCATAATCATCTTGTTGGTTGGTGTTGTAAAGGTGTTCATTTGGCAATTATTACTATTGTGGCAATCAGACAAACACTGCTATTTCTTGGAAATGATTCTGTGAAGACTCGGCGCTAGGCTCTCACCATGGAATATTAGGTCTGTACCCCATAGCTATAGTATTCTGTGTAAGTAACCTTAGCTTTAGTTGGGGGTCATGAAATATTGGCAGGGACTAAAATATAATACTAGTTGGCCTGCAATGGTCACGTAATATATCTTCTACAATGGTTTAGCTTGATTTTTCAATTTCTCTAGTTAAAATGCATAATAAGAATCATAATCTCTTGATGTCTCTCTAGAAAGATGAATTTAAATAAGAAGCAAAATAATCTCTTGAAGTTTCTCTCTGGGAAAATGAACAAGAATAAGCAGAGATGAATAATAGAGTAATGATCATCCAGCACTGCGTGAACAGTACATATATCACCTCTATTACATGATCACTTTGTTTACCCCCCTTTGAATCATTGCCCGAAGCTTATATCTTAGTGGCTAATTGATTTAAAAATAACTTATAGCTTTTTTCTTATAGAATGTTATTTTTAATTAATTTTACAATATTTAATTTAACTTATCTAAGCGATTCCGATCACTAATTGATAACACCAGTTTCAAATTTACATACAAAGAAAAAAAAATATTTTGCTATAGATTAAAATTAACAAGATTTTCTCTTTCTCTTGGTGTCCAAATTTTTTGTACTCCTTTGTTAGAAAAATGAGAGTGCAAAGCAGAATGGCTAAAAATGCATTAGTGCAATTTTATATTTGGTAGCACAATAGCCACCTGATTTTTCTTAATGGATTAATCAAAAATCTGCTAATTAAATATATATATATATCGATGTGTTGGAACATCTGCAATTACTTTCTAATTATTTTGTCTATTTTTATATGCTTTAAAACATGTTCCAACATGTAAACAACTTTTTACAGAAAAAAAAATCAAAAAACTATAATATAAAATTATAAATGTAATACATTTACATTTATTGAAATAACAAAATAAAATGAATCAAAAATATTGTACGCATATATAATATAACATTATGCATCAATTTACACTTTGGAAAGTGAATATTCTTGCATGTGTGTGTGGGTAAGAAATATATACACAGACAACTTCATACATTTTATACAGTTTATATAATAGCTAAATAAAATTAATATCTATAACTGAACTGTAGCTTCACTACAGCCACCTTGTGTATGGTTACTCATAAAGTGACTGGAACAACATATGGGGTAAAAACCATAACTTTGACAAATAGTTGCATCATACACTGGAAATAAGTAGGTGTTTTTGAGTATGCCTGTGTTATAGTTGTAGTGATTTGGATCCACCATAATTAAAGCAAAGTTTCCAAGTGTTTTTATTTGTGTTTGAAATTGATCTCTCTGTATGGTCTGAAACAATCCATTATCAAATACATGGTATTCGGATGGTCAGCAATATATGCAATGGTATTCCACAGTCCATGCAAGGATATTACATCAAATAGTAATTGCCTGGGTAATTTATATAGAGAAATGTTTATGTCTGTGGCAGATAGAATTATTGACCTAGTAAAAAAATATTTTAAAAGTTGCAAATAATCCTATTGGAATCGAATTATTGAACCTTTCATTTGTTATCAAAAGATCATCTGCATTCAAAACTATAGAGGGAAAGCTTTGTGCTTCTTGGATATTGAGGTCCAGTTCTGTAATATTATTAGGGGTGGTTTTTCTATATCTTGGAGCTGACTTGAGAATAATTGACATATTCTTACTTTTGTAATTAATATCTATTGGATTATTACTTTTCCTATTGAGCAGTTGAGAGTTACTTTTAGTAACATTAGCATATGTTTGTATTATCTTTGATATTTGTAATTCAGGGTTAGTGAATTTAGAAATAGTTGACACATTACTTTTATTATTTATAATTATTGGATTATTATTATGTTTCAATTTGGTATTAGTGAAATTAGAAGTAGTTAAAATATTACTTTTATCATTTATAATTATTGGATTATTATTACTTTTGCTACAGATCTGTAGAGTATAATTTTTAGGATCTTTGGCTCTATTTGTATTATCTTTGAACTTTGGAATTCAGTATTAATGAAATTTGGACTAGCCTCCTGGTCATGTGACAGTTCAGTCACCATATTAATCATCAAATTATCGTTAGACAAATTACTTATTTTGTAAGTTTTGAATGACAAATTTAAACAAAATTAATAAATGAAATATGAATCAATTGAAGACAAAATTTTATAATAAGAGATAAGAATTTTATCTTGTCAAATGAAAGCTTTAAGTGACTATTAAGAAAACAAAACTGGAGCTTTTTACCTGTGTTGTCGATTGAACAACTGCAGAGCTGCTATTTTTTATTGTTGTTATTGTTGTTGTTGTTATTATTATTATTATTATTATTATTGTTATTATTATTATTATTATTATTAATAGTAGTAGTAGTAGTAGTAGTAGTAGTAGTAGTAGTAGTAGTAGTAGTAGTAGTAGTACTATTATTATTATTACTACTATTATTTTGCTTTCAAGCATAGTTTTTTTATTTCTCTTTAGAGCCATCTTATAGATATCTTATTGTAAGCTTGAATAATCACCACACCAAATAAAATTTTTATTTTATTTACATCTTAGGATTCTGGATTATAATCTTCATCAGTTATACTACAGATACTTATAAAGGAATATGGATATAATAATATTGTAATCTTACATCTATTGATTACAAATAAAGCCTACATTAGATATATCTGAAGTAAATAGAACTAGAACTGGTACTGAAAACTTATGTTAAATATAAAAATATAAAGTTAGGTAGCATTTTGGTGATATATTTTTATGATTGTGATGTTTGAGGAGTTATTTTAACAATATTTACTGCATTAAATCTTCCAAATAATATACAATGTATTAAATATGGTATAATGTTAAAATATGAAACAATAATAATTTTGATAGTTTAAATCTCAAATAAATTTGTCTTACTGCCATGGAGAGAGAGAAAATATCCAACAAAATGTTAATTGGAGAAATGTACAAAGAATTATATCTACTCACATATTGACCCTGAAAAACCAGTTCAACTTTATCTTTTTCTGTTTAATATTAAGCAATTATAATAAAGCTTTAAAGTTGAACTGAATTGTTGGATTGATATGTGGATGGATTTAATTCTTTATTGTTTATTCATGTAAAAATTTGGTTACTTATTTAATAATAATTAAATAGACAATAATAAAGTTTGTTTTATACTTCAAGAAAAAAATGCTTATATACTATTTCCAGATTTAAATGCTAAATCTCACTGCTTATGGCAAAAGCTTGACATTGGTTTGGGAATAGGGATTTAAATGAACTATTATCAGATAATTACTGATTATGGAAGCTTAATATAGATGTTAGTAGAGTAGTGAAGTACTCTTTATTTACATAATGTGTAATCTAAAGAATTAAATGATATATTTAGTACTATGATCATAATTATGTGCATGTCCTATTCTTAACTAGCACACAACACTTCTGATTTCCTTTCTCTTTTCACTTTTTTTAAAATCTAAATCCTCAAAAATTGAAAAAGCAATGTTGAGGACACTAGTAGTTCTTTATAATCTCTGTTTGAGGCAGTATTTAGGCTGGAGTTTCTTTTGTATATTTAGGTATCCCCAAGTAAGTACTCTCCTATCAGCCACATAAGTGACACAGACCTATAAAAGATTATCTGAATGTAATCTGACTTGCATTGTCTGGCAATGTCTTGGTTGGCAGAATTCTCATTAATACATTCAAATTATAGTTATTTCGTGTTTTGTTATTATGTATATGTATGCATGTTAAAACGAATATTTTTCCTGCAATAATAATAAACACAAAATAAATATAAGATATATTATTTGAGTTTATTTCTGTGTAATTTTGGTTGAACCATTTTTGACAATATAGGGAAAAATATTAATTTTAGAAAACTATTATAGAGTTTCATTAAACATGTACACAAAATTTAAATGTCCATCTAATAAAAAGAGAAATAAATTTTGAAATAGGAAAGTGCAGGCTGATAGTAGATGAACAATAGCATATAAATTTAACAAAGATCTTGATTAATGGGTTTTAATTTTTTTTTCAAATATGAGTCATTTAGATGTATTATTGCAGTTTGGTTTCCTAACAATTTTGACGGCTCTCATTTTTCATTAGTAAGAGGTGTCACATCTGGATACAATTCTATTGCTTGGAAAACATATACAGAAATCAATATCCATAGCATAGAAAAGGATGATACTAAAAATGAATGTTGTGTAACTGCATTAGGATGTTTATCTAGCCTAGTAAAGATGCATTGATTGTTCATAACTACATAAAAGGATCCACAACTTCAACGTTAAGGAATTTCACAAACTTATTGAATCTCAAGAATCAACGAGTTCTTAGATTTGAATAGAATGCTGTTTGTTTGTTGATAATTAGTAAATGTAGTTTTTATGTTGCAGCATTTTAAAATACATTCAATACAGTTTATAGGTACATAAGGAACAGAAGTTCTACGATTATTGTTTTTGTTACCTCATTTTTTATCACATTAAAGAGACATATCATTTCTCTCTAACTTTATATATAACGGAAAAGTAATGTACCGATAGACATCCTGCTAATCAGAAAAAAAAAGTTCTTAATATAAAACGGAAAATGTCTGCTTAGTATAATTCATTAATTAGGCAATCTGTAACAATAATGTATCATCCGTAAGAAAATTACGTTAGCTAACTTATCAATAATTTAAATCAGTAAGGCTTAGTGCAACATAGGAGGGACAGTCTAAATTTTTTTAATTGCTTTATCAAAAGCTAAAATGAAATTTACTGAATCATTATCAGTGACCATAACAAACCTGGGCTTAACCATATATATATTGTTTACATTGATATTTCGAAACTATTTTTTTACGTAATCATTTTTGTTTTCGCTTTATTCATTGTTAATTCTTTAAAGATTTGTGAAATCTTTTTTTAACTGAAAGAAAAAGAAACACTATTTAAAAAGAAAAAAGAAAGGGATCATTGAGTTTAAGGTATTCATTTTTTTAAACACAGCCATTTAAGAAAAGAAAAGCTGCAGACGTTTTCGTTTTTAGAATTGATAAAAAGTTATGAATGTTTTAACAATATATATAGTAAAACTTTTAATATTCCATCGTTTTTATTTTTTATGAAGATAAAACGCTTTTTGAAAATTTGAAGGAGATTAATATACTTTTATGAATATATATATGATGGACCGTATTATATTTTGTCTGTATTTTGATTCTATAAACTAATGCAATTTATTTAAATATGTCTATAAATTTAAATATCATATGATTTTTCATTAGTTTTTTTTTGTAAAAATGATTAATATTAAATTGACTTTCAAATGTGAAACTAAAATACATGAAATTTGTAAAATTTAGAATAATTACTTACTATTATATATAGAGTTAGTGACTATTTAAGTCTTTTTAAATATTTAATATCCTTTCGGATTTGGTAACTTGAAAAAGCATTAATTCAGATATATATAATAGGTCTACAATTGTTCTGATGATCTCAAACGCTTTATACTCAGAAGTTACCATGTATATTTATTAAATTACATATAATTTATCAAACATATCTAAACATAAGTAGTATATCCAAGATGTTAGTATACATAGGATTTTAGATTACAAGTTTATATATATAAAATTCATTTCAAGATACTTATATGTGTCTTTCAGGTAGCTGGCACATAATCAAACTGCCTAATTATTCAGCATTGATTGATAAATGGACATTAACTATTTTTAACAATTGTGGAAAGAATCTTGCCCTTAAGGGAAATATTTATTAAAAAAGTTGTCTTGTATTTATAATTAATATAAAACTACAATAAATATATAATAAATAAATACTAGAACATATATTTTCAAAAAAAACATTTATTTGGTAAATATGCAAGCATTCATGCACAATATATATGTGTAATAAAATAATTAAATGGCTATCAGAAACCCTCTAATTTTAGAAGATGGAGAAATCTTTAAGCACAAGATATTTGCAAAAAATGATATCACTGTTCATAATTTTATGCATAACAAATATGTCAGACAATAACTAGATATTTCTGCTGTTTTGCAATTGAACAAATAATTATAGAGTTTAATTTAAAACTATGGTCATAAGCAAGAAGATCTAAAGTGCTTCCATAATATTTTTCATATATGCAATAGTTGTTATTTACCATAAATATTGAGCACTCAGGAAGATAGTAGAATGAGTTTTAGAAATGAGGTTTAACTATGAATAATAAAATGCACAATGATTGATCAAAAGTATTTCCTGTTGTCTTGTAAAATAGATTGTTGGTTCATCAAAAATATTATATTGTGTCTGATATAAATGGTCTTTCCTGTCTCTATCCTTTATTTATTTACTTGGTTTTTTAATGAAATGGATAGTTGATTAGTTGAAAGAGTGAGAAATTGAAGCCTGTCCATTTAAGTTTAAAGAATTGCTATCTTTATATAAGCCTAACACTGATTGTATATATGTGTGGAGGATTATTATCTGGTCCTACTGATGAGTGCTTCTTCTGCACAAAATACATATGATGGAGATCATTTATCTTTTTCACATGTATCTGGTAATATGTGTCAATTGTTTGACATAAAATGGAAGATGTAGACTTAAAAATCCTATGTTTAAATCTCCCTAGTGACTTTAGTCACTTAGGTTAGTGTATAGCTCAGTCATTATAAGTCTATTATGCCCTCAGTCACCTCCATATACTAATTATGCCAAAGAGTTGTGATTTGAGAACTGCATTTTTATTCTTTAACTATACCAGTATCATGTCTGATTCTAATTCCTTTTTTTAATTCCAAGTACTTGAGAATTAAAAAAGCAATGATGAAAACAGAATATTTTGAACTTTTTTTGAAGCAGCAATATAGACTATTATACCTACATGATTGTTCATTAAAGTAAAAAATGCAATGATATTACTAAAAATAACTATTATGAATCTTCATGAAATGTGCAAACTTTACTTAACACAAACTTTTCAAGATTCAAATGAAAAATTATATTGTTGAATAAGGAAATGACAAGATTTAATCATTATAATTATTTTTAGTTTTTTCAAAGAAAGAAGTTTAATAGAAGAGAAAGAAGATAGTGTGTTTCTTTTGGAAGGGCAGATTACTCTGGGAATAAAGAATAATTGATGATGGACTTGGTGCAATGTCTAAATTATTATTTTCTATTCTTAGAATTCCTAGCAATGATAATGGATATCATTTTATTAGTAAATACTTTTGAACATTAGATTCAAAGAAATTCAGAAAAAAGAAAGCTTTTATTTTTGTTGGATAGTATTATATAGTGATACCATTAAAAAGCCAAAGTTTTCTTGTCATAGACTTTCTTACATATATTAGTGTAGGCCAAAAATTATGGTGTTTTAATGTAAAATAGTCTGAAGTCACTGAATCTATGCACAAACATGGATTAACTATGATAGATATACTATTTAAGCAGAAAAATTATCATAAATGAATATAGATTTTCCACAATAAAACAATTTCATTTAATACATTACATTATAGTTTGGAATAAGAATACAAGAGAGGTTCATATTAACATACATTCACAAGTGAAGATGATTGAAAGGATCATAGATTATTATTCTCCAAAATCAAAATGGTAATTGCATTAAAAATAGATCTTATTCCAAACATTTTCTCAAGTTGTTCTTCATTATTTATAAGAATATACTATGCATGTTAAACTTCAACGACTATTAGACACGACAATTGCTAATTTTGATTTTCATAATTTTCATGCTAGTGTAGCATAGAATTCAATTAAGAAGTATGGTATGAAAATAAGTAAATCTATTTTTGTATTCATTAAAATGAAAAATGATCATTCATTGTATGACGATGTAACTTATTATTAATGATTAAAAAGAAATCATTTCGAATTTTCTGCTTGGTAGAACAATAAATTTAATATGAAGCTTCATAATAAATACATACGATTAAAAATTTTAAATTATTTAAATATTTAAATTATTATTTAAAAATGTAAAAAGCTAACAAAAATGAATAAATTGATTGGGGTATTAAAAATTCTAAGTAGACAAATGTTTACTGAATGTATCCATCTACTTTATAGTTTTTGAAATGCTTTGAAAACAATATATGAATCTGCAAAATGGCAATAAAATTAAGAACAAATGGAATGAGCATTATGATCACCTTTTGATTAGTGATAGAAGAGTTGAAATAATAACTTTTGATGATATATCCATTTTATTTACTCATTTAGATTTGGCCAAAGATATATTCAGGCTATTGATCAAAACATCTCATTGTAATCTTAAAAATAGAAAAGCTTTAGGTCTTGATGACATATCTGAAGAAGTTTTAAAATATGACGGTGTAATGCTAATTTGAAAAATATTGGATTTTTTTCAAAGAAAGATATTGACTAATGAAGGTTTTGCCATCTGATCTTAAGGATATTTTCATTATTCCACTTTTTAAAAATAAAGAAAATAGATAAGATTGCTGTGATTAATCACAAAATGTCATTATTATTGACTACATCAACAGTACTTTAAATGATTTTCTTGAATGTATTGCATCCAGTCATAAATGAATGACATATATGGTTTATGTTGTCAGACAAACACAAAAAAAGTGTTGGGAATAAAAAGTTACTTATATATTGTTTTTATTGATTGTATCAAGGCATTTAGTTGTCTTCCAAAGTATATTTGTGTTATATGACTTCAGCATAATGGAATGAAGGGAAAAAATATTGTTATTGGCAGAAAAAAATAATGGAGCAAAATGAAAGCTAAATGGTACTTGTACTTACAATGATTTTGATTTTTAAGACCATAGTTTTTTTGAAGTGTTTATAGGTAGCTTAATAAATGACAAATCAACATGCAAATATAGGCTTTATGGTAGAATTTTTACTTTGAAACAAGTGAAAAAAACCCTAAGACCTTTATATTAGACTTTGAATTTGTAATAAGCTGATGATTGTTTTAATCATTGTCATTTTAAAAGGCAATATTCAGAATATACTTAAATGTTTGAATGCAATATAGAAAATACTGATTTTATAAATAATGTACAAAATGAGCCAAGTTCTTTGTCTTCCAATGATGGTAAAAACCTCTCTGCAATATTTTGTCTTGGTTGTTATCATCTAAAATAGTAGAAATCTCTCCATACAGTAATGTCACACAGTGCAAGACTTGATAATCAATGGATGCAAAAATGTTTGTGTAAAATCCCTATTTACTGTTTACTTATCCAATATCCCCAGACTAGTTTCTAGCTTGTGGCTTTCATCAGAGAGGAACTTTGCATCTGAGAGCATTGCACTCAGACCTTAAGACACAATTCAACTCTCCAAAAATCACTTTTTACCTATTTAATTAACTATAAAACTATGAGCCCAAGATGAAAACACAATTATATTTTCAATACAAGCTGTTTTACTTGTATTTACTACTATGATAACAATTTGTGAAACATAGGAAATGATGATCATGTGATAATTGTTATCATTTTGTGAATGTGAACCAATTTAAAATCTTGATAGAATTATAAATAAAAGTTTGGACTTAGATATAGTCTTCGATGCAGAATCCAATGTGATGCTGCTGCTTTTAATAATTAAAAAAGATAATGTATTTCATAACATGGAATAACTACAGCAATTAAATTAGCTACATGTAAAATTATTATTTTATCTTATTTACTATACAGAAATGAGACTTGGGCATTCTATAAAATAATATAAAAGCTTTAGAAACATTTCATTCAAGTAAGTTCTATATACCATTATCATACAATAGCAATATCATAAGTCTAATCAATATTCTTTAAGATTTCTGGATATATTATAGAATTCACTATTCTGAATTCTCACCTTTGTTACATTACACATGGGAAACAAGTGAATAATAGAAAACTTCCTAAAAAAGTGTTTTATAGTGAACTTGAACCTGGTTTTCATGGGAGAGGTAAACTCTGCTTTTATTATAAGACTTATTTCAAACATTGTTTTGATTGGGAAAATATGATAGAGAACACAATCTATTGGTGAGTTAGAATTAGACCTATAAAGTATTTCAGAAAAAAAAATTATCTAAATAATAAGTTTAAAAACATTACAAAATCAATCTCATAATATAAAATAAGTAGAATATCACACTAGCATACTCTATATGCAGATGTATTTGTTATTGACAGACTGATTTGTGTAGTCATTGCAAAATTCATGTCTACTATAAGTAATAGTAGTAGTAAAAGTAATATGTGCTTTGACTTTTTATCCTCACTTATGGTTGGAATAGCCATATTTATTTGCAAATGGCTGCTGATGGTTATGTTGAATTTGCTTTAAGGTTATTTTTCTCATCAATGCTGTATAGTTAGTGAGTTAAGTTATAATTTGCTTTTCAATGAGATATTTAAGATAGTTCCTTTATCTACAAGTTAAAAAAATGTTTAAAAATTTCTGCAGGGCAAATTTCTAAATGCCTATATAGTGACAAAATTTGGACCAATAACCTACTTTTAAAAGAAGGTATATTGAAGTGTATGTGATTTATATTAGATTATGAAGTAAAATTTTTAAATATAAAAATGCAGAAATATCTTCTCAATTTTTGGTTACTTGTAATCTTTCTCAACTATAAAAGTTTTTAAAATCTGTACAAGAGCAGGTTCCTTATGCATATACATAGGTAATGGAAAAAAACTTATTTAGTCTCAGGAAGATTGTCAATTAGTAGTATCTGATAGTTCCCTGACAATTTAAAAGGCAAAGGTTATTTCTATATACATGAATAAAATTTCCTTATTTCTGTCTTTTATTAGAATAACAATCCATGGAAAATATTTAACTCAATATATATATAAACGCAAAACCATAAACCAATACAATACTAAATGAAATACATAATTTTACCAAAATCCTTACACAACCATGGTTTCATCTACTACAAATAGACCTTCTCAAGTGAAAATCAAACTAAAGGAAAACATATATATATACAAACAAAAAAACCTTCCCATAATTCATTTCAAACCCCACCTTCCCTTAATATCAAAAGAAGTCTTCAAAAGATTGAAATGAATTATGGGAAGGTTTGTTTGTTTCCTTTAGTTTGATTTTCACTTGAGAAGGTCTATTTGTAGTAGATGAAACCATGGTTGTGTAAGGATTTTGGTAAAATTTGTATTTCATCTAGTATTGTATTGGTTTATGGTTTTGCGTTTTTATTTTTGCTAGTATAGTGTTAGACAGTTTTGGTTTTATATATATATATATATTCGTACTTAAGTAAATAATATAATATAAAATAAAATATTTTTATATGATAGCAATAATGAATATATAACAATAATAATACAGAAAAGCTCTTTTTGACAAATATTGATTTTTTCTCTTTTCATAATGATGGAACTATTTTACAATTTAAATATACATTGCATAAATAGTGACATCTATCTTTTTTATAGAAAATTAAGTAGAACCTATTATATCAATAATAACTATACCGTTATTGCTGTTATATAAAGATCTTTTTATATAATACTGTATGATTTGTTTAAACATATATATAAAACTTTACTCCACCAGTGCCATCTTAAAACAGAAGTAAAAATGATATTGAAAAAGATAGAATTCTTACTAAATTAGCATTCTTCTATTGACCCAGATTACAATCTCTTACATCTTCACCATTTGTTTAGTATTTATCAATATCAAATTACTACAATTTGTCTAGATATGTCAGACAAACTGACCCAATTACTTTAAATGAATATAGCAATGATTATTTTTAATCATTCATCAGACTGTATACAGTATACATTAAAAGATCATTGAGAAGTTTTTCATGAATTAAATCAGATAAGATATTACTGGCAATTGAAGCAAGCAATATATACAAAATCATAACATTTATTAATAATAATATTTGTCTAATTTATGTTAAACTACAAAATGACTTTGCTAAATGTAGATTAGGCATTATTGTTATAACTACATCATGTGATTTCAGTTGTGCTTTCTAATTTAATTGGTCATTTGTTGATTACACCACATAGAAGATTTTATCTGGTTTATACAGGAAAAATTCTATATACTTTAATGTTTACATCACCAAATTGATAAAAAATTAATTTATATAAATTGTAACTGAATGAAAAATGTGTGGTAAAATAACTGACCATATATAGCTATCAAATAAGATTGAAATTAATCTTTTAAACACTTGGATGGTTACTTTTTGAAATTCTTTATAATAACAAATATTTTATTCTAATGAAGCACTATACAGATGTATATTTATAAGCAATCATAATAAAGTCTCAGGTTTTGTACTATAAGTTAAAGTGTAACTGTTGATATTAGAGAATAAATAAATCCTATAACATTCACATATTTGGGATAGCAAATTTGTTAGAAGCTTTCTTATTACATAAATTTGATTTTAAGGTATCTAAGGTTAAAAGATTAAAATATAGTAAATACTATTCTTGAAGTGTAAAATCATTAAAATTATAAATTATTATTATTGATATGATTAAATAGCAAAGGGAATTTTCTTGTATGTAATTCTTATCTTAAGTTATTAAATATTAAAGTAAAAATGTGTAAATGTATACATGTAATGAATAACATTTCTAATGAAGCACTAAGACTTTTAAATACTGTATAATAATTTTAAAATCATGTGACCATATAAAATTAGTAAATGATGAGTATTGACTAATTAATGCCAAAGACCAGATAATTAACAAAATATAATAAATAAAAAAATTAAATAAACAAAATAATAGTAACATGTTACCCACAATGATTATAAATATTCTTGCAATATCTTTAAGTAAAAAAAAGTAATTCACCAGAAAGTACTGGTGGCATTCCATAAGTGGCTTATCAATCTCACATTATAAAGAAAATAAGAATACAATATTTTCAGGAGTTTAACTCAACTAAACAATACAATTTATACAAGTATAAATGTCACCAATATACATGTTTGAGAGTACCCATGTGGATAAATAAAAAGAGTAATATTTATAATATTTAAAGTACATGCTAATATACCTTTAATTTTAAAAAGATAAAATTAAATTAATAGATCAATAGAACATGTAAATTATATATATATATATATATCAACTATAAATAATTATTAATTAAATTTAAATATTATAACCAGTCTTCATAGTTCAAAGAATCAATAACACACACATTAAATTGTAATCATAAATTTCATATACTACTTTTATATTCTTTTTATTATATCTTGCCTTTTGTGAGAACTTTCACTGAACAAGAAAGTCTTTTAAAAAGTTCAAAATATTATTTTGGCCCAAGCCATTTAAAATATTTGAAAAAGTTAATTCCATTGTTATTATTTTGAGTTGCAAAATTCTAATGGATGAATGAAACACATTTTAATCCTTATAATAAAATAACTAGTAATGAAGTTTAAACTTTAAAATACAAACCAATAATAATAGGTTTTAAAAAATTCCAAAATCACACTAAGCTGTTTTATATTTTAGATGTGAGATAAAATAATTAATCTTTTGTATTTACTAATAATAAATCAAAATTATTCTAGAGAATCACAATAATTTATTTAATTTTCTAAATGTAGAACATAGTTATTACTCACTTAATGGGTGCATTCATAAATTATAACTTTTTTTGAAATATTTATGGAGATAAAATCCATTAGTTAAAAATTTATTTTAACAATAATTATCCAAAATAAAAGTATTTTTCAGATGAAGATAAAATTCCACTTTTTACTGATAATTGTCCAATACATAGGTGTTTATCTGGAAAACATTAGGCTACTATATTAATTATAACATTAAGCAAATATTTGGAGAATAGATAAGTCAAAGTTGGTTTAAAAAGTAGCATTTCTAAACTAGTTTTTAAATTTCATATTTAAATTCAATTTTTAAAATTTCATTTCATTTTAAGAGCATTATAGAATGATGAACATGGTTACATACTTAGCTATTCTCCATTAAAAACAGTTTTGAGATTTACTTGTAGGATTGAATCACATGATTAATGACATCATTATTCTTTAAAACTTTTTATCACACTTTTGACTTTTTATGAAAAAAAATCATCAGTTTTGCCAGGATATAATATAAAGCAGGTAATCTTTAGAAGTTTCAGTAATTTGTTATGCAACAGTTGTAATGAAATTATTTTAAAAAAAAAAGATAAAAGATTTTAAATAGCCTATTACATTAATTAATAAAAATAAAATATATATTACTATTTTAAAAATAAGTATTTATATTGTAAAATTAAAATAAATGGTTTTACTTTATTTTTATGTTCTCATTATAATTCATCTTTTATTAAATTTACCTAAGTATTTTATGATTGTACCCATTTTCATTTAAAATGCATTCAAGAATTATAACCATTTGTGCATGTGCCCACATATATTTCAATATTATGCTAAAAACTTTTTGTTCTTATTAAGTGTAATGTTAATCTGATGTGTACCTTAATAAAGTTGTTCCCATAGTAATACTATTTTAAAATAATTTATTCTTATTATTGTTAGTGTTATGCACTTTTATTCTATGCATTGCTCTTTTAAATTAATTTTATGTGCATGAGTATTTTTTAAGTAAATACAAACCAAAATAAAAAAAAAGATGATACATATACTTGAAAATGCTGTATTTATAAAATGTACATGAGAAGACAGACTAATGATATGAATGATAAATAATAGTCACAACATTGATAAGCAAATACATGTTTTTTAAAAATTATTATTATTATTGTTGGCAATTTATATATTAATATTCATTACAATATAAATTATATTTGTATAAAATTTATCACACTCCAAATTTATTATAGATGAATGGTTGACATTAAAAGAAGTGATGAGTGATCCATTATTCCCTAGATTTGCAGATTTATTGTTATGTCATTAGTGAGCATATAGTCAACCCTTTCTCTAGCTTCAAAATAAACTATTGAATTTGGCAATACATGACATTATGCATTAGGCATTTAAGTTACTGATGATGATCAAACTGAGAACTCTGTATTATTCAAACTTCTTCATTAAAAAGTTTTTCTCAAAATATTTGTAACATTCTTTGATATGTTCCATGGTCCTAAAATACTGAAATAGCATATTCACTGCATAGACTATCATAATAAGCATTTCATTGAGATGAAGACATATCCTCAGACTGTAACTGAAACATTTTCATAATTCTACTAGTTTTTTCCAGTATAGGTTCTTGGGTTATAGAAAAAATAGAAACTGAGAATGATGTTAGATTCACTAATTTTATTTAACTAATATGTAAAAAAAAATCTTATATATCAAGGGATAAAACTAAAATGAGAATAAACTATGATAATTAAGACATTTATTAAAAGAAGTAACTCACAAATGATACATATAATATCAATATAAGCACACTATTGCCTAGTTATAAATATTATGGTATTTGAATTAATACGTGGGTCAGATACATTTTTGAATTATTAAAGAATGCTAATTTGATTTTAATTATTTTATTATTCATTAATAGATGTAAAATGAGTATCTACCATATTACTATCTTGGAAGTATCTAATAGATAAGTCCATAGTAATTTGAATAATAGGTAAGAAAACTCTACATTGTTTTGCACTGTTGGTAGAGCATCCAACTGGGGATTGGCCAGTCTCAGGATCGATTCTGGTACTTACAGGTCTTGTACTTGGACTTTTTATGAACTCCTGAGCAATAAAACCATATGCATTTTTTATGTTAAGAAAAAAAATTCAGGTTTTCTTCCCTTCAAAAATGAGAATATTTCCCAATTACTACAATTCCAACACCAAAAACGAATTTAAAAAACAAAATAAATGTACAGATTAAATAATTTTTAATTGAAATATATAAATTTCTTACCAGTATTTAATGGTACATGAATATTATAGGTATCTTCACCAATAAAGGAAGTGGTTTCATAGCTATCATTTTTTGTGGTCTGCTTCTATTTTGACAGTGAATGCTCACTATAAGTTTCACATTCAATAATTTATAAAATGTGCCAATCTTTATAACTTATTAACCATCACCTTGATTTGTAGATTTTCTTGGTTCCAATATACTGTCATCTTTGATTTAATTCAAACATTAATTAACTATGTACTTCATGTGCAAATTTTTATGATAAGCATAGGTTTTAATTATCACTGTCAAATGCCCAGATAGCAATGAAATTCATTTCCGGGATAGGTCACTATATTCTATAGCATGGCAGCTAAAATCCTATGTTTCAAACTCTATGCTTGGTTTAACTTTTTAACTATATTGTATAGATACTTAAACCTTTGCCTCTCCTATTTATGACAAAACATGTTGATATTTTTTAAGAAAAAAAAAACATATCTTGCAATAGAAAAAAAAATACTAATCTCCAAAAGCAAATTAAAAAAATATATAAACATAATTATTTAGCTGAATTATTTAAATAAAATTTGACTATAAATTAATATTATCCCTGTTAGTTATGTATCTTTAAAATTATATATTCAGCATTTACATTTTCTGACTGACCAAATTCTCCTTATAAGTGAAACTTTAGTGTATTGATGAAAACTGGTCCTCATAACTGCAATAATGAGTGGATTTTCCTGATAAATAGTTTTTATAAACGCATCTTACCAATTTTTTCTAGCGTACACTACGTGTGTAATTGACAAACCCATTACACTTTTGAACAATTCCAAAAATTGCACACATATTTCTTTTTTTATAGAATCAAATATGTTTTTAACGCTAAAAAAATGATAAAAAGTATTCATCAATATCGTTTGGTTTAAAAATAGGTGTTTTTAAAGGTTAATATCTTTATAAGATAATTAAATATTTATTAGTTATGAAATATTTATTAGTTATAACATTCCTTTTGATTTCTGTGTCCATATTGGTATAATATTAAACGTTGATCTATTTATTTAGTTTTTAAGTACTGTATATAAAATATTAATCAAAAATTGATACACATTATTTATACATATTAAAGCATACTTTATGGGTAAATATGTAAATATATATTTTAGACTTATATATACATGTACATAGTAACACATACTAACACACATGTATATAATTAAACAAACATCTATATATATATATAATAAAACATGAAAAAATGTAAGTTTAAGTCACAGTGCATGGATGTTCGCTATCCAATTATCATACTCCAAAAACATTGGCCATATTATCTGCAAAATATATACATTTTGCAAATTTTTTAACATTAATTGTTTGTGTAGATAATTAAAATGACTTAGACAAGAGATGACAGAGGTTTTCCAGAAACACAAGTATCTTGAAGAATGTTTTGTCAGATTTGAGCATGAAATGATGATCAAACAATAAATTATCTAACTAATGCGATTGGAGCTTACATTTAATAAAATCAGTTTACACATACACACGCACACACACACATATATATATAATGAAAATATTATAACAGAGAATAAAAATATACCTTTGATGCATGTGTATCACAATCATGGTTGTTCTATTAACAATTTATGAGTCCTATTTCATGATAATTTGAATACTATTAGCTTTTCTGTTTTTTATATATTCATTTTGTGCAATAAACCATGCCTCTTTGATCTTACATTTTTATCATTTCTTTTTTGATACATCATCTAAAAAACACTGGGATCAAAACTGTGTCCATATTTCCTTTCATAGTTGTAAAATATTGACACATTTGTTGACTTGGTATTGGCTTTTTTGTACATTAAAGCATGTTGTGTCAATCTTGTTCTTGGATTTGCTTTTGTTTTACCATAGTAGTTGTAAGAACAGTATGTTTGGCTGCATACATGATATTAAGTTGATTCAATCAGGGTATTTAATCCATTGTATAAACAATCAGTCTATTCATATTGAAGGACAATCTAGTTCCAACATTAAGCACAGATCTTTAGAATTTTGTTTCTGATGTGCAGTACATATGGTAGTTGTTCAAAAAAGTGCTTGATAAAAACAAAATCATTTGTATGAAGGAAGATAAAGGACATGATTTGTTTTATTAAATAATGATATGCATTAAGATAAAATGCTTATGCAAATTTGTATATTAAAATTTAATAAACTCTATATTATCAAACTCAAGAAAGAAAAATTTACAACACGAATTCTTAAAAAAATATTTATATAAATTATGTAACAAAAACAATATTTACATATTGTAGCAGTCGATTTTAGCCCAAGAACGAGCTCCACTGTTCTACCACTTAACTGACTGTGTTTTCATCACATGTATGTAAACTATAGGTATATTTCTGAGAAGCGTCTATAAAAGTTTATAAATATAAACTTTAAATAAAAATTTTCTTTAATTTTAAACATTGACTTTTATGGATGTGACTCAGATATATACATATATTAACGGAGCTTTATATATATATATATATATATATATATATGTACGGATATATATATATATATATATATATATATATATAAGTACAAACAAATCTTGTAAATAATTTTGTATTTTTTCTTAACTATTTGTTATTTATTTTATAAATATTTTCTTCATATAAGTATACAAATATTCAAGATGGAAGACGACTGTCCAAGAATAATTAAAGAGGTGGCAACATTACTTTGTTTCATGATTAAAAAGGAATTTTTAAATTAAAGTAAAATTTAAAACAAAGCTAATTGATTTTAATTAGAGATTAACATTTTTTATCAAATCTATTTCCAATCTGGAAATTGATTTGAAATTATTTTTGGACAGTTATCTAAGATTCCATCTCCAATAACAATAGCTAAAATATTTCTGTTAATTAAAGATCAAAAATTTAATTAAAAAAACATTCTTTGAACACCTCAAAGTTTTGTATAAATAGGGCCAAAAATCTATTGTGTCAGAGAGTTAGGTCAATAGTCTTTAACCGACTTCACATATATATAATTTTTGAGGGGCTTCAGCCACCTTCCTCTCTGTCTTTGGCTCCAATCTTCACCGTGCATGATGTAGCTTCTACCATTTAAGTGTTCCCGTGCTGTCCAAGAACTGCTAAGGCCAAGAGACATGTCAAAGAATGCCGACTGCCATACAAAATTCATCTATATTCCCTAGAATGCTGAGATAACCAGCCCAAAGTCATAATAATCATATTACCTAAATTATAACTTGTAAACTCTCTTTAAATTAATGTTTTCTGTATATTTAATCTCTTTAACTCACTCATCGGCGAGCATGTAAACTAATTCTTTTTTTATATCGATTCTCTATAACATAAATTAATACTACTACAAAACATTTCATTCAACTCACGCTTCTTACTTTCTTTTATAAATTAGTGCGGTTATAATTTATTTTAACTGATATTTTTATATCTTTTACTAAACTTCTATTTTTAAATGCAAATCAAACCCAGTTTTACGAACTTAGAAGGGGGGGGGATTAATGAGTTCTTATTTATTTCTAACTAGTTCATAAGACTGAGTTTTTCTTGTAAAATCAATATATGTTTTTTTAATATATTTTACCGTAAAAATTATACAAAATGTATAAATATTTTTCAATCTGGAGTGGATTTTGGTGTCCATTAGTTTTATTAATTTCTTTATTCATCATCATCGCCAAAAAGACTGGGGAACAAATCCTGTTTTGTTGTTTGCACTTTTAAGTGCATGAATTTGTTTTTTTTTTTATATATATTTAAACATAATAGAATTGATTCAAGAAGGGGGAGAGATGCACACTTCATTAATTATAGTGTTAACTTTTAATCAATGATTTTATCTCACACGGGTCATTATTTTAACATGTCATTACGTATTTGTTAAACTATTTAAAGCTTTATATTTAGTCTTTAAGTCCAGTGATTTTATATTGTTATAATAGCATTGTTAGCATATGCCACTCTTCATGTTAAGCTTTATCTAGAGACAAGCATCGGAACGCCCGAGTTGTCTCATCTTCGTTTCAGGTCGTAAACAGGGCAATGAATGTCCCTAGACCATATCTATATATATACTCGTGTAACAAGAGCAATGCATGGGAAAATTCTGGCAAAGTTCAGCCCAGTGCATCTCCATCCGAGGACCTTTTGTCAACCGATTCCACAAAATGTGGGGTGGCAAGTCAGCTAGACTGTTTTCTTCCGCAATACGATAAAGCACTTCAAAATATTGGATCCGCAAATATTCGGCCATTATGCTAACACCGCAATTTCTTACAGTTCATTTTCTTTTAGCCTGTTTGACAAAATAAACCCCAAATTCATTACTTACAAGTAACTGCCTTTCATAAATACTGCAAAAAGGGTAAAATGGCAGATTTTACAACCAATTTTTCCCCGTACTGTTTCAAAAATTTAATTATAAGCAATATTGGTACTTGAGTATTAATTAAGCTATGACGTACTACGCAGGCCGCCGGTAGATAAGATCAACGATCAACCAAAACAATGTCATGGCAACTGAAACATTGGCATGCCTAATCAATAAAAGTGATTAAGGTATTTTCGTGGTCATCAACGAGATTATGTAATATTGCGGTGAATTGTGGTAAATATCTGTCTTTTACCTGCTGTCGTATTGCAAGCAAGAGGTGTTTTTTCTATTGTCTGTTATACGCCATTTTGTGAGATTTTCATTTTACATTTTGCTAATTGAGAAATTATTGCTTATTTTACATTTTCATTGCTGAGATTTGGATTACTAATTACTGTGATTTTTAATTATTGCTATTTATTATTTTTATTACTAATTTCAATTTTGATTTTTATTACTAATTTACATTTTATTGCCGTGTTATTTTTATTACTAATTTATTACTAATCAACAACTTTCAGTCCACCACAGTGACTTTTATTTGTAAGTACAATTTATTTAATATACCTTTTTACTTTTGTAATTTTGTTTCATAAACGGTATGGGGAAAATTGCTTGTCATGGCATCATTTTTCCTTTTTCATTATCGCAGTAGCTGAGAAACGAAATTGTTTATAGTTAAAATTTTGATAATTTTTTTTTTGCTTTTTTTTTTTTTTTTTTAAATACCATCCCCCCAAAAAATATGATTTTTTACCTGTTATTGTAGCTTTATTTCACGATTACTGAAAAATTGTTTATAATAATATTCTGGAAACATTACGGCTAAAAATTGATTGTAAAATCAGCCATTTTACGTTGTTCAGTATCGCAGCATTTGTGAAAGACAGTTACTTGTAGTAAATATTTGACATCAATTTTTCCTAAATATAATCAATTTGGATTTATTAAATACCATGAAAAAAAAAGAATTATTTTTTTACCTATTATTGCCTATTATTTGTTTGTCGATTACTTAAATATTGCGGTACTTAAGTACTAACTAAGCTGTGACATATTACACCGAAAGCATACTATTCTAATCTTACGATCTTTAAGATAACATCTCCTAGTGACTTGCGAACAAACTTAATCGATAAAATTTGCCCGCAGATCACGTGGAGAAGTCACCGTGAAGATCACAAGATTAGAGTAATATGCCTTCGGGGCAGTATGTCATATCATACTTAATATCAAAGAAGGAGAGGGAGATGTCCACCATGTTGGCCAAACCCTGAAACAAACAAATGGAATAATAAGTAAAATTGACTAAAATGTTAATTAAAATAATTATGAAAATGTAAATATGAAAAATGGGATAAACCTAAAATTATTAACGATATTTAACAATAATTTGCTACGGTAAAATAATATTTCAATATTCAAACAAATGTAAATATGAAAAATGGGATAAACCTAAAATTATTAATGATATTTAACAATAATTTGCTACGGTAAAATAATTATCAAAATGTAAATATAAATAATTAAAAATCAATATGTTCATTTATATTTTAATCAAAAATCTGTATTTTCAATAATATTTTAATATTCAAACAAAATAAGTAATAGCTAAACCCAAATTCATTACTTACAAGTAACTGCCTTTCATAAATACTGCAAAAAGGGTAAAATGGCGGATTTTACAACCAATTTTTCCCCGTACTGTTTCAAAAATTTAATTATAAGCATATAAATAATTGAAAATCAATATGTTCATTTATATTTTAATCAAAAATCAGTATTTTCAATAATATTTTAATATTCAAACAAAATAAGTAATAGCTAAACCCAAATTCATTACTTACAAGTAACTGCCTTTCATAAATACTGCAAAAAGGGTAAAATGGCGGATTTTACAACCAATTTTTCCCCGTACTGTTTCAAAAATTTAATTATAAGCAATATTTAAGTAATCGACAAACAAATAATAGGCAATAATAGGTAAAAAAATAATTCTTTTTTTTTCATGGTATTTAATAAATCCAAATTGATTATATTTAGGAAAAATTGATGTCAAATATTTACTACAAGTAACTGTCTTTCACAAATGCTGCGATACTGAACAATGTAAAATGGCTGATTTTACAATCAACTTTTAGCCGTAATGTTTCCAGAATATTATTATAAACAATTTTTCAGGAATTGTGAAATAAAGCTACAATAACAGGTAAAAAATCATATTTTTGGGGGGGATGGTATTTAAAAAAAAAAAAAAAAAAGCAAAAAAAAAATATTATCAAAATTTTAACTATAAACAATTTCGTTTCTCAGCTACTGTGATAATGAAAAAGGAAAAATGATGCCATGACAAGCAATTTTCCCCATACCGTTTATGAAACAAAATTACAAAAGTAAAAAGGTATATTAAATAAATTGTACTTACAAATAAAAGTCACTGTGGTGGACTGAAAGTTGTTGATTAGTAATAAATTAGTAATAAAAATAACACGGCAATCAAAATGTAAATTAGTAATAAAAATCAAAATTGAAATTAGTAATAAAAATAATAAATAGCAATAATTAAAAATCACAGTAATTAGTAATCCAAATATCAGCAATGAAAATGTAAAATAAGCAATAATTTCTCAATTAGCAAAATGTAAAATGAAAATCTCACAAAATGGCGTATAACAGACAATAGAAAAAACACCTCTTGCTTGCAATATGACAGCAGGTAAAAGACAGATATTTACCACAATTCACCGCAATATTACATAATCTCATTGGTGACAACGAAAATACCTTAATCACTTCTATCGATTAGTCATGCCAATGTTTCAGTTGCCATGACATTGTTTTGGTTGATCGTTGATCTTATCTACCGGCGGCCTGTGTAGTACGTCATAGCTTAATTAATACTCAAGTACCATGATGTGTAATAATGAAATGTTTGTTTTTGTAATATTTTTAGTTGGAGTTTAAATCCAACCTCTCATGAAGCTGCCCCCCCTTTATTGAATAAGCCATTCCTGCAATTATAATTTCGCTACACAGTATTCTATTTTTAAATGTCGAAAATGTAAAATAAAAAAATGTTTTAAGTATATTTTGATCTCAATCTATCCTCATTTAGTGTTATCAATAAATGTTGTTAATTAAATAAAGTTATATATCAAATGCCAAGGGCATCCCATTAAAGTTCTCCAAACAGCGAAACTCTATTATTGTCAAATCTTTATATGTGTTTTAATGTATAAATCATCCACCAAAAACACCCAGATCCGTTTTGTAACATTGAATAAAATGATTTTTTTCCAGTATTGTAACCGCCGCACTAAATTCATATCTGTCTAAATAAAATAATTGTACCAAGTTTTTTTTCATGTTTGTAATGAAAATAAAGTTTTAAATGCGTAAAGTTGAATATATATATATATATAAAATCTTGAACTTTTTATCAAAATAAATATTTGTACTTTAAACTTAATCCAGTTGTTTGAATCTTCTTAATATTTTTATTTATGTATGTTTTAACTTATATCTTGGGTTCACTTAACCTGTCATCATCATCATCAGCTGAGTCTCATGCAAAATGATGTAGCACTGGGCTCTGAAATAATTAATTTATGTAGTATCACCATAGTGTTGTCCATAGTGTTATAGATTTGGGGAATGGGCAAATAGGTTAGAATTCATGATTGCTTCTGACCTGTGTATCTCGGGCATGATTGGATTCAGGGTACTTTTGCTTAGATTCTAAATCTTGTTGAATGGACATACATTTTTGATCAGTACAATACGTATCCATTGAGTGCTATTGTACATAGATTATTCTCTGTCATAAAAATGCACAAAGAACACTGCCCTCTGAGATTACTGATGAACTTCAGCACGACATATTATTATGAAGCATGTAAATATGTGGTGCAGATGTTAAACAATAAATTGGTTTTGGGAAAGTTAATGATTAAATCATTATTTGAATTCATAAATAATATTTAAAATTTTATCTCCAATTAGCATAGGATGGCTTCATTTGATGTTACCTGAATCAGTAAATAGGAAAGAATCAATTAAAATTATAAATGATTTATTAACTAATAAGAAAGTAGACACATACAAGAGAGAATTTATCATTGATTTTTTAATCATAACCACTAATGATATAGCAGTGAAATATAGGGCAAATGTATATGAAATGGCAGAATATTGACCTTTTATCTGACAGCACAGTCACATGTACTGTGACATTAGCTTTCAAAGAAGCTAACATAATCCAATATTAAATGGATATAAAAACTGCACATATATATGCTATGTAGATGATGGTTTTATATGCATGCCACATGTTTAATATAAAGTGAGCACAAAATCAGATTTAAACTAGATTATAGAACCTGAAAAATACAATGAAATTTACTGCCCCAATTTAAAAATAAGGTGAAGCTACAATTCATTCAGCTATCTGTGCTTCACAAATTAAAATATTAATTTATTATATTACAAAATGACCAATAAACCTCCCAACATTAGAGGATGCACTAATATGAAATCCTAGATGCCTACATCACTTTAAATTTGCAGGATTAAAAACTTTGTCACATCACAATAATTTCTTATGTCACTCGAGCCAGACACGATTGAGAACCTAGACATTTATATTGATGATATAATGAAATTAAGTAATGGTGGTACTGATTTGTACAAATAAATGGCACAGGATTGAGAATACAAGCAATGACGAAAAATGGACAAGATTATTATATGTATCACACTTCAGAAAATAAACTGTAAAGATCTGCACTGATAAATTCAATGTCAGATTTAGGACTGGAATGACTAATAATACAAAGGATAAAATACACAAATTGGATTGACCTAATAGTCTGTACATAGTGGGGTGAATCCAAATGATCTATACTTACACCCACTGAAGTTAATAAAAGCAAATCTGAAAATAAGATTGACCCAATCCGCTTTTATGTACAAAAAAACCAAGACACTGATTCAAGAAACGTATTCATATTTTACAACTATAAAAGGGAATACAAACACAGTTCTAATCTTAGTGTTGTTAAAATAATGTGCAAAGAAAGGATTAAAAATGAAAGATCAAAGAGGTATGGCTTATCGCACAAAAAATATAATAAACCAAAGAGGTAATAGTATTCAAATTAGCAAGAAATGGGTCACATAAATTAGGAATAGAACAACCATGATTATGAAGTTCAGGCATTCAAAATATACTCAGTTTACGTAATTTAATTTATTTTTATTCTCGGTTATAGTATTTTTATATTATTAATAATGGCAAGAGTAACAAGATTTTATATATTTGCTTGTTCGGCTTAAAAATTATATAGAATTAATATTAATAATAGAAGAAAGTTTGTAACAAAAAAAAGTTCCGAGTTCTTTTATTTTATAGAGTAATTATATTTTTTTATTGAATTGGAAAATGAAAAATATGAAGTAAATGAAATTCCAGACATCCAGTCTGATACAATGAAATATTTATTTTATGTTGTGAGATAAAAAAGATTGCCACGAAAAATAATTTAATAAGTGAAAATATTAAAAGAAAAGCTAGTAAATTAAAAAAAGCAAAAAAAAATTGGCTTACAAGATGAGTGAAACAAACAATTTTCAAAAAGTTATATATGCACTTGTATTGTTATTATAAAAAGTTTTTAAAATATTTAACTTCTATAAACCTTTTACAAAAGTTTTATATAGTTTGTTAAAAGAAGATCTAGGTTTTATTAAGTTAAGTAAGCAAATAGGTTTTGGAGGTGGATTTAATATCCTAAAGCATTTATAAGTAAAAAAAATGGTGTTAGTTAAAATTATTTTAAAGAGATTTGCTATAAAAAAATAAAAAAGCAAAAGCCATTAGACATATATGATTTAAAAATAAAAGCACACATAACGCTAAGTACTAAGATGAATGTAAGATGGAATTGTAAAAGAATGTAGAGGAAGAGCAATTTATAATAGCAGTTACTTTTAACATAAGATTTTAAAAAGTAAATTGAAAACAATTTTTGACGATGATAATAACTTTTAAAAATATATTGGTAATAAAACGCAATATAAGAAGATTGAAAAAAAAAAGAATTTGACTGAAATCTAATAATTAAACAGTAAATCAAAGTATTCCATTTAATGTCTTAAAATAATATTTAATAATTAACCAATTTAAATTTTATAATAGATATTATATAGAAATAAATAATTTTAATTTTGGCAACATTTTGGTAGTAGAGAATGCATATGTATTTATGGTAACCATATTCTGCAAAAAGTAACATAAAAGAACGTTTGCAAGTTATTAAAAAAAATAGAATAAAAAATTACTCCTGAATTAATTTCATTTATTTTTTTTTTGGAAATGCGTCAGTGAGCGCTTTTTTTAAAAAAAACATGATCTATTTAAAGTGTAACTTGTTAGAAGTCGAAGTCATCTCTTCATGAAGTTAAATATTTAGAAATGAAATAAAACCTTTTCAATTCTTTTTATGTTAATAATGGACGTTTAATGATGAATTAATATTATATTTTTATAATTTTTTTTAATAGACAGATAAAAATCTAATATTATTAAGCTGTGAACCTTGTTTGGTATTATATAATGTAAAATAAGAATGAATTCTATTTTGTAGAAAAATATTTGATAAAAAAAAAACATAGATTGGTAAAATTTAAATGAAAAATATAAAATAATTTTTTTAAAAGTATGCTATTTTAAATAGAATAAATCTTATAAATGCCAAAATCAACTTTTAATTTTTTCTAAATTTTGATTTAAATAAATTTATATAGGATTAGAATTAAGGTGGCTTATATCCACAATAAACCACAGTAGTGCATATACTATAAAACAAATCCTTTTCATTATTCCAATAAAAGAAGGTTGTTATTCTCTATCAAGTTTTAATATTTTATGATTTCAGGGACAAATTCTTACAGACACATCTTAGGGTCCTTTTATTATAATCATTCACCTTTTAACAGACATTCTGTTTACATTGTAATTAATTCTAGTAATGTTTTTTTCAATAAACTATCAGTTATTAGACAATAGTTTTATTTAAGTTCTGAGTTTTAAAATTTTGATAATCAATTTATTATTTTTTATTTTTTTGTGGAATTTTACTGTGCCACAATTCAGGAGCATCTATCTTTTAACTATAATTTTTATTTTCAAGTCCATCTTTTACAACCATAAATTAGCATTGGAAAGAGTAATTCATGACATTTTAAATTTTAGTTTTATAATTTGACTTTGGCAACTAAAATTAAATAATTAAATTCAGCTACTGCTGATGGTTTATGATACTGACTATAATAAATATGCAAATTTACATATAGTGATCTATAACTCTAGTTATAAAATATACGGTTAACTAAAATTATCACATCATTGATTGAAAAAAAACTATAGACTATTTTGATTTCACTTCCAAACACAAACTATTAGTCAATCACTATTTTCCAACTGATGAAGCTTTAGTTTTTATAAGTTTAGAATCACTATATAATAATTATATAATTACATTTTGAATTACAAGTGTCAAACTAATTCAACCCATATCTTTGACACCATCCAGTTTAGATAAATACAGTATGGATTATTGCTAAAAATTTACTAAACTATAGATTGTCTCTAGCACAGATATAAACTTTAAAACTCAGTAAAAGATTAATATATCTGATTTTTTAAAATTAAGCACACGTACATGGAGTTATTTCCATTTTCTTTCCCACATGTAATATCTGTATAAATATATTAAACAACCTTAATACTATTACATGTTCTTTTAGATTCATATAAATAAAAATACAATAAAAAACAAATAACTACTTACAAAATGTAAATTCAACAGATTGAGACTAACAAATGATGACAGCAAGTTTTCACTTATAAACCAAAGTATATTAAAAGTTTTATAGCTTTTAGATTCAATGAATAATATAGTTACTTTAAATTCCTAAAGCCAAACTAGTCAATAAATATAACAAAAATTACCCTAAATTCACAATTCATCCATATACTAGTCAAAGAAAATTTCTAAAATACAACCAGCAATATCATTGCTAAAACAAACTTCTCAAATCTTCTTTGAAAGAAATGAAATAAGAAGAATAATTAAATAATCTTTATTATTAAAAATTTATGATTCTGAAGCAATTAACTTATTTAAAAGATCTTTTAATATTAAGGATTTGCGGAGTGTATGGAATAGTAGTAGTATTTAGTATAAATTTGTTGTTATCTTATAGTCCTTTACACTTGAGATGTCTGCTTGTAGCAGTGAAACCATTGGGTGTGTTTTAAGTTTATTTCCTTTGGCTAGTCTGGTTGAGTTGTGAATTTGGGGTGATTTAGATTACTGTTACTTTGCTGTATCCAAACACCATTTATATCAATGTAATAATCTCAATTGTCAGAGCTAACTTTTACACACATCAAATGAACTGATTTACTTTTTCTAATGCTCATAAAAAAAGGCCAATCTAATATATAATTTTAATAAAGGAAAATATCCAAATACATACTAATGTTGATAAGACTTCACATAATATTTGTGCATATTTTAACATTTGTTATTAAGATTATTAGATTGATCATCCTTAAAAGAACTAAAAAATGTGTAAATGAATTTATTTTGCATTTATAAAAGCAAATGCTGATCATAGACTCCTAATGCAAAGATGTACATAATGATGTCTGAGTATTTTATCACTCCAACAACTACTTATTATTAAACAATAACAATATATTATCTTTATCATTGTCAATCATCATTAATCCATTGCAGGGTGGACTCTCCAAGTTTAATCCATCTTCTCTGATATCTCTCTCTCTCTCTCTCTCTCTCTCTCTCTCTCTCTCTATATATATATATATATATATATATATATATATATATATATAAATCAGTCATATATCACATGACCTATATAGCTTGCATTACCAATATGTAATATCTAAAGAGCCTGCTACTAGCTCTAAACAAGTTTAATTTTTTTTTTTTTTTTTTATGATAAATGCTACAAGAGAAAATACATGAAGCTTTTATCTACATGAAGCTTTTATCTATGATAAAAGCTTCATGTATTTTCTCTTGTAGCATTTATCATAAAAAAAAAAAATTAAGCTTGTTTAGAGCTAGTAGCAGGCTCTTTAGTTATTATATATATATATTGAAGCAATCGATGTCTAATCATCATCGATGCTTCATGTGCCACCATCTATACTAACCTCCTAGGGGTCCGCAATTCAGACCTTGCTATAAATATATGCTATTCACTCACACACTGTATGCCAAATCATTAGAAAGATTAGTAAAATTAATTTTTATTTAGTAAAATAAAACAGCAGTGTGCGTGATGCGTATATATATATATATATATATATATATATATATACAATATATATATATATATATATATATATATATATATTGTAACCTAATAGAATGGGTTCAAATAGAAATAACTAAGTAAAGGTTCAAATATTAAGAATTATAGGTTGATCAAATTATTAATAAGTATTATAACCAGTATTATATGAAATCACGTGAAGTGAGTACACTAGTAATTCAATAAAATATAACTCAGGTATACAGACAGTAATCTTATCCACTTTCATTTCTTGGTTTGATGTTAAGTGCATGTTTAAACAAATACTAAGTGAATATGGTCTAGCAGGGCGCCACTAGATTATCTGAATCTAGACACGGTTATATCTGATAACCTTTCACATGTACCGGGTTTGAATCCCTTCTTGGTACTTTATTTATAATAAAATGGAAGATTTTGCTTTTTGAGCCATATCACTATAAGCACTAATATTTAGGTAAAAGTAAAACATCTTTAAACCAAAGTGGAGTATATTAGACATAAATCATTTCTCAGATCTTAGCATAACAAATGTGTTTCAATAGTTTTATAAGTTCACTAGCTCAGATTATATATAACTAATTTAGGATGGCAATTCACTCATCCTTGCATGAAATAGATGATGGGATGTGGTTATAATAATACTAAGAGATCACTAAATATTATAAAATCAATATTTATTTATGGCCTTTAAACAGTTAAACAGCTCATTAATTAAAACGTTGATGACGATGATGATGATGATAATAATAACAATAATGACAAGGGTTTCAACTACAGCTCTAGGACTAAGCCTAAACATAAAACTAAATTTTATAAAGAAATTCATAATTATTGCTTAATTTTAGCATATTTACTTATATCTTAAATAACTAATATTCAACCATTGATGATGATGAATAATCACACTTAACAAAGACTACACTTAATGAAATATATACGCCTCGTTTAATAAAACAAACTAATATTTATTACTACATTTCTAACATATACATAAAAATTTCTAGATAATATGAAAATTGACATGAATAATAATAATAATAATTGATTATATAACAATCCTCAGATTAATTTTAAGTTCTTCCCCCTTTCCCTTCAAATGTATTTTGTATTAAGTTGGACGTCACATTGACCATGATTTTCACTCCATGAGAAAAGTATTTAAAAAAAAATATTATCTGCTCATTAGCACACATACTTTAAAAATCCAACATGTAAATAGAATAAAAAAAAATGTTAGTAGAATTGAAAGAGCAAGTTTTAGAAACAAGTTTTAAATTATTTTCTCCCCCTCCCTTCCAAGCGCTGAAATCTATACTGAACTTGAAACAAAATAATCTAATATTCTAATACTACTCATTATTTCACATTCACTCCCAATTATACACATATAAAAATATTATTATGTATGTGCGTGTTTTATCCCATAATAACAAAATATTATTAAAAACCAAAATAATAATAATATATCAGTTAAAACTAAAATCATAACACCATAAAAAAAAAATTGTTTTACACATTAATATTGTAAAATTAATAAACAAATAATTTTCATACATTCAAGGTCATTTATGAAGCTCAAAGTTATTATTAGTAAGACATTCTTGTTTTTAATCGATCTGAATAGTCTTTAAAAGTTCTTTAAATAAAATATACCACTTTATTGCTAAAATGTTTATTAAGACTGATATCATAAAGAAAATAGATATAAAAAGTCATATTACCGATCTTTTGTTTGTGGCGAATTTCCAAGGGTTCAAACTTGTCTATATTTCTGCAGCTACTATGTGGGAACAATCTCTTTCTTGAGGTGTATAACTATTTAATGATGATGACTCTATTGAGGTTATTTGCTTTAGTGGACAATTTGGAAATCATTATATTAATTTTTCTTCTCTTCCTGTCAAGCATGTGGATGAAATACAGCAGTTGTTTTCCCATTTATAAATTTTCTTGAGTTTAAAATCAGTTGTTGGAACAATTAATTGGACTTGATGATTAATATTTATCAGTAGATTAATTCATCTTCTTTGAATGCAGGTGAATGCTTTCTTCCTTCTATTAAAAACATCTTATTTATCTGGTCAGTTGAAAGGTGTAGAATATTATTTTAGACACATCTTTTCTTTCCTATGTGATGTGCAGCTTCCTCCAGATGGTCCAGCAAATGGGATATACATATAATTTTTCTAGCCCGCCATTTCTTATATTTTCAGCATTCAAATTTGATAGTTTAATAATCTGAATCAATCACAATAATAATCTTAATAATAATTCAAGACAGCTTTTTATATCCAATTTTTAGCTACCTTAACCAATCAGAGATAGCATCACTTGCTATTTTTGGACAAATTTGTTTTAATTAGATCTCTAATTTATTTTCAACCAAAGTATTTTTCAACTGAAAAGTTTAATCCTTTTTCCAGACACTTTTGTTTTAAAAAAAAAAATAGACTCAATTCTTATTTCCTTTCTTTTGTTTTTTTCTTTTTCTTTTAACATCCAGGTAACACTTCAAATCTTTGAGCTTCCTTCTTTAGATCTTGATAAGACAATTTCAAAAATTATAGTTCTGACCCATTATAAGCTTCCAAAGTGAAACAATCATTTACAAAAAAAAATTGCTACAAAGATCGATATCTGATTAAACAGATTTCCTCTTTTAACAAAAAAAATTGTACAAAAAAAAATAATTTGACAGATTTAATACTTCCTTTTCTTTCAATATTTAGGAAATGTAAAATTTTGTATGTAATGTACACACATCCTTCATTCTTTCAAATCATTCATAAACTAACCTTAAATAATATGATTGCTAGCTTAGTAATTATAACCCAATTATTTAATTAAATCTGTAACTTTTAAATCCCACTTATAATTAAAGAAAAGCAAAATAAAAGTATAGAATAAAATATTAGAATTGATCAAGCATAGGTTAGTTTTAAAGAAAGTTAAAATGTTGAATATTTGAAATATAAAACAATTAAATAATTTACACATACATTGCCTATATGTATGCATTATAACTTTGCTTTTTAAAGAAAAATTAAATATTAAATAGTTTAAATGTGTGTATTACCTTTCTATCAACACACAAACAAGTAAAGCATGTAATTGTTGACCCATTCTTTCTCTGTTTAAAGCTTTTAGAACTGGACCTTGTAGGGTTTGAACTTGGATGCCCTACAGCTTCTTTTATGATTATATAAAATTGTGATGATGATTTTTGGTTTACCTTTTCTACATGCACATTACTATAAATTTAGCTAGTGACTAAATTGTAATGGCACAACTTTCTCCCCCTTCGGATAAAATCATCAGCACTTTTGTTTTAACTATATTTAAAAAAAAATCCTAACTAATAAATACACTAATAATAATAAACACTTATAATATATATATATAAAAAAAATTAACTACTGGTAAATATATTTTTCATTAGAAAACCTAAAAATAATTTATTTGGAGATCTTTGCCAGGCTATTCTGCTGAAGTATAAGGGATCAAACTCCTAGCATTATAGGTTCCCTTATTCCCATCAAGAGCAGCAAGCATAAAGGCATTCTCTCCTATTTTCTTGGTAATTTGGAATGGCTTTTTCTTTTCAAATCATATTGTGGTCTGCATAAAATTGCATAATTCAGTCCCTTTTGAGATCTTTATTTTTTTTTCATTTTGGCTTTTTCAGCACTGTGGTAATTCCACTGGTAGAGGGTTGCTTGTCTCTAGGAATTACTTTCTTCACAACACTATCCCCAGAATCTCCCCAGGATTGATTAGGAGGCCTAGCCCTATAATTATTCCTATATCTATAACTACCAAAATTCTGATCACGTGTCTGATCACCTAGATTCAGACTAGAGACATTATAACTATACCTATCCTTGGTGCTCTTGGGCCTACTCTCTGAATCTAGCTCTGAAATTTCTAGAGCATCCAGGATTTCTGATGCTTCCTCTATACTGCGGCAATCAGCAGCAATAAGCATTTGCTCAATGTTTCGGGGAAGATTGTGTCGGAGTATTCTCAGGATCTGGTGCTCTGAGAGAGGAAATGCAGTCAGACTTTTCAACTTAACTGCCTGCCCTCTGAAAAATTGTGTATAGCTACCCTTGGTACTGCCGTACTTTTCCTGAGTGATCTGGTAGCGCACCTGGTCCTGCCTATCTTCACTCCAAAAACAGGCTAAGATAACACAACGAAAATCCCCAAAGGTAGTGGGCTTATCAAATAGGGACCGCCACCATTCCTTAGCATAGGCATAAAGATGGTTACAGGCAATGGCCAACTTTTCCTGTTCACTCAGCCTACACACAGAAAAGAGTTCTTCCAAGGTATACAGATACTCTAAGGGGTTCTCCCTGCTCTCCCCACTAAAGGCCTTAATTTTAATTAAATTTGAGGTCATTGACCCTCCTACTCTATATTCATCTTTACTGGTATGGTCAGCCCTATCTACTAATTTTTTAACTTGTGGATTTTTACCTAAAGTAGGCATCCTTTTCTCTGACTGACTCTGTTCTGAGCTATCCCTACAGTCATCTGGACTGGTGCTACCATCGCTCTGGCCTGAATTTAGGTTCGACCGATACTGCAGCTTTACATTAATACGATCTTTTAATTCCCCTATTTTCTGGTAGAGATCATCCATCTTGGGGTTTATGTATTCCACAACATAGGCCTTCTGGTTCTCCTCAACCTTTTCCAACATAACACCCAATTCATGTTGATTCATTCTGGGTCCCTCTTCTAAAGAACTTGACTTGTCCCTTTTTACTATCTCCTCCCTAAAGCTATCCATTTGTTTCCCCAATTCTTTCCTAAGATTTTGGTCAATTTGTACACACTCATTGGCCATGCTTCCCTTAACTTCTCGTATTTCCTTTTCTAAGCCACTAAACTTATTTTTCATAGTGAGGGTTTGATCTACACAGCCCAAAGTGGCTTCCTTATATGAGTCCACTTTGGCTACCACCTCCTCTAATCTAATATGAATTCCTGCAGAAGTTATTTCGGCATTCTTTTCTATGCATTCTGATATGGATTGGGAGACCAAACCATGGACCTCATTCCTAACTAACTCAATTCTCTCTCTTATTTTCTTCGATAGACTGCTCCACTTGAGCCTTTAATGACTGTAGTCCCTGACAGCCCTCCTGTTTGGTGACTTCCATAGACCTACACACTCCTTCTATCCTCTCCTCTAATGACACAAACCTATTTTTACACTCTATATTGGACCCTTCTATCCTAGTTTCCAAAGCGATGATCATTTGGTTGTTATTGTCAATAGAGTTCTCTAGATTTACCCTTAAACCTTCTATACTTTTCTCCATAGATTGACCTATCTTTTGTTCTAGATTTTCCATCCTTTGCTTACTATCTTCTCTTAGACTTTCTATATTTTGCTTACTATCTTTTCTTAGACTTTCTATATTTTGCTTACTATCTTTTCTTAGACTTTCTATATTTTTCTCCATCTTTTGTTCTAGATTTACCATCCCTTGCTTACTATCTTCTCTTAGACTTTCTATATTTTTCTCCATCTTTTGTTCTAGATTTACCATATTTTGCTTACTATCTTCTCTCATACTTCTGAGCATCTGCATTATCATGTCCATGTCTGATGGTGCCATCTTTGCTATTTGAGCCTGGCCCACTTCTGACTCCTCATCTACTTCCACACTTGAGGCCGTATTATTGCTACTAACATTAAAGGCATCTTCCTCTACTTCCTCTCTTTCCTCTTGTGTTTTTAAGAAAACCTCCCCATCCTCTTCTTCAGTATGAAAACGATCACTGATTCCTGGTATTGGGGCACCTTCCTCTTCCATAACCTCTTCCATACTATAATTTAGTTCACTCATGTTATAAAACTATATATATCCCATCTGTACTTCCCTGACCATCAAAAATCCACACATCTTCTCCCTGTCTGACACCTATTCTGACCAACTGACTGATTTGATTTTCACCTTATTATGCATTTACAAATACAACAAAAAAAAAAAAATTTTAATATCCTTATTTAATGAACTACACAACAATAATCTATATAGTGCATGTCTGTCTGTAATAGCCCAAATTATACATTCATCCATTCTCCCAGAAATCCGACAGATATTGACAGTCCACAGAATGACTAGCAGTTCACAATCTTGAGATAAATAAAAGAATTCAGTCACAGCACTATAATCACACAATGCATCACGAGCACTCAGAAGATCATCCCAATTCGATCACTATTAACTACCACAACCCTTGATTAAATGAAGCAAACTC
>JAQFVV010006209.1:15645972-15865972 GCA_028023455.1 Epiperipatus broadwayi
ATGTCACAAAGAAAAACAATACTAAGTGGTTTTATTTATATAGTGAATGAAAGATAATAGAAATTTTTATTATTGACATTAAAATAATTCACACAATGCTTTATAGTGTCGCAGGCTATTTTCACTGCAACCAGATAGACATATATGAAAGATCCATTGATCGTAATGATAAGAACAGACAAAATTTTACATTATAATTTCTTCTTTAAAATATTCCAGACAATGGAAGTGTTACATAAAAGAAATCAAGAGAGAGAGACATGATTCATTAACTCTGTGGTTGGAGAACATAGAAATAGGTGGTCAAACTCAACTAAACACTTTGCACAGGTTTAATTCACAACCCTACTTATGATTTAAGAAGAATGATAAAGTGACCCCAGCAGGAATTTTCAGCCATAATTGAAACATTTCTATGAGATTTTGAGAAAGATTTCCTAATAAATATAAATATACAAGACCATGCACAAAGGTGAGAGCATATAGTGGGCTGTGAGCTTGAGACATAACAATTACCAAGAGGTTAACCCAAGACCAGATAGCTCTCCATCTCTAAACTAGGTTAGAAAAAACAATGGAACCCGTTCGCTAAATGCGTGACCCGGATTCAGAATCGGAGTTTTTGTTGCTTATGTCCGGTTACATACATTGAAAGGACTGAGA
This sequence comes from Epiperipatus broadwayi, assembly GCA_028023455.1. Taxonomy (NCBI): domain Eukaryota; kingdom Metazoa; phylum Onychophora; class Udeonychophora; order Euonychophora; family Peripatidae; genus Epiperipatus; species Epiperipatus broadwayi. Next base: position 15,646,636 of record JAQFVV010006209.1, read on the forward strand.
TCGACATGAGATCCAGAACAATTTATTTGTTTTTCAGAAGGTCCAAATGTAGGTATGTTAACCTAAGCAAACTTGGCAAAAGAAGCACTGTAATATATGCTGAGCGGCCCAGTAGATCACCTGAGGCACGATGCCATATAAATATGGTCAATAACCTTTAAATTTAAAAAGAAACCCTCTGCAAAATATAAATATATTAGGAAAGCTCAACTATCACTGAAAATCCACAGAAAAATAGTAACTTTACCTTTATAAAAATTTGAATTACTAAAACAAAACAAGTGTGCGGATATTTATTGGTTCAGTTCAAGTTTAACCGACCAACCCTGAGCCAATGCTATTTAATAATTTTTAATACATATTGTCAAAATGTACTCTCTCTTATTACTAAAATATAAATGCGAACGTTTTATTTCACGCTCTTTAAAATATAACTTTAAATTTGTAACCCTCCATTGACTAAAATATACAGGTATTTGATAAGGATCTTTCTTTTATATATATACACACAAAAAAAAACTAAGTAAAAGTTTGGAAAGTTTTATAATAAAATATTTAGCAATTTAAATCTTGATTTTAAAATAGAGTTTTGCACTTTCTATGATTTGCTTCCTTTTCTTTCTAAATAAATATTTATATAAAATAAATAGCTTAATTACGGGAGTATAATGGCGGAAAGTTAAACGAAGTATTTTTCAATTAAATTAATAAGAACTATGGTCATCATTATATATAATAACCCCTCCCATTATGATAAAAAAAAAAGAAAAGAAAGCAATTAATGAAATATAATTCGACAAGATACGAACACATAGATTTAAAAAAAACATATATATAGAAAAACATCATTCTAGCTAGAGTAAATTTGTAAATTACAAAGAGATTTTTTTGTTAATTTATGGTAATGTTACTGGTAACTAGATGGGGTGGGTCAAGATGAGTTCATTAGAGGTTTACCGCAAGTCTTCTCGGTTCTTCAACTTTGTTTTTCCATGTTTGAGGGTAGATATTCACGGATACAAGGCAGACACTTTAGTTCTCTGGCTAGCTTACATGATTAAAACTCCAGCCTCTGGAATGGCTCAGGAGAGTGAAGGCAAAGAGGTTACCCCTGCATTTTTGCAGAGCAACACATTTCTGGATTTTTTTATTTATATGCTGAAAGAATAGAGTGCAGCTTGAAGTAAGTACAGCAAGCAAGAGTTCGCTATATTGTCCAATCTTTCAGAAAAAATTTTTCCAACAAAATTTTTAAGATTTTCTCTCTGACCTTCAGCACTGATTACCCGCAAGCATAAGACCAAGAACAAAAGGAAAGTTCTTTATTTATACCCTTTTTCCATTATGTCTTTAATCTGCTAATTAGTAGTGAATCATGCCCGTTGTTTCAAATTTTTCCTGTTATCTCTTATTTTATCTAATGTTTTATTAATTAATTCCTCTTCTTAATGGATTCTATTTAATTAAGAAATTTTTTATCTTATCAAATTCTACCAAATATATTTTAAAAATAGTTTCAAATATAATTTTAACTTTCTATATTTTATTTTATTAAATCTTTTCTTTTTAACACAATTCCTTCTTTAATTTAGGCAACTATTTGAGAAAATGATAAATTTAGTTTGAAAAAGGAACATACATTCACTGTGGTTGGACTTAGGGTCTTAGTTAGTCCAGAATGAATGATGAATCCAGCATATATATTTATATATATATTAGTGTATTTACATGAAATAATACTGATATGTGTAGTTTATAAAAACAAACTGAAAGTTTATAATAATACTGATAAAGAGATTATATTAATAAAAAAAACGATATCTAAATTATATATATATATATATATTAAACGAGAAGTATATAATAATATTGATTAATATATTATAACAATGCCAATATTTACAAAACATACACACACAAAAAAAACTGAAAGCCTATAATATGATTTCATTGTCCATATGAAGTCATGGTCGTACCTTGGAATTCTTGTAAAAAAATTACTTTTGAATGGAGCACTCTATTTAAACTATTTTTTTCAATGGATCTTCCTCTCTGGGCCTTGTTATTAGATCTCTGAGCTGTGTCCACTTTATTACCATGTCTTCTATCAATTCTTTTGCTAGAAGTCAAGTTGAAATTCCTTATTAATGGTGCTCTTTTCTTTAGCTGTTTCCCTCTTATATGTTCTGATGATGAAACTGGCTCATGCTTAAATCTCTTGGTCAGTGATTTTGGTATGGATAAATGTGGTTTCAAACGTAGAACTGTGCTGCCACTTGATAAAGTAGTTTGTTTTGCCTGACCTACCATGGTGCATTTTGGAAATATCTCGTGATCATTAAATTGATGAGTAAAACGCTTGAAGGCAAGGTGATGTATGCTCTGTCCTACTATCTCTAATTCCATCTGGCCTTTTGTTTCATTTTTTATTCGTTCAAGATTAATTGGTTCCTGTATGCAGCTTATATTGGTTGTCTTTTGGGTTTTACATTTGTGAAAATCTAACTTGTTGTTGTAAAATGTAAACTTACTTTCTCTATAGTTTATTCCTGAGTCATGTCTTTCTAAGAAGTCCGACCCTAACAGTACATTATAAATCAAACCTGGCATTATCTGAAATATATGATTTACATTTGTTGCTCCTATCTTAATATCCAGTCCTAAACAATGTGTTCCTATGTTGGCTTTTTCTCCATTTGCTAATATAGCATAAGATTTTCTCGGTGAGATCGGTAGTACATGAGTTCCTACTGTTGCATCCCACCATTCTTTTGACACCAGTGACCCTTGACTGCCAGTGTCTATTAAAACTGTAATTGGGACATCTTCTAACAGTACTTTAATTGTAGGGCACTCTGAGAGTGGTGGTCTGTGATCATCTTCCAGTTCGCACATAAATGCTGATGCCACTCTTTCATTTCCCTCAATAATTTCTTCTGTTTCATCCTGGAGTTCTATCTGGGGTATATAAATTATAGGACTCATATTTTTCTGGAATTGCTGTGTGTTTTGATCATCATCATAGCAGTTCCTGACAGCCACCATCTGTATTTTGGGTGTGTCAATTCTTTTTCCTTTGTCTGCATGCTCTCTATTTAGGTTGCCAAAATCTACAGCAGTTAGTAAGTCTACCACTTCATAAATTCCACAGTTGCGGCAGCCCAGCATCAATTGGTGTATGTGGAAAGGCATATTGTACCTTATTGTCAGAATAATCTGCCCCTTTGATAAGTGGAAAGCAGTCAACGATATTAACAAAGACACTTGCCGCAAGAAAAACTGGGTGTGAGTTTCTCCTTTTGAAGTGCAATACTTTTCTTGATATATACGGTGCATTATTCCATCTTGCCTCTCTTCACTTCAAAAACTTTTAAGTAAGGCAATGTGGTAATATGCAAATGTTACTGGTTTGTTACTTATACAGTCCCACCAATTCTGGGCAGATCCATGTAAATGATTAACTGCAACTGATAACTTTTCAGCTTCTCTGAGTTCCTGGAACATGAACAGCTCTTGTAAACTTTGAAAGTGTGCCATGGGGTTTTCTCCTATGTCACCCCAAAAAGTTTTGATGTGGATAAATGTTGCCACCATTGGGTTGTCTGTTCTTTCCATGACCTTTATCCTTTCTTTATTTTCACATTGGAGATTCTCATTTCTTGGCTGATTCTCATCTGTTGTTTTTGTTTAATTGCTTCTCTCTTCTTTCATCCTATTGATTCCTGTTCTATATTGTCTACATTCTTCTTTGCATTCTTCTACTTTTTGTAACATAGTTTCCATCAATTTCCGTACACATTGTGGTTCCGGTGAATCTATGTCTCCTTTTGGACTATACATATTTTCTAGAGAAATATGAATAGCTAAAAAAATATACAAGAAAAAATATTTCGTTTGCTGTTGTTTTTAGTCTTTCTACTAATACTATTCTTAAAATTTGTCTTATTTTTCTACTTTTACTTTTCAAAAAATTTGCTTCACTCTCCCAACCATTCCTACAACTGTCATCCTTTTTTTAACCTGCCAGCTTTCTATCTATCTCTTATCCTATGCATAGTTTCTGCCCTATCCGTGTTTGTTTACTTATTTACCACCCTGTTCTGTGTGTTATATATGTGACTATAACTATGTGTATTTGATATACACTTCAATAAAATATGATTACTCCTGCTGGGGAGGGGAGTAAAAAATTCTACTTGAGCCCATCTTTTCTCTGCTCCTTGTTTGATCACTCTGTCTCCCTTCCTAGCAAAAGAAAGAAAATAATTATTATTAATATCTGATTTGGTTTTAATTTTCAACCGAACTGATTGATTTCATATCTTGTAAGCTGTACTACTGATAGCAAACACAGAAAGTGAAAAGAAAAATATATAAACTTCTGTCATTCACTATATTTATTTTCAAAAAACACACACACAAAAAATTTCTTCTGATCATGAAATTCCTATTATTATATCTCAGGGTCTATCTCTAAACAGTAAGGCCCCATGTTGGGCACCAGATTATACAAAAAACTGTAATGGTAAGGAAAGTAGAGCTGCTTTAACCTAACCCAGAAATGCAGATAGAGGGGGTTCGAACCTCACCTACTCCTCTAGATTGCTACTAAGTGACTTACTCCCTAAACCTCACTAGAATTTAATCTTAATGTATGCCCAGTGGTCAGGGAGAGAAGAGACCACTAAAAGGAATTTTTACATATATAATGATCAGATGTACATACGTATGTCACAAAAGAAAAACAATACTAAGTGATTTTATTTATAGTGAATGAAAGATAACAGAAATTTTTATTATTGACATTAAAATAATTCATACAATGCTTTATAGTGTCGCAGGCTATTTTCACTGCAACCAGATAGACCTATATGAAAGATCCATTGATCGTAATGATAAGAACAGACAAAATTTTACGTTATAATTTCTTCTTTAAAATATTCCAGCCAATGGAAGTGTTACGTAAAAGAAATCAATAGAGAGAGACATGATTCATTAACTCTGTGGTTGGAGAACATAGAAATAAATAGGTGGTCAAACTCAACTAAACACTTTGGACAGGTTTAAATCACAACCCTACTTATGATTTAAGTGGAATGATAAAGTGACCCCAGCAGGAATTTTCAGCCATAATTGAAACATTTCTATGAGATTTTGAGAAAGATTTCCTAATAAATATAAATATACAAGACCATGCACAAAGGCGAGAGCATATAGTGGGCTGTGAGCTCAAGACATAACAGTTACCAAGAGGTTAACACAAGACCAGATAGCTCTCTGTCTCTAAACTAGGTTAGAGAGAACAATGAAACCCGTTCGCTAAACACGTGACCCGGATTCAGATTTGGAGTTTTTGTTGCTTATGTCCAGTTACGTACATTGAAAGGACTGAGATTGACATGAGATCCAGAACAATTTATTTGTTTTTCAGAAGGTCCGAATGTAGGTATGTTAACCTAAGCAAACTTGGCAAAAGAAGCACTGTAATATATGCTGAGTGGCCCAGTTGATCACCTGAGGCACGATGCCATATAAATATGGTCAACGACCTTTAAATTTAAAAAGAAACCCTCTGCAAAATATAAATATATTAGAAAAGCTCAACTATCACTGAAAATCCACAGAAAAATAGTAACTTAACCTTTATAAAAATTTGAATTACTAAAACAAAACAAGTGTGCAGATATTTATTGGTTTAGTTCAAGTTTAACCGACCAACCCTGAGCCAATGCTATTTAATAATTTTTAATACATATTGTAAAAATGTACTCTCTCTTATTACTAAAATATAAATGCGAACGTTTTATTTCACACTCTTTAAAATATAACTTTAAATTTGTAACCCTCCATTGACTAAAATATACAGGCATTTGATAAGGATCTTTCTTTTATATATATACAAAAAAAAAACTAAGTTAAAATTTGGAAAGTTTTATAATAGAATATTTAGCAATTTAAATCTTGATTTTAAAATAGAGTTTTGCACTTTCTATGATTTGCTTCCTTTTCTTTCTAAATAAATATTTATATAAAATAAATAACTTAATTAAGGGAGTATATTGGTGGAAAGTTAAATGAAGTATATTTCAATTAAATTAATAAGAACTATGGCCGCCATTATATATAATAACCCCTCCCATTACGATAAAAAAAAAGAAAAGAAAGCAATTAATGAAATATAATTTGACAAGATATGAACACATAGATTTAAAAAAAAACATATATATATATATAGAAAAACATCATTCTAGCTAGAGTGAATTTGTAAATTACAAAGAGATTTTTTTGTTAATTTATGGTAACGTTACCAGCAACTAGATGGGGTGGGTCAAGATGAGTTCATTAGAGGTTTACCGCAAGTCTTCTTGGTTCTTCAACTTTGTTTTTCCATGTTTGAGGGCAGATATTCACAGATACAGGACAGACACTTTAGTTCTCTGGCTAGCTTACATGATTAGAACTCCGGCCTCAGTAATGGCTCAGGAGAGTGAAGGCAAAGAGGTTACCCCTGCATTTTTGCAGAGCAACACATTTCTGGATTTTTTTATTTATATGCTGAAAGAATAGAGTGCAGCTTGAAGTACGTACAGCAAGCAAGAGTTCGCTATATTGTCCAATGTTTCAGCAAAATTTCTTCCAACAAAATTCTTAAGATTTTCTCTCTGACCTTCAGCACTGGTTACCTGCAAGCATAAGACCAAGAACAAAAGAAAAGTTCTTTATTTATACCCTTTTTCCATTATGTTCTTAATCTGCTAATTAGTAGTGAATCATGCCTGTTGTTTCAAATTTTTCCTGTTATCTCTTATTTTATCTAACTCAGAAAAATGTTTTATTAATTAATTCCTTTTCTTAATGGATTCTATTTAATTAAGAAAATTTTTATCTTATCGAATTCTACCAAATATATTTTAAAAATAGTTGCAAATATAATTTTAACTTTCTATATTTTATTTTATTAAATCTTTTCTCTTTAACACAATTCCTTCTTTAATTTAGGCAACTATTTGAGAAAACAATAAATTTAGTTTGAAAAGAAACATACATTCACTGTGGTTGGACTTAGGGTCTTAGTTAGTCCACAATAAATGGTGAAGCCAGCATATATATATATATATGCACAGCTTCAATATTATATATAGAATTCGCAAAACTTTTTCAACAATTTTTCTTTTTCTTCACCTTTAAATATATCAATTATATTTCCATTATTTTCTGGAACTAATTCATCTTTCATAGATCTATTTGCAGGGTTCACCTTTTTATTTAAATTGGCAATTTAGAAAAGATATAATAACAGCAAGGGGCACTTAATTTTCTAAGCTAGTTTTTTATGAAATTTTTCATTACATTTCATAATCTCATCTCTTTCTTACTAATAGTTACATCTTTTTTTTTTTATTACAAAAACAACTTTCTTTCCAATACTAAGATATTATTGTGCTTTTGAAAATTTTATTTTTTTTTACATTTTTTTTTTGCAATTATCAATTATATTTTTTAAAATATTTTTTCCATCATTTTACAAAAGTCCAGTTACTCAATTTTTTCTAAACGAATTATTAAAAAATTTCATCCTCTTTTTTGCTGGAAAATTGTGCTTGATTTGCATCAACTATTTCTTTTGCAGTTTTTAATAATATATTAGTTATCTTCTTATTGGTTTGATTGAAGTCATTTAAATAACTTTTAACTAAGAGAAAGTTTTCATTTAAGACTTGATTTTACTAGTAGTGTGAATGAAGGGATTTGTAATATTTGCCTGAAGATTTGTGATGATGATATAATAGATATGATAATATGTTGGATGATTTCAAACATCTATCACTAAATGTTGAATAAATGGAAAATTCAAATTTAATTTAAAACTTTTCAAATACAAACAAATTGTTAGTAATAACATGCAAATAGTCAACACAGGACAGTAATTACACAACATTTCAAGTAGTATTATTTTTCACCCTTCTTCAGATGTTGCTGGCCTGACCAGTGACAATATTCATATGAGTTGAACTTGCACCTTTAGATTCTCAAATATTGAACTTAAGGCAAATGCTCTAACTAATATTTTGTCAAAGGCAACAGTTAATATAAATTTCATATATTTAAATATGAGGATTGGTTCAGATCTTTTTGAGGTCTTCATTTTTTTTTAATTGGAGGATTTTTTTAAAATTTTTACTATTTTTTTAATTCTTTCTAAGAGCAAGGTTAATTAGAGACTTTCATACATTGTAAATTGCCACACTGGGTTGAATTATAGGTATATTTGTTATTGTCAAATGAGCAGCTTTCTTGAACATTCTTCCTTGCATATTTTCTCTTCCTTGAATTTTCTTCTTTGCACCTTTCCCTCTCTATCTAATATTTTTGTATTTTCCCAATTAAACATATGGTCATTAGCACACACATGGTCTGATACTGTAGATACACCTATTTTTCTCTTTTAATCATTATTTTGTATTCTTTTAATCACTGTTAAACAGGGCAAAAAGTTTCACTAATATATTTCCTCCCACATTCACATGATATTGCATAGATACAGTTTTTGTTTTTTAGCATTTTCAGTTTAGGTTTGGTAGATGTAAGAATTCTTTGAAGTGTGATATGGGTTTGAAAAACTGTTCCAATGTTATACTGACTGCAGAGATTGTTTGATTTTTTCACCCTTCCTGTTATTTATAGATACACAACAGTACCAATAATTGTTTTTTCATAGATTAGACAACTTTCATATTTCTCCAATCTTTTTTATTTCATAGATAATTTTATATAAATAAAGATACAATAAGTGACAAATAAAAAAAGTTTTTTCTTCTGGTGTTTCTTTTTGTTGTATTTTAAAGATTTTCTTAATTACCACTAATAGATAACATTCATCATAAGAGTTTGTTCTATGTGAATCCTTTCATTTTCCAAATCACTGGTTTCTGGCTAAACTTACTTTTCTCTGTTCCATAATGATAGTATAATTCCATGCTTAGTACTTCTGGCATGATTGGCTGTATATTCCAAGTACTTTCCAGTGTATGTTGGTTTTCAACAAACTGTTGTTTTTACTTTTCTCTGAGGGAGTCTTGTCATGAAAACATCTAAGAATGACAAATTTTGTTCTCATTCCAATTCCAGTGTAAATTTAATTATAGGAGATATATTGTTGATATGCTTTCAGAATAACTATAATTGCACTTCATGATGTGGCCATACCACAATTGTATCATTAACCCTTTTCCCCGCCGCGAGACTCCTCGACATCTAAAATCACTCTACTCAGTTCGTTTTAACGATAAAATTGTTAAATAGTATTGAATTTGTTTGTTTGTACGATGGTGACATCTTCCGATTTATTTTAGAAGTAAAAAATAAAAAAAAATGCATTTAAACCTAAACAAAGAAGGAACATTATTTGTGATTGGTTCTTAGCATGCTCTCAGCCGAAAAAGACATTCTGATTGGCTGGAAAGAACAAAGAGACTGCCTGATCAAAGAAAATAAAGAAAAACGCTGAGATTTTCATTTCAAATACGATTTAAATTATTATTAAATAATATTTATGGAAATTAAACATAATTTTCAGAGAGAATAATAAAAAAACAAAATTATTTTCGAAAAATATTGAAGATTTAAGTAAATATATTGAAGATGTAGTAAAAAGAAATATTTACTTTTCTATAACGTAAAAGTCGATCTTTTTGTTTACATTATAACTTTTATGTTGCCGATATAGAATATCTTAGAATAAATAAATAGCAATTTATTTTTGAAAGAACTTTCGTTTTCTTCATGACCTGAAAAATTAATTATATACTTTTTATAAACGTATCTGAGTTGAATTTAATATTATAGGCGAATATGTTTTAACAATAGGCTTTGTCTTCAGTTTGTGAGTTGGCCAATTAAAAGATTTGATTTTTACCTCATACAACCAATGATTTAATTAGCGGTTTAAGGGTTAACATAGCAAAGCTACAATTTAGGTGGATATGAAGCAGTATTTATGGCTGTGGTTTTAAGATCTTCAATATGAATGTTGCTTGCAGAGGTAACAGTGATGATCCCATGCCGACCCCTTGATTTTGTTGGAAGAATTCTGACTTACATTGAAAGTACATCATCATTATGCAGAACGTTAATAATTCAACTATATTATCAATAGTTAGAGTTGTTATAGTTTGTAGACTATAACCACCATATAATCTTTTCATTACAACAGTTAATGCCTCATTTAATAGTACATTTGTAAATATACTTTCCTTGTCAAATCTTACAGATAAGTCAGTTTTATTTTTTCATGTTCCTGACTCATTTTACAAAGTATTTAAAATCCATGATGAAGGATTTTGCCTTGTATGCCAATAGACTAAGAACTTTGAGAACAAATTTTAACAAATTTTGACAGGGTGGATTTCTAGAACTAACATTAGGTCTTAATTGAACATTGTCTTTAGAGATTTTAGGTAGTTCATACAGGTGAGGAATTCTACTGAAATACAATGTTAATTTGCTTTTTTTCTGAATCATTGAAATACCTGTGCTGTTTCTGGAGTAATGCTTGTAATTTTATCTCTGTATTTGGAATTGGATTTTTTGTATTGATCTGCTGAAAGAAGTCCTTGTATTTTGTTATCATAATCACTTTTATCCATTACAACTGTAATGTTATCTTTGTCAGCATGAAGAATAATTATAAATGTATCATATTAGAGAGATTTAATAGCCTTTCTCTCATCACATGAAATGTTTGGGTTCTGCTTCTGTACTTGATATCTCCTTAGTGTCCTTTCTTCTGCAGTATAACACTTATGCTTCTCCCAGAGGCAATTTTTGGATAACTTGTTCAGTGTTTGCCATTATATCTAATAATGGGACAGTTGATGGTTTAATTGCAAACTTTAAATCTTTTTCAAAAACAAATACTTCATCATTTGTAAGGTGTTTAGAATAAGATTTTTCACTAATGAAGCTGTTTCAGTTTATCCATCCATGTAATTTACAATATGATCTTTTCACTGCTTGAAAAATTCTTGAGAAACCTTCATCTATATGTTTATTTTTTCAAGAACATTTTACATTTCTAAAGGAATGCAGGGTTTAATACTCCAAAATCCACTGAAACCTTATTGAGAGAAAGAATAAATTATCTGTTCTTGGAAAAGGTTTGAACTTTTACATTACACTATCTACTATTCTATTATTGGATATAATAACTGACACTGATGAAGTTACCAAAAAATTGCCTTTGGAAGAAGTAGAAGAGTTATATTGGAGAATTGAAAAAACACTTGAAATACATCATGTACAGCAACAGAAATCAAACATTTTATGTGATAAGAGTAAGGTTATTATATCTCTCAATCAGGATACATCTACAATCTTTCTTTCTGCTAACAAACATAACTCTGTAATTGAAATAAATAAAACTAATTGTGCTAACAAATTACAAGGATCTCTTACAGCAGGCCAATATAAAAAGGTAGCAACATATAATTCCAAATTTAGAGATAAAATTGCAAGCATTACTCCAAAAGCATTGGAGGTATTTCAATGATTCAGATGAAAAAGGAAAATTAACTTCATATTTTAGCAAGATTTCTCACCTGTATGGACTATCTAAAATCCATAAAATAGTGTTTCATTAAGAGCTATTCTTAGTTCTAAAATTTGCTGCATCAAAATTTGTTGAGATTTCTTTGTGAAAGTCTTAGTTTATTGGCAAATGGGATACAATCCTTCATCAGGTACTCTAAGCACTTTGTAGAATTAGTCATGGACCTGAAAATAGAAGAATTCACATATTACCTAATCTTTGAAATTGAAAGTCTATTTACAAATTTATCATATGACAATAATAGTCTACCTACTATAAAACTCTATCTATGGATAGTATAATGGAATTATTAATTCTCTTCATAACAGCAACACATTTTCACTATCAAAATTCTTCCAACAAAATCAAGGCATGGGATCATCATTGTCACTCTTGCTGCAACATTTACATAGAAGAACTTAAAACAACAACCATAAATATTACTCCAGGTTCACCAAAAGTATGGCTTTGCTGAAGATACATTTATGATATGGCTGCATGATGAGATGCAATTACAATCATTCTGGATGCATAACAACAACATATCTCCATCAATTAAATTCACAATAGAACTGGAATGAGACAAAAATGGGCATTCTTAAATATTCTTGTGCAAATCCCCCTTAGGGAAAAATAAAAACAACAGTGTATAGGAAAATAACACATACTGGCAAGTACTTGGCATATACATCCAATCATACCAGAAGCACTAAACATGGAAATATACTATCTCTATGAAACAGAGCAAAGGAAATTTGTTCAGAAATCAGTGATTTGGAAAATGAAAAGATTTACATAGAACAAAATCTGATGAAGAATCGTTATCCATCAGCAAGAAAACTTTTAATAAACAACAAAAAGAGACATCAAAAGAAAAAAAACCAATTATTGTTACTGTAGTATATCCATACATACTAAGAATGCTGGACAAATTAAAGAAAATCCACATTCAGTATAAAGACATATCACACTTCAAGGAATTCTTGCTTCTACCAAGCCTAAACTGGAGATGCTGAAGAACAAAATTTGCATCTGTAAAATACTATGTAAATGTGGAAGAACATTGATGAGACCTGTTGCCCTGTTAAAACCGATTGAAAGAACACAAAATAATGGTTAAAAAAGAAAAAAAATGTATCTACATTAGAAGACCATGTATGGACTAATGACCATATGTTTAATTGGGAAAATATAAAAATATTGAATAGAGATGAAAAGGTGCAAAGAAAAAAATCATGGAAGCTGCTTATATGCCAATGGCAAATAATCCTATAAGTCAACCCAGTTTATCAATACCTAATGTATAGCAGTCTCTAATTAACCTTGCTCTTAGAAAAAAATAAAACAAGCCTCTACTTATTAAAAAAACTGAACTCAGGGATTTGAACCAACCTCATGTATAAATATATTAAATTTTTATTATGTGTTGTCTTTGATAGAATAGCTCAGTTGGTTAGAGCATTTGCCTTAAATTTGATATTGAAAAATATAAAGGGCAGTTCAACCCCTATGCAAATACTGTCACTGGCCATCCAGCAATACCTGAAGAAGAGTGGGGAATAATACTATTCAAAAAGTTGTGTAATTACTAACATGTGTTGTCTATTTATATGTATTACTAACAAGTTGTTTGTATTTGAAAAGTTAAAATTTCTATACATTCAACAGTTACTAATAGATGATAGAAATAGTCTAACAAATTATCACAAGGGATACTTAAGTTCCTAAATTATTTTAAATTTTTTTTATCAACTTTATGAATTACACTGATTCATCTTTTATTGAAGCATTGATAAGATTAATAATTTTGAGATAAAAGAGAATTGTTATATAATAGTTTTGATAAAAAGATTATATATCAATCTGTTAAAAATTAAACAATTGTGATGTTCTTATATTTGTGTTAATAAATAATAAATCTTTGACTGGAAATAAAATTAAAGTTACTAAAGATTTGCTTTTGTTGTTGGAGGATTTCATTCATTTTATTTATAATGTTAAGTGCTATATAATTATATTAATTCATTGTTAATTTGTTAATTTAGAAGAGAGAATTATTCATTATGAATGTTTATATTTAAAGTTGTTTGTTGATTAATGAAATAAATTTAATAGTTTTGTTTCTTTTATAAAATATATTTTTAAGAAGACAAAGAGTTGGATTTTGTTTTATTAAAGTTTTTAGATTTATTAGTGATAAATTGTTTTTTTATATAGTCATTACATTAAAAATAAAAATATCTATTATTTTATCTGATAAATAATACTCTATAACTCATAAAATAGCTGCTATAAAAAGTTTTTGTTGTAGAAATAAGAAATTAAATACACAATTATATATTTTTAAATATTTTTTTCATCATTTTACAAAAGTCTAGACACTCAATTCTTCTAAAGAAATCATTAAAACGTTTAACTAACCTGGTTGTCTGTTTGTTTGTTATTACTAACAAATTGTTTATATTTGAAAAGTTTAAATACAGTTTAAAAATTTTCTATATATTCAACATTTATGATAGATGATGAAAATAGACCAACATATTATCACATTGAGAAATTAAATAGTTTTCAAAATATACATTTGCTCCAAATAACATTTTATAAAGATTCTTTTAGTATTGGCTATTGTAATAAATTGATTAAGAGTATAGAAACTTTGGCAGTCATAGTAATACTTTTAAAAATGTTAATGTAGAAAAAAAAAGTGGTTTTATATCTCTGCCTTTTAAATTATCTTTTTATAAGGGTTTAAGGTGGAATTATATATTTTGTAACGCTCAAAGGCCACCCTGAGGCTGAGATTCTTGTCACACCCATGTTGACCTAAGGTCAATCCATCCCCTCATGTGCAGGACATAATCCATTTAATACATATACAAAGGAAGGGCAGCATCTCTACTATGTAATAACTGAGACACAGGCTCATTATATACCTGTGTCTATATATGTAATTTATAGGGTATATGAGCACAGACTTTCACATGACCCACCACTCTCCACACCATCTCATAACACTGATACACTTGAACACATATATTTTGGAAAAATAAATAATCACCAATATACATATTTCATGCTAAACTAGCAATCATCAGTTGGTCCAGATTACCATCTCTACACATATATGTTATAAGTGCTCAGATATATATTAAGATAGCCAAACCTATAAGAAAATAAAAAAAAAGTTTTTCTAAATAATTGATTGAATGACATAAATGAGATAATTGATAAAAATATCATTTCTAATGTCATTTATATTATTCTTTATTTTGTAAGAAATTGCATATATCAAAGTAATTTGAAATTAAAAGGAAGAGAAAAAGGTTCATAAAAGTAGAATGAAGAATAAATATATTAGTTTAGCATTACATATTCATGAAAGGATTATATCTGAACATACTAAGCAGGCCTTTTTTGAAAAGAATGAAAAGAAAAGAAAAATTAAAAAATCTTTTTTATTAATGATTTATGCTACTGGAGCTATTATTTAAATTGTTTTTTTTTTATAACAAAGATAATTAAAAAGTGAATTCAAAATATGATAATGCATGATACAATCCACATTTTGTGTCGTATTACTTTATAATTAAGAAGTCTGCTTTGTCAGGGAAAGTAAATTTGTAATTTAATTTTGGATAGTGATATGTTGTGAGTTGGTATACCTGATTGATGAGACCAACTACTTGAAAATAATTTTAGCCACATGATTTCTAGAATTTCATATTTGAGTAATCTGTTTTATTGTTTTATGTTAACTATCTTATCAGCATTTGCTTAAATATTAAGAATTCCTCTTTGGAATAGTGATAGTGTGATAAATTGAAGAGCTTAAGATTTTTAAATTAATTTACAGGTGAGTAAATAAAAAAATCTCAATTTGGTACTATTATGTTCACTCTGCTACTTGGAACTCAAATATATTACTGCTTACTAACCAAAATTTTATTTGAATATCGTTTATATAAATATAACTCTAAAATTTTTATTTTATGATTACATTTTTATTCATATTTTATTTTAGTAACATAATAACTAAAGGTACTTTTTAAATCTAAAAATTTATTTGAATATATGTAATACAAATAAAAAATTGTAGTGAATATATTAAATTAATTTTACATCATTTTAAATTATAATTTTTCTAAGTTTATGCTACATATTTTTTTCTCTTTTAAAATATGAAGTAATGCGGGGAATATCAAATTTTATATTAAATTATTTCTTTCTAATAAACTATTTTATTAAATCAAGTTTCTTAAAATATGGATTTTTAAAAAAAAATATCATTTATACAAACAACTCTATGGTGACCGAGTTATTACTATTATTATCATAAGTCTGCCATTTTATTATATTTTATTGAATTGCATTCTTCGTCTTACAAAGTGGTCAAGAATATTTTAAACATTTATAATTATGATATTAAAACTTTTTTAAAAATGTATATTTATTTTAGTAATTGATTAACATATTCATTTTTTTTCATTTTTTTTTTTAAAAGTTTATTTAAAAGTTTATTTCAGAGTGACTTGAAGTCAACATGAGCATGACAACAATATTGTCATTAGTATGGGATTTGGGAGTTCTATCATCAGATTTTCAATGGTATGGATGGCTGAAGAGTTGGAGGTTGGAGTACATGGAAGCCTGTCCATTAAAGTGTAAGGATTTGCTATCTTAATATAAACTGAGCACTGATTTATATATATATATATATATATATATATATATATATATATATATATATATATATATATATATATATATATATATATATATATATATGGGAGATGGTAATCTTGACCAAATGATGACTGCTAGTTCAGCACAAAATATATATATTGGTGATTATTTATCTTTTCTGCATGTGTGTTATCATGTGTATCAGTAGTATGAGATAGTGTGGATAGTGAAGTGGCTTGAAAATCTGAATTAAAATCCCCTGACACTTATGTAATTTTTTTGTTTTTAAAATGTAAATATATAGTCTTGTAATTTCTAGATCAAATGTTGGTTTCTTCACTGTTTTAGACTCACATCATAATATTTATTCATCTGCATTTAGAAATACACAAAGACACATTCTAATAAGAATGTGGATATGAAGCAGTGATATAATATTCTAGATTAAAAAAGAATTACACTTGCAATGTAGCTATTATATTTGCTTATCCACAAGTTGAAAAAATATATAATAAAAAAATCGAAATTAGTAAAAAAAAAAAAATTATTTTTTAAATTTTACATTGTAATCATAAGGTGGGTGGGTGGATGTTACTAGTGAAAATCATTTTACCTCATTATATCTCATGTAATGAGATACTGGTCTATATAAAGACAATTTAATATCACTGACATATCAATTTTTATTCCAAAAGCAATGGAAAAAAGGCTAATAGTTTTAACATATTAACGCCAAAATTGTTTCATATTTTCTTTTTTTTTTTAACTGATCAACTTTTCATTAGATTTAACATTTATTTATAAATCTGTTTTTATTTAATTCATAAAAAATTGTTATATATATATAAATAAAATTTTAATACAAAAGGGATATTGTAAAATTATCATAAATAAAAATTAACAGGCATTTTGGGTATTGTTTATATGCAAAAAAAAATAAAAATAAATGGTCACTTCAAAATGAGTTTCAATGCAGAAAGAAAAAAAAAGAGAGGGTCGAGGAGGGAGGGGTAATCTAGAAATGAATTTAATTTAACTATATGAACCAATCTGTGAAGCACAAATACATCCAGATATAGAACATATTGATTCAGTTTTCTATTCGCTTGATATTTTGCAATGTTATCTTTTATTTTTTTCAGCAGAAAATTGGTTTTTAAAAATATTTCAACACCATGTCTAATTGCAATTTTAATATATTCCATTGTAATATGTTCCCAGTGGATACAATCAACATTGCATTTCTTTAAATAGTCTTTGAAATAATCTCTATAATGCAGATGAGATCTATCTCTCTCATTAAAACGATATTCAAGTTTACTGTAAACCACTCTTTTAGAAAGTTTCATCTAGTTCATTCGTTTTGCATATCCAATTCAATGAAGGTATGATTTATGATAATGGATTCTATTGTATTATATCCAGAAAGTTGAAGAATATATTGTTTGTTTTTATGATCTTGTCATTACATTTTAAAAATTTTACAGAACATCTGTAAGTGAAACTTTTCTAATGGCTTTATATTGCATCAATGTAACTAATATTGTAATATGATATATATATATATATATATATATATATATATATATATATATATATATATATATATATATATATATATATATATATATATATATATATATAAGCAATTTAGTCTGTAGATAATAATTACAGCAAGAAATCAAATATAAATATACTATTTATATACTGCTAAGCCAGGCTTTCGATACGGAATATCTTTGTCAAAGCATAACTAATATAGGGGATTAGCAAGAAAGTGTTGGTATTCCAAACTGTATATAAAATGGTCATAGATTTAAATAAATTTGCATATTTGAATGTGTAAAATACATGTGTGTGTAAATCATAAAATCAAATCAAACAACCAGTATTTATTAAGGTGGATGCTATTAGCCTTTAAATTAATTTCATTTACAGAATTTATAATACAGTCAAGCTTGTCTAAAAGTATGTAGGTGAATTTAAAGTGCAAGATATGGGATTACTAGCAGATCATGTCTTTCAACATAATTAGTACATAAATAAATTGATTATATTTGTTATCCTCATATTATCTTATGTGGACTTACTTTAGTAGTGGTCTCATTCAATACATATATCGGACAAAATCATGATTTTCTGACCAAAGTTAAAAATAAAAATATTAAGGGCTATTAAAGGTAATTGTTTAACTTTTCATTTTATGTTAGTTTATTCTTAAGAAGAATATAATGGGTATAGGGTCATTTACTAAACAACATAAATCTGACATTGAAAGGCATATTTATAAGAATTAAGGTTGCAACTCAATTTAAATAAGCATACACATTCTACAATAACTTTGGGGTTTCTAACTGAAAGGCAATATATAAAATCTATAGCAACTTGTCCAGAATTTAAGAATGACATTGGTTTATTTCTATTTAAGTAACATCTGACATGAGGCTCAATAAAAAAGAAACAATCATGGGAAGATTTCTAGTTGAATGAAACTCAGTGGTAGGAAATGGAAAAAAAAATAAATTGAATAGATCATCCATGCAAAAGATTTTATTTTGAGTAAATATAGAAAACACAAAGATACCAAAGGATAAAATAGAATTGGAGATTGATATGAGGTAATAGTAGATAAACAGCATAGAAATATGGAATTTGCAGTGCAATTGAGAACTAGAGAAAAAGATGGTATAATGATCCTCTTAAAAATCCATTTTTTGTTTTAGAGGTCATAATTTAAAAGGACTGTTTTAAATCATTTGAAGCAGAGAATATAGAAAAAATTAGTGCACATGAGAGAAATGAAGAATAAGTCAGAAATAATACAATGGGACAACAATGGAAGAAATAGTCATCCAGAATTAAAAAGGGAAATATCTGAAAATGCCTATGAAAAAGAAAATAACAAAGAGATTACTGTCAAAGAACCAGTTGCAATATTTCATGAACAAAAATACCAATGTAAAAATTGAAACAAGGCTTAGTTATAGTAGAAATGTTTTAGAAAGTGATGAATACACAAGATATGAAAATCAATATATGTAAGCTTAATAAAGACAGAACAACAAATGAGAAACAATAAATCTAAACAAATGTTAGATCAAACAAAGTAATTAAAAAAATACATATGGTGAAAAATGGGAAATAGCAAACAAGGCCAACAAAATGGACTCATCATATTATGATCACTATTTAGAGATAAATGAAACCAATGACAGACTGAGTTTAGTCAAAGAGTCTAAAGTCTATGAATTGAAAGTGATAAAAATTTGTGACAAGGTTATATTGGAGAATGCTGGAGTACAAATACCTATGCAATTACATACAGATGTAGAATAAATAGTAAAGTATGAAGTGATAGATAATTATAAGTTTAAGAAAGTACTGAATTTTGTAGGAGAAACTGAAGACATTAATGAGGAAACATTAAACAAACTTATAATAAGTGAGAAGTTAAAGAATGCTTAGTGTTATATGTTGCTGATATAAAAATAAAAAAAAACAATTCTATTTTAAATGAAACAAAATAATATTGCAGATAATTCCCAATGTGTGATACTTATAGATGTTTATGGAACTTTGCACATTTTATTAAAAGAAAACATTGGCATAGATTGAGATAATAAAGATAAAATTACTATGCCTAGTATAAATAAAGGAGATATTGATGTTGTTGATACAAGTCAATATATATCATTGCTGTAAAATTCATGGATAATAATAATTTGAATATCAATGACATAGATCAAAATGACACAGATATTGATGTTCTAATCATATATGTTTCTTTGGATGAAGACACAAAGGGAAGAAAATGTGGACTTAAAAATAAAAAGTCATATAAAATATGATGATAAAGATGGATTGTACAGTCACTAATAAACAATTGCTACAACAAAATGAATAAGATCAAAAATAAAGGGTCATTCATTTAGAAAATGATTGCTGCTACCAACAAGTGAGAGAAATTGATGATAAAGCAAAACATATGAGGAACATTAAAATTAGAAAAATCATGGGAACAAAAAAATTGTCATAATTTATGGGAGTTAGAAAAAAGATTGTAAAATTAAGTAACATTCATAGTAGAAAGTTGCAAGATCTAAAACTAGCAAATAAACCTGAATAAAACAAAATATGAATTCAAATGTTTATTCACTAGAGATTAGGTGGATACATAATATATATTTATCAAAATCTATGTGGTATTGAAAGAAAATAATATCTGCCAAAAATCTGCACCACTATCTGAAATTAAATGATAGGATTGTAGATAAAAAGTAAGTCAGAGTCCACATAATTTTTACTATGTGACATTATGGAAGTAATATAATTTTCTTCTTTTTCCTTTTCCTATGTATTGATTTCTACTTTAACTTATCATACCATTTACATCTTTCTAAAACACTTTATCAATACTCTTTATTTATATCAAAACTAACAGTTTGGACTGTCCTGCAGTCATCATCAGAGCTAAATGATGACTGTAAGACCGTCAAAACTGTTAGTTTGATATAAATAAAGAGTATTGATAAAGTGTTTAAGAAAGGTGTAAATGGTATGGTATGCTATGTGATATTAGCGATGACTTTGTTGGAATGTTTATTCCAAAAATGCAAAAAATAAATGATTATAAGATTACAGAAATTTAATAGATAAAAATTAAAAAAATATGAAAAATTATTGAAAAATAAAATCTTACACATTTTTTGTCACGAAGATGGTGGTATGAACTGGATACTTCATTGGCAGTTTTAATCAGTTGCCAAAATCAAGCAGATAAAAAAGTAGGAAGTAGTACAAAGATGATAAGAAAGGGAAAGATCTAGAGCAATGTTTATTGGGTCATAAATATAATTTTAATTAAACTTAATGATAATAATTTTATACCAATTTATTATGTATGACACATCAAATTATTTGCGTATGCATGTTTGAATGATTGTGAAAATTTAATTTGTTATCATTAATAGAAAAGTCTAAATTCAATTCTAAAAAACACATTCTTTTAAATAGTTTATTTTTTTACTGATTGAATAAAGGACGTTTTGCAATTTTAAGTCATTATAATATTTATTTCAATTAAATTTGTGCTTTGCAAAACCAAATTATTAATATATTATGACCAGATGCTATGTGAAAGGGTAAAGAAATTAGACTTCTTTATCATTTCTAGATAACACACAAAAAATAAAATAATAATAAAAAGGTGTTAATAAATTATATAAAAATCAAAACCATTTGTGTTATACATTTATTCTATTTCTAGCTCTAAATGATTGTCTGATTGTGTTACTTTTTTTTTTAGATTTCTGTCTATACAGAGATAGGTTGGAAAAGCCACTGTTAAACGCCTACAAAACCTCAGAAGCTGTGAAAAAATAAATGAAAACTCAAGGGATTACTTATTTTCAGATTATCTATTTTAGTTTCAAAGTAGTATCTTGAGCATAACTATTTACTATTAATCATCACCAAACCAAATGAAAGAATTAATCAAATTAGAAGAATATACAAAACTGAAACTTTTATCAAGAAGTATAAAATCTCTAAAATTTTCAAATATTGAAAATTCGTAGATGATTTATATGAATATATAAAGATTACCTAGAAAAGTTTTTGCTCTCAATCTCTGAAACAACTTAGCAAAACTCTAAGTTTAAGTTATTTTTTATACATTTTTGCAGACTTTTACTATAACTTAAAAAAAAAAATCAATAATAAATCATTTAAAGATTTAGCTGTATATGATATATATATAATTTGTTTTTAACTTTCATTATCAATTTCTTTTTTCTTTTCAAAAAAATATAAGCTTATATTCATTTATAAAAATATATAATCTTATATTTCTATTACTCAATAATTTTTCTGTTACATTTTTTTTTGTTTGGGACAAAATATCTTTGAAATATTTGAAAGATTTACTCAAAGATAAATAAATTTTGCCATGTGTTACTTATTAAATTAATTATGATTGAGAAAAAAATCAGGTGGGATAAGAGATTTGTTTGAAGCAGTGTTTTACATGTTTAAAGTTAATACATTTTAAACTGTATTATATTCTTATTTAAATACGAAAAAACAAAAAATATGAATAAGTTATAAAATACTTTAAAAAAGGATAAAGAGATTGATGAATAAAAAAATGAAATACAGGTCAAAGATGTAATATTATAAATATTACATTAAAATCAGTTAAACTAGGGTTAAATTAAATTCATTTCTTAGTTATTAAAGTAGAATTAATTCAACATTAGTTTGTGAACATGTGAGTGTAAATGTATATTTATATTGTAGAATTCAATTTATTAAGTACAAACTTTTGAAAACAAAGTATTTTATTATTTAAGTTGAGATTAATGATTAGGAATAATTGATTTGAAAATAGTAAAAAAATATTTCAAACCTATGAATTGTTATAATCTGCTCTTAAGTTAAGTAATGCTGAGTAAAGAAATTTGGTTTCAATTAATATGCCCAGAAGAAGAAACAATATACATTTTGTCAGTATTCTAGATGGCTTGGATTAGTCATAGTTTAGCGCTTGTAAAATGATTGAAAGACTTAAATGCAGTATTGTATGTGTGTTTATATTATTGATAATAAATAATCGTCTATCATTTTTTATTTGTGAATATATTTGGCCATGTTCATTCATATGGGTAAGAAGAATTGATTATGAATTTATTTGTATTTGCTTTACATAGACAACATAGTATTGCACCATGGGTTTTTTTAATTATTTGAGTTAACAAGCAATTAACATAACTCTTTTTTATGTACCCACAGAAAATGCCATAGATCATTATTCTACAGGATTATCAGGGTATTTGTTTACATTTGATGAAGTAAGCATAATATGTCTTCTTTTTAGTTTATTAATTAATTCTATCTATAAAGTATTTCAGATCTGATTTTTTAAAATTGTGTTATGCAATATAGATAATATTATTAAGATTAAATTACAGTTAAGAAATTATGCTATTAGTGTAAAAAATATGAAAAAGTTGGAAAGAAATTTTATTTCCAAAATAATGTACTCTAAATTCATGCACAATTACATTAGTTAAATTTCCAATAACATGTGAAATGTGATCACAATACTGTTAGAGTTACATTAGAATCAATCATATAATTAATGTGAAAGTAATTAAACTTGATATTTAAACATAAAATTAAATTAGTCAAGAAAAAAATATTTAGGCATGTAGAAATAAAAGTGAGGCTCATTTAAATAAATGTATGTGAATTTAAAGTGCAAATTATAGGATTATTATCTGATCATGGCTTTACACACAATATGCTTACAAATAAATGGATTATGACATCTGTTAAGTACTATTTTCTTACATGCATTTTTAGTAGTAGTTTCATTCAATACATATATCAGAGAGAATCATGATCCCCTGATGTCTTCCAGAAATAAAAGGATTATATGATGCTTATGGAAGAAAATGGGTAAACATATGAGAGTACTTTAAAGTCAATAGATAACATTGCATTTATTGTTAGTTCATTTTACATCATTATGGCTATACAGTTATTCAATATATTACATATATAGAAGATTGAAGGACATATTTATGAGAGAATTAGGGTGTAAATTCAATACACATTACCTTCTAAGTTCTGAAAACCCAGTAACATCCATTCAAATAGAAATAGTTGCTGAAAGGTGGGAAATAATCACTAAACCTGTAAAATCTTTTTTTAGCATTTTAAAATAGCATTGTCTGATTGTTAATATATATTTTATAACCTTATATTGAGTCAAGAAAGAGCAAAACATGCAATATAATGCTTTAAAGTTTTTTTTAAAATGAAATTCAATAAAGATAGCTACTTGCTAAAATAAGTATTACTATTCTAAACTGTATAAAATTTCTCTTATGTATATTTACATATATTATTAAACTATTTATTGAAATGTGATTATATGCTAATTGTCAAGATATTAATTAATTCATTTGGTAGTTATTTAAGATTAGAGTTTGAAAGATGTTAAATTAAATAAAATAATTTGAAGTATATTTTAAATAAGTTTTTGTAGATAGTTTTATTATATCTTAAAGGACTTTGTTAAATTGATAACTATTACTTTGTAGTAAATTTCATAATTATTTCCTGGTATATCTGGTATGTGTATGTGGGTGTTTTAAAAGAAGAAAGTCTGAAATAAATAATTTTTAAATTTGATAATTATTTTAAAACAGAAATATTTCATGAATTAATATTATTTAATATTAGAGTGAATTAGTTAAGTCATAATTTTTGAGAATTTTAAAATAAAAGGTAATTACTTTAAATAAAATATGGTTAGTAATTAAATAGAGTTAATTATTGTTATTTGTTTTAATAAAGTCTAGACAAGTCTTAAGACTTAATTAGAAAAAAAATATGGTCACATCATTTAATTTAAAATTTCACCCTAATATTAATTGCAGATTGATTAATGAAAATAACATGATCAACTTAACCATTATTTACACAAGCACATACACATTAAAAAAAAGGGAAATAAATTATTACTCTGACATTTTTTGGAAGAAATACATTTCAATAAAAAAAAATTTATAGTGTACGACTGAAATCTTAATATCATTTAAGTCGTCTGCACTCCTTGCCATGCCATACTCTTGCATATATAGAAAATGTTATTTAGAAATGTACAACAAATTTTAAGGTTAAACGAGAGCCTCCAAAGAATTAGCAAATATGAAAAAATATTATGATAAAATACAAAGCTAGAGAATTATTACATATTATGCTTTAATTTAATTCTAATCATTATCTTAAAATAATTTATTAATCTTTTGTTTCAAAGTTTTAAAAATTATACAAACTTATAAGGATGACTAATTTTATTATTCTTATGCTTTACTAATTGGAATTATTTAAGAAGTTAATTATTGTGAACAATTATAAAGATACTTTAACTATGAATTATTAACATATTCTTATTATATTAAATTAAAAACTTATTATTGTCTAAGTTAACTTAACAAATGCTGAGACAAATTATTTAAAATTATCATGAAATGGAAAGAGGAAATGAAGCAAATTGATTCCAGAAGTTGTCAGTTGTTTAAAATAAATGACAATATTATTTATACTTATATATTACTACTTTATTGAAAACATTATATAATTGTGCTTCATCTGGTGCAAATAAATTTTATTTTGAAATTCCACTAATTAAATATTATTATTATGGAAAACAAATAATTTAAAATGTGCATCATATTATTAATCCTGTTAAGTTACTATATAAACTCTTACTACAAAAGCGTTATTATTATTCATTTAAAAATTTGCATGAACTTATTCTGCTCTTCATTAAAAACTTAAAATGCTGTCAATACTTCAATAGACCTCTGCTCTAATTTATTTATTTCATATGTGCTTTAATAAAATTGTGCAATGTTTTATCTTTATGAATAATAGTCAGACTCAAGAGAGTTATTTTTTTTAATTAAAAAAAAAGAACTCATAAATTCTCAGCCTTTTTTAAAATGGGATAATACAAAGTATAGCATATGTAAAATATTGGTATTATTATTTTTATTATTATGATTACTAGTGTATTATTAAATTATTATTATATTTTATATTACATTGGGTATATTAATGATACTATACATTTTATAATTAAAATTGGTTTGAGTAAATATCTAGATGATAGAGTTTGATAAAAATTTTAAAAGTTCTCAGAATTTATATGGCAGTAATATACAAGTGTGAAAGGATGCAGCTCTACTTCAGATAAGTCATTTTTAGGTATATCGAATTATTTATAGTATTGAAGTTTATTAATATTATGCTTGCATATGCATAAACAGGTAAAATATGTATAAATTACATTTGTCTTATATTCAATTCCATTAGAAATATCAAGGAATAGGTTATGCACTGATTTATAAATTTAGTGAACATTGTTTATTATCAACATTTAGTGGGCTGTGTATAGAAAAATGCTTGATACTCTGTATGTATAAGTGCTGGTTGAATTGTTCTAAATGAAAATGAGAAGTTCTTGAATGTAATTTAAAGATACATATTTTTTCAGGTATTTATTTGAGTGATGTTTTATAATTATTTATTTTAAGCTTATTTCAGTAGTAACTAATATTCAACATATGTTGTTTATTACTTTATTTTATTATTATTGTAATATTAAATTCATGTTATAATGTAAATAAATATTTTTTATTCTTTAAATACATTTATGTTTTCATTGTGATCATCATCATACCATTTTACCCAGAATACCTAATTAATAAAGCTATATTAAATAATATTGAACCTAAGAATACCTTTCAGATTTACATTAAATTTATTTATTCAATCTATTTTTCATCACCTGCAGTATTTAAAATAATGTTACATTATTTTGCTTTTTATAACAATTGTATAAAATTGTGTAGTAGGTAACATAAAAATACCGTTTCTGCCCACTGTGTTATTTTAATTTTCATAGTATGAGATTATACATTAAGATATTTTAATAAGATTTACCCACTAGTTATATTAACATTAATATTTTTAAGATAAAATATTTTAGAGTAGTTTTTATTGCTAGCCAAAGATTATTAAATTTATTTTGATATTTGAATACTTACAATTTCACTTTATTATTTATTTTGAAATAAGATCTAAGTTTATAAGAATAAAAAATAAAAATGTCTTGTGTATAAAGAGCCTAAGTTATTATTTCTTTTGAATGTGTTTAATTATTAAGCAAAGTAATTATTCATTGTATTAGATAGAATAAAAACCTGAGATTTATATTATTTATATTTCTGTTGTTATATACTGTTATCTATAAGAGTATTCATACTCATGTACAAATACATATTTATTACATTACCTTGTTTGGGATCACATTAATGAACCACCATATATATATATATATATATATATATATATATATATATATATATATATCATATTTAAAGTTTTTATGGTTATAAGATATAGATAAATGATTATTTTTGGGACTAAACCGTGTGTTGTTTTGCATTACAAACCGATATTTCGATGAAATAGCACCCACCATTGTCAAGATTAACTTTTGAAAGAAAAAATCATCAGATCTCAAACATTAAGATCTAATAATTTTTCTTTCAAAAGTCAACCTTGACAATGGTGGATACTACTTCATCGAAATATCAATTTGATATATATATATGAAAAACAAAAAACACAAGTTAAAAACTTGTATATGCTTGTATTTATGACTATAGATGGCGTTATACCAAAAACACCTTCAAGCGTTTGTTTACATAAACGTCAGAGCGTATTTCACTATCTCTAACTTAATTTCCACCTTCATATCATGATTTCACTGACGATTGCTAATAGCTTGAAATCATGATATGAAGGTGGAAATTAAGTTAGAGATAGTGAAATACGCTCTGACGTTTATGTAAACAAACGCTTGAAGGTGTTTTTGGTATAACGCCATCTATAGTCATATATATATATATTGTGACCAGTTGGCTACATAGCTGCATTAAAAATAATTAATAAGTTGGCAGCAAGTCCCTCAGATTTTAATATAGAATTATTTAATTAATGGAAAAAATATTTAATTTTTCCATATATATTTTTATATAATAATAATGAGTCTGAAATTAGTTAAATATTTTATTTTCCTTTCCACATGATAGTAGGAACATTTTAGTCAATATTTTTTAAAATAGTTGTCAAACATTTTTTAAAATTATAATAGATATATTTTAATATGTATTGCAAATTGTAAATGTTGGTTGAAGAGTAAGAAAAACATAAAATCATATAAATAATTTCGTTTTTTCTCTCTCTTCAATAATTTTATTTAATTACCAGTTGTATTTAAATTTAAAAAATATACTAAAAAAATTTTTATTTTATTTTTTGTAAGTTGTTTAATAGATATTAATTTTAACCTTAAAAGGGGTAAAGTTTTATGTTTAAGAGTTTTTTTTTTTAAAAAAAGAAAAATGTAAAATAGGATTTTAATATTTAGGTAAAATTAATTTTTAATTAATCAGAGTTGTTTTTTTTCTTTACTTCTCTTCAATGAAAAAAAATCAAATCAGTGTAATTAACTGAATATCTTGTTTTCCTTTTGCAAGAAAATTTTTTTAATTAAAAAGTAATGTCAAAAATTTTCTAAAGTTAATTTAAGCTCTTGATTTGTTTTTCAATGTCTATAATTAAGAACAGAAATAGTTGAACAATTGTATTTGTAAAAAATTACCTAATTGGTTGTTATAAAAATTATCAGGTTAGAGACAGATTATGATTGGCTTGTAGGCAAGATTGTTCTAGAAAAAAATAATGGGTGTGTGAATAAGTCAGGAGATCCAAGTTTCTAGTAAGAAGATATTTCTTATCTAGTTGTTGAAGAGAAAAATCAAGTCTTTATCCAATTTCTGAAAAAGACAGTAGTAGAAGAAATTATTCCTAACTTAGTTGTTGAATAGAGAGCAGTCAAGTCTTAATCCAGTTGATAAAGAAGAAAGAAGCAGAAGTTTTTACCAAAGTGTTTCACAGTACAGAAGCAATCTTACCCAGGCTATTGCATAGAATAGCAGATGTTTTAATCAAGCTTTTAGCATATGATGAGTTTAGTCATAAAAAACAGTGTCTACAATAAAAACCATGTGCTAAATTCAGCTAAAAGCTAGGCATCATTTTCATCCATGTAACCTGCTTTTACTGGAATAAAAATGTAGAGGAGAAGACATTATTCCCTAAAGTAACCTGCAACCTTGTCTTTAATCAAAAGGATGAGTTTATATTAGTCTCACTTATGGGAAAAATGGGATGAAATTTGTTATTTTTAATCTAGAATTACTGCAAACCAAGAAAAGGAGAAATTAACTATGTATATTTTTAAAGGCTTTCAAGTAAAAACTCAATTAGATAAAACTGGAAATTGTAATTGAAAAAGACTGTATTTGCACACTAAATTTTCATGTATAGTATTGAAAAAAAAAGTTTTTGGTTGTTGTAAGAATTGATAATTTTAAATATTTTAATTATGTTAATATTTTTAAATTGTGAAATCTTTTTTTTTAAATCTAATCAATTTTTTCTTCAAATTATGAAGTAGTTTTTAGAATATTTATTTTTCTGTAAATTTAATTTTTTTTAAACATGTTTTTCTTTTTTCATTCATTTTCCTTCCTAAAAACTTAACAAAAGATTAATTAAGTTAAATCAAAGATTGTCATCTTTGATTTAGAAAATGTTGTTTTTCCAACTCTTAGTTATTTTAAGAACTAATTAAATTAATTAAAAGTTAATTTATGAATAGAAATCAACTGACTGATTATAATTATATGAAAATATATTTTAGATGAAATGAATGTTTAAAATTTTATACTATCATGTCACTTTTATTTGTTTATTTTTAATCAATTAGTTATTAAATAATTGTTTTAAAATATATTTTTTATTCTTAATTTCGATTGTTAATCTATTTAATTCCTGTTTCATAAATTGCAACATGTGTGACTTTATTTCATGACAACTTATTTATTTATGTCTCACTCACTGTAGTTGTTTATAGAGTTCTTGCTTTCTGAATTAGATTTGTGCATAACTGTAATATGGAGTAGGGGTTTATGTTTAGTGTTATGGACATTCAGATGATGATGATTCTGGTTGGTGCAAAAGGAATATCATTTAAAGTCAATGCACTACTTTTCATTTTGTTTACTATTTTTTTAAAATTTAGTTTATAATTGGCCAGTAAGTGGCCACAACATTGATGATGGTCAGGATATTATAGTATCTCAGCATTATTTGACTTATTTGTGTATTTTGATGGAATACCACCTAAGTATGCATATCTGGATAATTATTATTTATATTCCTGCCTAGTTTTGGCAGAGGCTAAATAATTATCCTGATCTATAGTCAGCCACTTTCAAATACAGTCACAAGATTTACTTGATTTATTTTTATAGTTAATCATTTATGATGATGAATGATATTACTCTTGTGTAATGCTGGTGAACTTGTTAAACCATGATCACCATCTCTATACTAGCACATACTATTGTATGGAGAGTTTTGACTTTGTTTGGTGAACTTGTTATTGGTACTGTGCTAATCTCTCATACTCATTTCTTTCATATTTAAGTTTATATTTTGTTGTCTTGGAGATAATGATGCTTTTCCACCTCCTAATAATTCAGCCCTAATGTGGTATAGGGTTACAAATCATTACCCAATTGTGGGATGTTGTAACCTCAGATTCTCTGTTACTAACCCTTATTTGTTATATTATTACTATATATATATATATATATATATATATATATATATATATATATATATATATATATATATATATATATATATATATATATATATATATTGTAACCTTATACTTTACCACTGGGATTAATAGACATAGCCATAAACTGTACAAATAATTACTGGCTTACTTTTAGTGTTAAATGAAGTAAATCAATCACTGTGATTGATATTATGTCTATTATGATGAACAAAAATGGAATTAGAATGTCTCTTGTAATACAGCATAGTATAATAGATTAGTTAAAAATTATCTAAAATATCTTCTGAATGGACTTTAGTAATTAGCACAAATCAAAATGCATGCATCTCAATTTTCTTTATTATAAAAAACCATAGGTGATTGTTATTATATCTATGAAGATAAAAATTACACATACATAAATTTGGTATTAGTGGAAAATATTCAAATTAAAAAATATTATACCTACTACAATAAAATAGAATAACTAAAACATTCATCCTATAAATATATTATGAGAATTATACAGCCAATATTACATGCAGTTAGAATAGTAAAATTTAACATTACTCATGAAATGTGTGTGCATGAAAGCTTTGTTTTAAAAAACTGAGTCAATTTAAAACACTTTGTACAAAATAATGAAATAAATTTAATTCTAAAATGTTATTTTATTAAATAAATTTAATAATTAAAATTTTGAGAACTTTAAAATTTCATTAAATAATTATTATTCAATATTCTAAGGTTATAAATTATTTATTTGTGAAATAAACAATTGTATATTTTTGTGGATAAATAATATACAATAGAGTATAACATTAAATTTGTAATATTTTAATCTCCATTTAATATTGTCTAAACTGATGCTTTTGAGACTATCTAGATGAGTACATTCACCTGCTCCTTAGAGTTTCCACCACAAAGGGAAAAAAATTACTATACAAACTTGATTGTGTGCTATATTTAATTAAATCACTGACTATATGATTGAAAGCTACAAATATAATCTTGCCAAAATTTCAGTTGTCTTTTCTAAAATTACAGTGGACAAAGAACCTTGTCAGGTTTGAATCTAAATAGCCATTTAATTAACTTTGTTTAACATAGAGGAGTAAAGAAACCTGCTAGATGTTTTGCCTATATGAAAAAATGTTTTTTTTCCTAGTCAAAATAAAAAAATTATAACAGCCATAATAATTATCACTGAATATTATTCAAAAGGAAATAAAATTTACATATTTTAAATTACCACTGGAATTTTAAAATCACACACAAAATGCTACTAAACATAATGCTATTTCAGTAATCATTCATCTTTTTTTTAAAACTGCCATAGCTAGTTAAAATAATGCTGGATATATTTGCCTATGGATTGCTTGAATTGTTACAAGTTTGTATTAGTTTGTGCATATATAAAAATCATTTAATATTGTAATGAAATTTAGTTAAATCAATTCAAGCCAATGAATGATTTATTGTTTGCTAGATCTTATACTTTATTAAAAGAGTCTTGAAATATAGTTAATCAAAATTTAACTTGCTCAAATTAATGGATTATTGAATTCCTGCATTTTATATTAGTGTTAAACACCAAATGCAAAAATATTTTTTTGATATAATATATTAATGTGATAGAATAATAAAAGTCTAATATCAGTCTAAGGATAATGCATTTCAGTTATTAGCATTATAACTTCAATAACTATCTCAGAGACATTATAAGTTATATATAGTTTCTAAATGGATTAAGTGCCACCATATCATAAGTTGGAATAGAAATAATAATTGTGACTTATGGTAAATCTTTGGAGATCATATGTTTAAGATTTACAATAAAATTCAACCTTCAAATGGATTACTCTAGTATGTGAATTTAGTGTTAAATGCTTATTATTATTATTGTAAATATTTATTATTATTATGAAACTACAATATTACTTGGATACAATTTGAAATGCTTAAATATGCCTCAATAAATTTTCTGGGAACAGTAAATGAAAACAAGAATTATTAGTGAAAGAGATTATATAATAAATTTTAAACTTGATTTGTTTGAATTATATATTTTAAAATTATTATTGTTATAAATATGATATTAATAAAGTTCTCAAAGAATACTAGAATAATGAAGATACATGTAAGCATTTAACTTATTAGTAAGACTGAGTATAAGTGAAAGTTAATTTTTATAGTTTGCCTTGGAGATGTTGCATTAAGATTAAGTTAATGTATAATTTAGCATTAAATAAAAACGATTTTTCTCTTTTCCTTGTATACATTGTTTTATTGTTATAATAGATTATAGTTAATTTTATATAAAACCAATAGTTGTCAGTTTGTAGGCAATGTAGATTGAAATTGTAAAATGGTTCCAACACATTAAAAATGGAAAAAAAAATCAATATTTGCAGAAAAGAGGTTTTATTATTATTATTATTATTATTATTATTATTATTATTATTATTTATTATTATTATTATTATTATTATTATTATTATTATTATTATTATTATTATTATTATTATTATTATTATTATTATTATTATTATTATTATTATTATTATTATTATTATTATTATTATTATTATTATTATTATTATTATTATTATTATTATTATTATTATTATTATTATTATTATTATTATTATTATTATTATTATTATTATTATTATTATTATTATTATTATTATTATTATTATTATTATTATTATTATTATTATTATTATTATTATTATTATTATTATTATTATTATTATTATTATTATTATTATTATTATTATTATTATTATTATTATTATTATTATTATTATTATTGGTGTCATATAAAGATATTTTATTTTATATTACCGCATAAGATTTATTTATCCAATATACATTATAAAACAACAGATATTTGAAACGTACCATACAGTGAACTATAGAAATCTAGCTACAGTAAATTACATTTTTAAAATTAGAATAATACTATTGATTAAAAAAAACTCATTCATTAAACAGTTGACCCCGAAAAAGTTTAGTAAATTATTTTCAATTTCCAAATAAAAATATATATATATTGAATAGAAAACGTTGGTAGTTTAGAAAAAAAAAATTGAAAAGGTGTAAACTGCAGATATTGTATTTACAAAACAAGATATGATGAAATCATTATTAGTTTCTTTTATTTATACTAATATACTAAAAAAACTCATTCGATTTCATATTATGTATTTGAAAAAAGAAATACAATATAATTAAGAAAAATGCAAAGGAAAAAAATGCTAAGCATTTGAAATTTATTTTGTTTAAAAATTGTTGTAAAATATATAAATAACTTTATAGGCATATTGTTGAAAAGTAGAAGATATTTACAATTTTTAAATAAAAAAAACAGAAAGTGCTAAAAGATTATTGAAGAAACTGACATTATTCTTTAAAAAGTGTTTGAGAAAAAATATTTTATTTAAAAAAATATATTAAAAAGATTCAAGAGACTATAAATACTTTTGCGTATTATAAATTTTTAGTGAATGTTTTGGAAAATTTAAATGTAAAGCATTATAATAAAATATTTAAATCCAACTAAATAAAAAAAACATTTGCAATTGGATAATAAATTATATGTAATTAATAAAAAAAATTTTCATTTCACTTATAGAAACATAAATATACTTACATATATATATATATTATTAAAAGCCTATTTATGAGGGACAGAATGACTTACGGTCAACATTGGTATGGCAAAAAAAATTGGTAACAAGTGCTTTAAATATGGCACCATCAGATTTTCAATAATATGGATAGCTGAAGAGTTGGAGAGTGGAGAAGATTAAAGTCTGTCCATTAAAGTTTGATGATTTATTATCTTAAATAAACTGAGCACTGATTTTATATATGTGTGTGGGAGATGATCTGAACCAAGTGAAGAGTGCTGATTTACCACAAAATAGCTAAATTGGAGATCATTTACCTTTTTTTGCATGTATATAGTTATGTGTATCAGTTCTATAAGATGGAATGGATGACTGAAGGCAGCATAAAAGTCTGGATCCAAATCCCATATATATATGTATATATATATATATATATATATATATATATATGAAGCTAATAGTGCTCAAAACTAGATAGTTTTATAAATGTAGATTCATTGAAAGCAAACAAAAGTTAAGACAATTTGGTTTTATAATAATTATCAGAAGCCAATTTTATTTCTTGATTATATGCATTATTTATTTATAATAATCATTATAATATTTCTATAAAAAGTACAACAATAATAACCATAGATTGCAAAATATAAGAAATAATGTTTAAAGTGGCTTAAAATACTGCTAAACTCCAGGAAGTGGCATAAAACTCATGCTATGCGAATACAATTCAAATTAATTATAATTTTTCTAAAATATGGACAGTTATAAAGTTATTGAAATGGATACCTATTGAATTTTTAAAATTCTATAAAAGTAATGCATGCAAAATTTTTTTGTGGTATCATATCAGTTGTAGCTATTGAGAGTTCACTTTCCAAATGTTATTAATATTAAAGTGCCAATTTCATTATCAGCTTGCCTAATAAATACAAAATACCTGTTATTACAATTCATGTAGAGATAAAAAAATCTGAGTAGTAATATTATTGATGGAAAAATTCAAATCAAATTTAGATGTAAATATAATTTTCTTCAATATAGCTAAACATTGAGCTTCACAAGATTGAATTAATTTGTACTTATTTTTCAAATTTTTATGAATTAATAATCTTATATTGAATATATAATTAAATACACCAATTTAAATGACATATGGTGATTGAAGGTAGTTCTCTGTAGTTTGTGATAATGATGTTGGCATTTTGATATTAACATGATTCAAAATTTTGATCCTTCAATGTTTACTTATAGTTAAAGATGTACATTTATCATATATATATATATATATATATTGTAACATTTTTCCTGGTTTGATTTATAGGAAAAATACTTATAGTTAAAGATGTACATTTATCATATATATATATATATATATATTGTAACATTTTTCCTGGTTTGCTTGATATGATAGTCCTCTGTACACAATAAACTGCATGAGTTGATCAAGTTATGAAAAAAAAGAATGTTTCACTCTTATTTCTAAAAAACAACTATATTTCCTGATCAGCTCTATGTAGAAATTGTTATGATTACCATTGCCAACTGAATCAGTTTTTAATTTATAAATGAGGGCACTAGAGTTGTTAGACTCACTGATTCTGCGTCAAGCATATCATAACTTAAAAAGGAAAATGACTTTTTTTTTTTTTAAAAAAAAAAGGGTCATAGTTTACCATAACTATGTATTATTTTCAGACAGGTAAAATGCTTCAATTTGATTGAGCAAATTAGTAAATAGAATGTAATTTGGTCACCGAATATGAAGAACATAAATCATATAAAGCCTAAGCTATGAATGAACAGTACAATGTCATCCAATGTGGGTACTTATGAGCCATTATAATAACTCAGAACATGAGATAGGAGTAAAATTAGAATAAAATTTTAAATATAAATGTTGTTTTAAAAAAATCACATATGTAGGTAGGAGAAAAAGTAGGCAAAATGATGGGAAATAAATAGCTTGGAAGGTAAAGTGACAATGGGGGAAAAGACGTCAGCAGATAGTGAAATAAAAATAAAGTCAAATAAAAACTAAGCAAATTATACAAGAAGAAATAGAAGTGTATGAAATTAAGAAAAAAAAATAGTAAGGCCATGGCAATAGAAATAAAAAGGTTAGACCCTTCAATCCAATCTGATTTGTAAATGAGATAGAGAAATAATAAATTTTGTATCCCAAGAATGCCCCAAAACTACAACATAGATTAATGATAAGAAAGTATATGCATTGTTTGACTTGGGTAGTGAAATATTAATCATGTCTGAGACTGTATACAGATGCATAATGCAACAAGTTTCTGATAATTGAACTCTGCCAATAAGGAAGACCCCAGTAACATTAGCTAATAATAAAAAGGCCCAACTAGAGATGAAACAGTTGTAGGTACTAGTAAGGACAGGAAAGATAAATATTCAACATATTTTTCTGATAATTGAAGGAACTTGTACATGATGTAATATTATAATCAGACTTCATGCACAAAACACAGTGTCTGATCAAGAATAAATAAAGCAATATCACATATGAAGGAGAAATAGTCAAGCTTAAATCAAAGAAAAGAACATTGCCAAGAAAAGTATGTAGTATCCAATGTAAAACAGAGAGAGAGAGCACAGAGGGATATGGAGCGAGAAAAAACATATCAAGGGGAATGGGAAAAAGCATTGAAAGAATTATTAGGCAGATATAGTGCAAATTTTTCAGAAAGTTGTGGAAAATTAATGTGTATGAACACTGAATTAAGATTATGAATGGCACACCATACCAAACATGATATTATTCTGTACCTCATCAATATAGAACAGAGGTTGAAAATAATTATAAAAATTGGAAGAATGAGGGGTTATAATGGCAGGATCATCACCATATAAGAAACCCTTAGTATTAGTGAAAAAAATTGGTCAATAAGACTATGCTTAGATGTTAGACAATTGAATAGGATTACTTGTTTCCATCAGAACATCCTTCCACCTATAAAATCAAGTATCAAACAGATTTCATGATAAAGAAATTCTTTTAATGTTAGACCTGACTGCCAGTTATTGGCAGATCAAACTACACCCAGAAGACCCCAAGTATATGGCTTTCAGATATAATGGTATATTTTAACAGTTTAACAGAATGCTGTTTATTTTAAATAGTAGTGGGGCAGGGTTGTTGAGGTGTTTAGATAGGATACTATCTCAGAAATAAAGATTTTGTTAACCATTTATATGGATGTTGTCATAATTGCATCAAGAAGCCCAACAGAGCATTTAAGACATCTCCAAATGTTTTTACAAGAATGCAAGGACAAGGAAATTAAAAATTATTTTACAAAAAATTATATAGCTATGGCAGAAGGTTTTTGTTTTATGATATTTGATCAGAAAAAAGAAATTAAGCCCCATCCCAATAAAATACAAGCAATTGGGGAATTCCCAGACACTAGGTCAATAAGACAGGTTAGGTCATTTCTAGGGCTATGTAATTTCCATGGTAAATTTTACTGGAACTTTGTAACAGATATGGGGCCTTTGCTGCAGCTGTTATGAGAAAATATTTCATGGGAATAAATGGACAAATATGAAGTGAGATTCAAAACCATCACACACACAAATGTTTGAGTCAAGTAATGTTGGTCTATCCTGACAAAAAACCTTTCATAGTACAACTGGAAAGCAGTGGATACACACTGGAGGCAGCACTGATGCAAACTAAGGAACATGATAGAGAAGGCATAGCATATTTCATTAGCAGACTATTAAGGAGGCCTGAAATTAAGTATTCTATATGTGAAGTGTTGGCAATGGTGTAGGCATTTAAGAGATTTCAGCAGTCTCTGATATGATCAGAGGTGATATTCAGAATTGATCACAAAAGTCTAGAATTCCTTAACCACAGTTATCTGACCAATAGTAACTTAATTTGTTGGAGCCTTTTACTTCAAGAATTTAACTACTCTATACAATATTACAAGGAAACAGGAAATGTGGTGGCATATGCTTTAAGTCACAATCTGGGTCTTGAAGTATCTAGCTATTTGCAGATGGAAGACATAAGTCTGACATTGAAAAGCATGGAAATAGATACATCTATTGAAGATGAATTTATATACTTAGGTAACAAACAGAAATAAGACTCCAGATGCCAAAGAATTATAGATAATCTAGTAAATGTGGTTTTAATTTCTCCTTATTTGTAATAATAAAAATACTTAATTGTAAATATTAAACAAAAATAAGACTCCAGATGCCTAGTATTTACAATTAAGATAATCTAGAGATAATAAAAAATGAAGATAAATTTAGGATCTGAAAAATGCAAAGTAACATTTTAGAGAGGGGGTGTTGTCATACTTAACAAATACTAAAAAAGGAATGTGGAGAATAATATTGACTAAGGGCTTAAGAGATAAGTTAACTATGTATACCCACTGCCTATATGGGCATCTGAAATTTTAGAGATTGTTGAAACAGTTTTATTGGCTAAGTATGAGGCATCAAATATCCAACATGCTAAAAGAATGTGAATTGAGCCAGAAGACTGAACCTGCCAACAAATTGTACACAGATTCATTGAACCCCATAATCCCTGAAAAAATCAATGACCAGATAGCTACTGACTTTTATGGGCCACAACCTGTGTTCCGAAGGTTGAGATATGTATTAGTAATTTGCAATGATTTTTAAATGGGTTTCTTCATACCCTATGTCATAGGCTAATGCCAGAAACACCATATGAATATTAGAGATGCAACATTTCCCTAAAGTAGGCAAATGGAAGATTGCTTTATTTGACCATGAGCCTTTTTTTATAGTGACTGAATTGAAGGAATGTTCAGAGAAAATGTAAATACAGCACGTATTGTCATCCATTCATAATCCTGAGTCAAATCCATGTGAATGAGTAATAAGAGAATTAAGATGTCTTTTTAGAATGTACACATCAATGAACCACAGGGAGTCAGTGAAACAGTTGCCACAGGTAGTTAATTATATCAACTGGACTGAGAATGAATCTACAGGTTTTGCACCTACTTGATTACAGTTCCAAAAACTCCTGCTGACTGCACAAAGCATCCTCAAATGTATCAATGAAAAAAAGATCAAAAAAAGCCAATATTGAGAATAAGGCATGCTGCTGACATAAGAACATGTAGGAAGGGTATAAAAGCCATCAGTTTTAAAAAAAGAGACAAAGTATGGGTTAAAGTAAACTCAATTAGGCAATCAGAGAAGGATAGGTAAAAAGTTCCAAAAATTTGTATGAAGGTCCATATGAGATAGATAAAGACAATGGCTCAAATGCATTACTCTTGTGAATGAAAGGGAAAAGAAGGAAACATACAATGCCAGGATGTTAAGGCTTTATACAGCAAATTATCTGAACAGATAGCCTTGTAGAATAAACTCGATGGACTTAAATCATAAAGACCACAAATGTCCATTATTAAAACAGTAATTCAGTATTAGGATAGTTGATTGGGAAAGTTAAAAGTTGTTAAAAATAAAAACAAGATTAAGCCCCTATTTTATTTTTATCATTAATCATGGAGGTATTGTACTAGATATATTTTGGTACAAGTTGCATTGGTAATTGAGAATTTAATTACCAAATTCCCAAAAAGAATTTTTTTTAAATATCTGATTATATATATTTTTAGATAATATAGTTTAGGTATTTTCTTTTGTACGTTAAAGAGATTAAAAAGAATATATAAAGAGAAAAACAAAATGCTACCTTGATTTTTGTTAAGATAAAAAATATATATATTTATCACAAAGATAATTAACCATACTTGAAAGTTAAAGTCATAGCATTCTGTCACTGTCATTGAAGATGATCAACAAAGGGAAAAAATGATTTTGTGGACAAAATTACTTTAAATTTTGTCAAAGTTGAAAGGTGTCAATAAGATGTGTTTGGCTGATAAAAAATTGAGGGGATATAAATAGCAAATACTTGATCTGTCAGGGTTTTAAATTTTTGTCTCCTTAAAAACCAATTTAATATAAAATTTATTTTTTATGAAGTCATAAAAATTTCACCAAGATAGTCTCACCAGCATATTGAATCATTGTAAAATTTCCTTTCTGAAGTCTTAAAATATTGAGAGTGAAGCCATCACCTATCTAAATCTTTAAGCTCAGACTACCTACAAGCTGTGATAAAACAATGTAATGGATCCCTCCCAGGAGAACAAAAACATGCATGGACATCAACAGGGTTATAAATTGAACAATTCCATTTACCGGTAAGAAACTTTATTTTATAATTTAAGTGATCATTTCCTTGAACAATAAAAATTAGCAAATGCTATATTGTATCAGTCTATAAAAACATCTGAATCTTAGAAAATAGGGGTGTTTAATAGACATATAGGAATATAATTTACATTGTTGCGTATTTCAATTTGTTATTAATGGGATAAAATTAATTCAACAATTATTACTTTACTAAATAAATTGCTGATATTGTATTAGAAAATACAATCCTCCAGGTGTAGCAAATAATATCATAATAGTAACTAGTATAAGATAGAGAGAATAGGCCAATGGATTCTTGTATAGAATTCTGATGCCTTATTATGCCTTTCAAATAAACAAAACCTGGTTCTTTCCTCAACTATTATTCAAGATTAGTTACATTAAGTGGGCTGTATGACCAGGAAAAATAATTGCATTTGACAAAATTACTGGATACATTTGAATATGGGAATTAGCAAATTGAATGTAATTTCATCACAGAATATGAAGAACATACATCATATAAACCCTAAGATACCGATGGATGGTATAATATATTACCTCTTTGTTTCTAATCTTTTTCTTTTATTTGCCTGGAAAAAATGCATCTTCTAGTCTTTGAAAGTACTTTTACAATATTGACTAGAAATTATATTCTATAATAATTGTTGCATCTTTTCACTATAACATTTCTATAAAATGAAATAAATAAAACATTCTTAAAATCAGGTGGCACAATATATGGGTCTTTCTTATTTTAAAGATCAAAATAGTTTTGAATTTAAAATATCACCATGATATTTAAAAATTTTTCATATTTATCATTAAAACTCAAAGCCTTTAAATTTTTATTATTACAAAATTCTGTTTTAAAGTCATTAATCTGAAGTTCTTAGTCATATTCTAATCGAGTGACTATAATAGACATATAAATTCAAAGTTCAAAAGATATTCAAAATACTTTAATTTTTAAAATATCATGATCCCATGTAAAAAATGTTGCCCATGGATTTATTCCATATGTTATTTTTACTTCATAATAAAAAATAAAAATTATTTTGAATAGCAAATAATTATATATATATATTCTAACCTCCCCCCGTGCATTCTCACCCCAAAATATACTGTTTATTACGAATATTACGGGTTCTAGCTCAGTTAACAAATAAATAAATGAAATATTCAGCATTAATTAAAATGATTACTAGCTCTAATTTTAAAATACAAATACGGTTCAATTTTAAAATGAATTAACAAATATTTACTATTTTCATGAGACCTGGAGTGACAATACAGGGAACGAGATAGACTACATTGAGCCATTATCCACACGATACTACCTCAATGGCATAAGAACACTATCCCCCCTTTTTACTATACCAAATAACTAACTCATAGTATTCTTACGACTTTCTGAGCTCTATTCACTACGATTAAAATAATAATCATATCTTAATCTTCTTTATAACAAGAATCTAGCTCAATTAAATA
Organism: Epiperipatus broadwayi; assembly: GCA_028023455.1. Lineage (NCBI taxonomy): Eukaryota > Metazoa > Onychophora > Udeonychophora > Euonychophora > Peripatidae > Epiperipatus > Epiperipatus broadwayi. The sequence goes on from JAQFVV010006209.1 coordinate 15,688,538, forward strand.
AAATGAAGTAAAATAAAATAAAATCTCAGGTTCATAAATTGTATTCTAACTGATTTAATATTACGGTAGTAAAATATGAAAAGGGAATTTTATGTCATAATCTACTACACAGCAACTAATAATAATAAAAAATAATAATAACAATAATAGTATAATATAATCTTATTTCTTTCTAAATGAAATAAATAAATACGTACATGGTAGTATTTTAATAATCTGACAACAGAATACATGTGGCAACATTAGCATATAATTTAATGTAATATTGTGGCAACCGACTTATGACCAATAAATAATATAAAATTATGATCTTTTAATTTTAACATACCAATAAATTCTCAAAATTCTTATAACACTTTTATGTTTACCCTTTTGTGCAAAATTTATATGTCTGTTTCAATTATAAATGTATCGTGATTTCATGCATCCATGTGGAGAAATAACAACTCGGACACAAAACTTTAAAACAAATTTAAAACAAAGTTTATTAACAACATAAATAAATTAACAATATTTTTACACTATATACATTGGATATCCCTTACTTTCATATCTCAACTTAGTTTATTAGTTTATAAAATGAAATCAAAATATTATTTACTTTTCCTAGTTAAATCTTTTTTTTTTTAACACTTAAGAAAATACAGTATTATTACTTGATTTATTATTATGGTTAGCTTATTCCAAATTGAATTTCTTATATGATTATCACAAACACTTTTCATCCCTAATATTATTAAAATTACATTTTTTACAAAAATTTACATTTGTAATAAAATTCTACAAAATAATAAAATTTAGTTTCATATTGGTTGTATGGAATCTTACAAAGTCAAAACACTATTCTACATTCGGTATTAGGTTTTTTATTATTCATTATCCGATGTTTATTAATCCTAATATTCTCATTCAAGCCTTACTTCAGATGATATAATTACAACCATTAATATACCATGCACAAGTATATGTTTATTATACCTTATTGAATTTTCTCTTGATAAATATGCAATACTCATTCCCTCCAACATTAATATTTTAAAAAAAATTCAAATTTTATTATCACTTTTTAAAATACTTGGTTTAGATTTCTTTTCAAAATCTTATATTCATTTCTGAATTAATTTTACAATGTATTATATGATTCTTTCTTTCTTTAAGATATTTTGGACTTTCAATTTTAAAGTTACACAATTCAATACATTCCAGCAAATAAACTATTCTTACATAAACGATAACATATCTTCAGTTCTATTTTATTCATTATTTCTTTGAAAATATCTTTTCTGACCGATGCAGATTCATGAAATAAGGATAGCGAAGATAGATGCATAGGATCAAAATACAACTAGAATATTACTCGTCATATACCTTGACAATCATGGCACAGTGAATTAAAAGACACTATACAGGAGTGACCTTTACCTGTCTACCAACCTCTATCATAGGAACGATGCCAAAGCTATTTCTTCAGCTTTATTCTAACATCAAAAGTTTAAAGATATGAAAAACACTGTCCAAACCATATGTGTTCAGTCATAGGACTTAGTTAACTATACTAAACCACACAAAACTAAATATGATCTAAATCCCTTATATTTTCCTATTTCTTAAAAAAAAAACACATCATCTTGGTTTCCTCTCCACTAGTACTTCCAAGTCACTATCCGATCTTATTTCTCAAGATTTTTTCTATACTGTACATCGACAAATACATATCTGCATTACTAACAATAATAAAATTCATTGATATTTTAAAACTATTCCACTGTTCTATAAGAAAATCTTTTTACTACTTTCCTCTGTATATTTAATCATATACAAACTATTTAAATATCTGAATACTTTATCACATGAAAGTTCAAAAGAATCACACAATTGTTCTGTTAAATTATATTATTAATATACTTTAAATAAATTGTTGCATGCATATTCCGAATTACTCCTATCTCATTATATGTTAAAATGTTGCATAAAATGTGTACATATAATTAAGACTTTCACACTTCATTCTTAGGTCAATAGATGATCTAAAAAAATACATTATGCATTATAAATAACAATTAAAATTACCAAACGACCTTTATCTCCTCGATCGCATTCCGTAGGCTTCACCATCCATTTGATCCTTGTAGATATAAGATTCACATCCATACACTTTATTTTAAACACTACGCTTATTTCTAAGGTTACAGCCTTAGTAAATTATTACTTAATATAATAATGGGCGTTTAATAAAATTTTAATTACAAGCTATTATATTTAAATTTTAATATTACTAAATTTATGTTTTATGTTTTCCCTAATCTCACATAACATTTTATATTTTAAAATAAATTAGTAAAAATATTCAAACTATATTTACTGTACTCCTTCATCAAATTTTCCTGAAAACCGTTCATACTAAAGCCAAAAAAAAAATTGTTTATCATTTCTTTTCCATTCACTTAATGTTCCTCTCCCCGCTTGTTCAATTTTAAGGTAAAACAAATATTACTTCGTTCAATAATTATTCATGAATGATAATCCTTGGTTTTTATAATATTTAATACAATTATTAATTATGATATTAGTTAATCCCATAAAGAAAACTTCTAAATATTCTCTTCTAATATTTCTTGCTAATATTTTCTCCCGCGCGACTTTTATGATGCATCTTCTCAGTACTTTGATTTAAATATTCAATAAAACTTTTCTGTTTCCATGGATTCATTTCATTAAGTAAATTAGATTTATATTTTCCAAATCTTTATCTTTATTAAGCATTTCTCTAATGAACACTTTATAATATTTTTAATTCTTCTTAGAGAAAGTTTTCCTGTTCCTTTTTCATAAAAACACAATAAATCTTTCATATTATTATTCTGTAACTTTTTTCCTTCTTTTAAAATTCTGGTACTATATACTTTGTAATGTTTCCTTTAAAAAGACAAACATTCTTTCTCCATTATAACTTTTACATAATTTTTTCTTTATGATATACGCATCTTAATTTTTCCATAGAGAAGAATAAAAAAAAAAAACTTCGGAGTAGCCTTTTAAAATTGTGCGTCATAATTTTTCCTGACAGCAAATAACTTTTCTTTTAAGTTTTCGGTATAATGTCCAAATTATATTTATCTGAGTTCTAATGATTTTCTGGTTGATCACAAATAAACTGTATTCAAGGCACTTTACAATTATTTTTACTTTATCAATACTTTTAGGTACTTTTTTCTGTAGTATTTCCATTTTACTGCAAGGTTTCGGCTAAACTTGAATAAAAATCCTGGTAAGAAATCTTTTAAATTAACCTTCCATTTAAAGGCAGTTCAAAATATTATATTTTAAAACAAAACTTTTAAAATAAATACAAAATTTTTTAAATTATAACACTTTTCTAGCTTACGATCTTATACAGCTAAAAATATGTTCCTCCTTCCTTTACTTACACATTCCTTCTCCCGCTTCGTCTAATTCCTATATTTAATCTGCTAAAATACCTCCGTTGATTGGTTAATGACTTTTTTTAGTGTGAACAAATTTACACATTTTTAGTTTTATAATAGATTAAACTTTTTAAAATAAAGAATTTATGACGTCATGTTTTAAAATATTACTTAGAATAGTATTTTTAAACTCAATTATAGTTTTATCAAAATCATTTAAACTTTAAAACAATTATTAAAATAACATTTAATATTTCAACTTTTACTTTAACGATAGATAGCAATTACATTTAGTTTTATAATTCACAAACTTTATTATTATATTCTAACAAGAGTGTGTGTGAAGGCATATAATATACAGTCACATGATTACTAACTTTATCAGATGATTTTTTTTTTTTAATTTACGTCTCGGTCTAAATTACCAAGACTGATATATTTTATAAAAATTTGGAAAATAATTTAAAAATGTAGAACTAAATATAATTCTCACCATCCCAAAGTTTATTTTAAAATATATTAGATTAAATTTGAATATTAATTATAATTATAATATTACATATCGCGTTTATTTAATTTATTAGTTTTAAAACATTACAATTGAATTGTTAATATACTTTTAACTATTTATAGCTGTATTATTTTATATGGCCAGCTTTTACAACCATAAGCAAGGATATAATTAAGCTTTATTTAACTTTTTTTTTTAAATAATCCATTACACTTTTACATACCAGGTATTTTTCAGCCTTAAATTGTACTATAAAATCTAATCGATCATACAATTATCAATATATTACACAAACGTATTTTAAAATTAAAATTTTTTTTTTTAGCAATTGACCATTCTACCTTATTATGACCTATAGATAAGGGCACTATATATATATATATATATATATATATATAGAATAAAAACTACATATATATATATATATATATATATATATTGTAGTTTTTATTCTACAATCATTTGAGACCTTTTTTTTTATTAATTGCCAATTTACTACTTTAAATTTTAATAATTTTTATATAAGGTTTATCATTCACTTTATTATTCTAAGAAGCAGAAATAGATACCAAACTTCATTTAGTTTAGGGGTAGAGTGATAGATTCCTGGAGTTCAAGTCACTCAATTTTGTCTCGAAGATCTTCCAAGTAATAAATCATTCAATTATCTATTGCCAGATAATCAGTCAGAAAATTTCTTTTAGGAATCCAAGAATGAATTGGTTTATATTATTATTCTTTGATTTATAGGTATCAAGTTTTCTGCATTCACAATTTTGGCATCAACCATTTCAAATAACTATTACTACTAGTATTTATTAAACTAGAGATTATTTCTATAAGATATAAACTTTAAATATAGTCAATGCCAATATCAATAACAATCAACAATCACAACCAGTTGTCAAGGCAATCTTTTTTTAACAAAATGTAACAGAATGGAAGGCTGTGAATCTGGGGTGATGGCAAGTCATCATCAATCCCAGTTCAAAATAAATATAAGATTAATTATCAATATTTAATACAAAATAATCTTGATTGATCACTCTGAAAGATAGCTCAGTTAACTCACTAGAGTAACTTATAAGTATAATTAACTATAAGTTCACCAGCATTATAATAAATATAATAGTACTCATTCATCATCATGATTAATCAACAATCAAAATAAATCAACAGCCAATATTGTGACTGGATTAGACCAGGCTAACTATTTAGCCTTTGCCAGTTTAAAGCAATTTTTTAACCATTAATTTGTATGCACCAACTTAAGTGAGAATCCATCTGTATAGTTAACAATGAAAAAAATAATGCAGGGATATTAAAACATGCTGATCATCATCAATGTTCTGACCATTTAGTACCATTGATGTATGGCCCACTGCAAACTTAAATTTCTTATAGAGACTAAACTAAAATATAATATAATATAGGGCATGGACTTTAAATAATATATCTTTGTGCCAATACAGAGATGATCATCATCATTAACTGAATGATGATGATCATCAACTGGATATTCATACACTAATATGCAACCCTTTTATATAGTAGAACATTAAGCATGAATGTAGCTCAGAAAATGCAAACACTATATCTGTTGTTGTGAAAAGAGATGATGCCTCATATAATATTCTAAACTATCTCAAAGTAATTTCACTAGAATACTTTTAACAATTGAATATAAGTTTATTAATAACAGTATATAAAAAATAACACTAAGGTCTGCAGAATATGTCTACACACATGAATTAAGCCTTCTAATTATTCTTAGTCTACAAAAAATAAGGTATCACCTTGTGATTTACAATATCTCTTACTGAGATTGCATAAATCACATATATTTCATAGCATATATTGCAGTATAATAATTTATTAGCATGACCTACCATAAAATAAAAAAATAAGTCAATAAAAGTTTTTTTCTTTTAAAAAAATTATTCTTTGACAGGCTATTGTTGATTGATTAATAATAAACATCTTGAAAAATACTCTAGCAAGTTTCTCTTTTAAAATCTACCTTTTTTAAAAAAAATTGCCCATAAATTAATTCTTCAAACAAAAATTATTTACTTGCTTTACTTTTTTTAAAATACAGATTTTAAATGTCATTTTTACAAAGAAAATTATTTAAAATTTCATTCTCATTATATATAATGCTATTCTACTCACATTTATCTGCACTTTGCTGCTATAGATAAAACAGCAGATACATCATTAATTCTTCAGCCAGCTGATTGATTTTCTTTATAGAGGTCAGTCTGGGATTGTCATCATTGGGAAAGATATAATCAAACAATTGTTGCAATTTAATAAGCTCAAGTGAGACTTAAGACCAGCCATCTAATACTATATCAGCTATGGAAAAGACAGAGAAGCTGTGTCTTTCTTTTACATGCATCTAAACTCCTGCATAGTGAAATAATAGCAATCGTCTCTTTGCTTTCAATTACTTCTTCATGGTAACTCTATATAACTCTAAAATCCAACTAACCAACTCTAAGAACTCTAGGAAAATCAATTAACTCACTCACTACTTGGAGAATCAACTACTTTTCATCTTTCTAGCCACCCTTTTTATAGATAGAGTGGGGTGGGAAAAATCATTAGCTCAATAATGTTTTTTCCTATCTTTATTAATTATTTTAATCTACTTTAATCCTTTTAAAAGCAACCTTGAATTTTATTAAAATACGATCTACAAAAATTTCAAAATAGATATTAGAATTTTACAAAAAAATGTTATACAAGTTTTAATTAAAAAAGATTTCTAAAATAGATAATGGATTTTTACACTTATCAATAGATCTATTTTAACATAAAAAATGTTTGCTTTAATTTCAAATTCAGAATTCAATAAAAATATTTATTTAGACCTTACTAAATGTTTAATTTATAATAAAATATTTTAAATTCAAAATTATTTACTTTTTTGTATCATTTCTCTAGTGGAATGTAGAAAGTATCTACAAAAAAATTGACTGTTTATTTTTAGTTTTTCTTTCAACTTTATATATATATATATATATATATATATAAAGTTGTTTTGATTATCATATATATATATATATATATATATATATATATATATATATATGATAATCAAAACAAGTTATAAATTTTGTAAGCTTCTAGTCATCCAGCTCTTCACTGATGTTAGCCAATAAGCTAGAAAACAGCTGCTCTGGAGGTGGATGACAATGTTAAAGATTTTGAATTCTATCTCTTTCGACATTTATGTAAACAAAGCTTGATTAGAAGTGATTGGTAAGCGCCATCTAATGATTGTATATATATATATATACACATATATATACATGGCTGCAGAAAGAGTTTGCTATTAACTGAAAGGAGACCCTTTGATTACTCTTGGAGACCTTAAAGGAACCGAGCAGGGCAAATTCCTAATGTGCACTCCATGCATTCTTATCATTGCAGCTGTTATTACTATGTTATTATTCATATAGTATATGAACATGGATGGGCTGCTCACCAACACACATTATCCAGTGTGGTGAGTTTATGGCTTTTTACCTCCGAGTTTAAAAATATATTTTCAATATATACTATCATGACAGACAAAAATAAATCATGGCTTTTATTCTCAGGAGGCTGTAAAGTCACCAATCAAGGCAGCAGTTGATGGCTGAAGGCGGAGAGTGCTAAGAATCCCCTGATTGTGGACTCAGGCTGCCATTTGATGATGACTTTTTATTTAGGTACTTACAACTGCAGATCACTTTCAAGTGAAGGTAGATTGCAAGAGTTAGAAGAACTGTCTTATATTAAATGGGACATTATTGGACTTTGTGAAGTTAGAAGAAAAGATGAAGAAACAATTGATTTAAAAACTGGACATATACTCTACTATAAAGGCACAAATATTGAAAATACAAGTGGAGTAGGATTCATTATAAATAAAAATGGAAGAATAATATTGTGGAGATTGATGGTGTATCAGACAGAGTGGCAAGATTAGTTTTACAACTTAATATCAGATACCAAATGCAGATAATTCAGGTTTATGCCCCAACAAGTTCTCATAGTGATGAAGTTATAGAAGATTTTTATATGGATGTACAAAAGGCTTTTGATCAGAGTAAACATCATTTTAAAATTGTTATGGGAGACTTTAATGCTAGAATTGGTAAACAAATGAAAGATGAAAATGCTGGAGGTAGTTTTGGTTATGGTAATAAAAATGAGAGAGGACATAGACTTGTGGAGTTTGCAGAAAAACAAAAACTTTATATTATGAATTCTTTTTTTGAGAAAAATGTTAAAAGGAAATGGACATGAAAGCATGCAAATGAAGGTACAGCAGAAATGGATTATATTTTGACTAACTGATAATACATTTCTGAAGATTGTAATGTTCTTAATATATTTAACACAGGAAGTGATCACCAATTAGTAAGATGTAAGATGCATGTTAATGCAAAACTAGAGAGACAAAAATTATTAAAAAAAACAATATTTACTGTTGATATTCCTAATCTTCAGAAACATTCTAATGAATTTAGATTAGAACTTACAAATTGGTTTCAAGTATTAGTAGATTTTGAACATGATTCAGATTTGAATGACGTTAATAGGAAAATAAGTGATACACTTTTAAAAACTGCAACAAAGATAGCTGGTAGATAAAAGCAGCAATTGACTGGTAAAATTTCTACTGAGACTAAAGAATTTATGAAGAAAAGAAGGAATATGAAAACATACAATAATGATGCATTAAAAAAGATTAAATATCTCAAATTTTGTAGAATGGTGCAGAAAAGAATTGAAAATGATATAAGAAAGTATAATTGTGAACTAGCAAGAAAAGCTGTAGAAGAGAATAAAAGTCTAAAGAATGTGAAACAACATTTTGGTATTGGTAGGAAATTTATATCTGCAATAAGAAAAAAAGATGGCATTATTACTAAAAAGAGGATGACATAAAATGTGTAGAAGACTTTTATCAAGAATTAAATAGTAATAAAGAACAAGGGCCTCCTATACATATTATATCTTCCGAATTGCCCAGAATTTTGAATGAGGAAGAGGAGACATGCAATCATATTATTGAAGAAAGGGAAGGCTCCAGGTAATGATGGGATTGTAATTGATATATTGAAAAAAGCAGGTGAAGAAATAGCATTTTTTTTAGCAAAGTTATATACCAGATGTCTAAATGATAACGATGTACCAGATAATTGTAAGAATGCAGTATTAATATTAATATTTTAAAAAGGTGATAAAGAATATATTAGAAATTACAGACCTATCAGTCTTTTATCAGTTTTATACAAAATTTTTACTAAGATAATTACAACTCATCTACAGAAAACCCTGAATTTCTACCAACCAAGAGAACAAGCTGGATTTAAAAGTGGTTTTAGTACAGTAGATCATATCCAGGTATTGAGAGAAATTATAGAAAGGACAAATGAATATGAGTTGCCATTATGCTTAGGATTTGTAGACTATGAAAAGGCATTTGATTCTATAAACATTTCTTCAGTGATTAAAGCATTGGATCATCAAGATGTAGATCCAGGATTATGTCATATTTTGAAGAATATTTATAAAAATGCAACAGCAGCAATTAGATTACATAATGATAGTAGGAAAATCAACATTGAAAAGGGTGTAAGACAGGGTGACTCCATATCTCCAAAACTTTTTACAGCAGTGCTGCAAGAAGTATTTTGTGGATTAAAATGGGAAGCTAAAGGAGTGAAAGTAAATGGATATTATTTAAGTCATTTAGATTTTGCAGATGATGTAGTTGTTTTTGCAAATAATGCTTTAGAGCTACAGGGAATGTTCCAGGAGTTATCAGATGAAAGTAGGAAAGTAGGACTAAAGATAAATGTTAAAAAGACTAAAGTAATGTTTAATAGATTTTCTCAAAATATGAAAATAAAGATTGATTATAATGAGTTAGAAGAAGTTAACAGTTACAAATACCTTGGTCAGATTATTAATACAGATGGAAATATAATGGATGAAATTAATCATAGAATTAAACTTGGTTGGAGTGCTTTTGGTAAAAATAACTTGATACTAAAAGGAAATATGCCTATGTGTTTGAAAAGGAAGGTTTTTAATAAATGTGTTTTGCCAGTTCTTACTTATGGATCTGAGACTTGGGCACTTAATAGAAGAGCAAGACAGAGACTTCAGACCACTCAAAGAAGTATGGAGAGATGCATGTTGGGAGTAACAAGAAGGGAATTGAAAACGCAATGCATGGGTAAAAGAACAAACAGGTGTTACTGACCTCATTGAAAAAATTAAAAGACTGAAGTGAAGTTGTGCTGGACATATTGTTAGAAGAGATGATAACAGATGGACAATTGAAATTTTAAAGTGGATTCCAAAAGATTGTAAAAGACCCAGAAAGAGACCACATGTGAGATGGATGGATGAAATAAGAAAGTGTTCATGGGTGATGTGGAGAAGAGAAACTAAAGATAGGAAAAGATGGATTGAACTTGGAGAGACCTTCATCCTGCAGTGGATTGATAATGGTTGATGATATATATATATATGCACACACATTACTATGTTGTTGTATGCCATAAAACCCATATGGTTACAATATATATATATATAATTAAAAATACATGGTATAACTAAATTTCCTTTTTTATGTATACTACCTTTCTTGGACATAATTAAAACTTACTCTTGTTACAGATTGTTGAAATATATCTGAAAAGGACAAATAACACCAAGAAGTGAATTTTATGTTGAATAAGATCTTTTTCGTTGGCTTGGGTCACAATCTCTTAAACTGTTCTTTATCACTTGTTCAGTATTTGTTAACATAAAATTATTCTACTTTGATTTACAAGTTTTAACTGTTTATATTTCCCATTTTGACACCAACAACTTAGATAAATGCCGAAATGATTATTACTAATCATTTATTAAACCAGTAGCAAACTCTCCTTACAGTAGCACTACCCATTACAACTCATAGGAAGCAATGGATGCAAGCAGATTTATGCATAAAATTCCTATCTAGTGCCTATTTAAACATTATCCCCAGATTAATTTCTAGTATGTCACTTTCATCAGAGAGGAGTCTTGGATCTGAGAGCACTGCATTTAGATCTTAAGATTTTGTGCAATCCTTCAGCAGCCTTTTACTTATTTAGTCAACTATAACGCTATGAGCCCAAGATGAAAACAAAATAGAGTTTTTAATCCAAGATAATTCACTTGTATAATCATATAAATCTAAACTCAGTTCAGTCTCTATACATTCTGATGTCTTTGATTTTTAAACATTCTGTCACCATCATCCCATGAGCAGGATTGGTATAAAATTACTGAAACGTGTGCTTATGTGGATGTTTCATTAAAATAGAAATTATTCCAGTCCACACATAAAATTAAAATGTCACTTAATGATTAATACATCTGCTCTTTTAATTAAACAAAATCCATAATGACATTTTAAAAAAAGTATTCCATACATCAGCAATATAAAAATGTTAAAATTCCATATTGATAATTTTAATGTTTAATAATTTTTAAAATTTAGTATAAATAAAGTACATTATTTTAAAAAACTAAACATTGAATTTTTGTATAAAATTGATTGGAATAGAATTTATTTTTAATGAAATCATCATTTTAATTTGGAGCAGATTAATGCACCATTTGACCGCAAATCTGCGCTATAAGTGATGAATGTAAAATATAGATATATTTTTTGCCTTTTAAAATTGAACTATATATATATATGTACTTATTAAATGTTATTGTTTTAAACATAGATGTAATCAAGTTATTTTATAGTGATTAGTTTTGTCCAAACAAAATATGTATGTCGGTCAGTCTATGTGTAGTATAAAAATTCAATTAATAGCACAACATTCAAATTTACGGCATCAATATTGCTCCTCCTGTCTATAGAATAAAACATTCAAGCAGAAAACTTGTTTTTAATGGTAATGTAATGACATTCTCTGAAATAAATAAAGCTTTTTTCTCTGAATGTTCTGAATTCAACGTTAGAGTATGCACTGATAAAATGGGTATTATTATTACTGCAGAAGCCACATTTAAATATCCATTAACATTTTATTGATAAATTTAGGAATTCTAAGAATAGAAAACACTAAGTCAGATCTCACAACGAATCTAACATTTTTACTAGATAATCAGTCTTTACAAAAAAATAAAACCTTGTAGCTATCTATCTATTAAATTACATTTCTTTTCTTTGGAGAATATTTATATCAATCAATCTTAAATTTTGACAACAACAACAAAAAAGAAACAACTTTTATTTAATTTTGCAGAAGAAAAGCAATTAAAACATGCATCATTTAGAACAGACTAATATAAATTTCAAATAATTTATACTAAAAATATATATTAATTTTTACGTTAAATCTCTGTAAAAAGTTTAATAATTGCAGAGTAGTGAAAAAAGAGTTAATTATTACAACATACTTAATTTTTTTTGCGCACATAAATTTATTTATGCAATAATCTTTTTGTTTTAACAGTTATTTATTTAATTATAAAATTGCAAATTTTAAAATGAATTGTTATAGAAGTTATTTTTTTAGTATAAAAAAATCTATTTAAAGCATTAAACAAACCTTTTTTATAATAGTTTAGTTTCCATATTTTGTTGATATTAATCATGAAGAATGGCCATTTTGAATTTTTATGTTTATAAATGAATCAATTTCACAAAATAAAAAATCATTCAAATATTGAACTTAAATTAATTGAAAGGTAGTCCAAGCACTTTTTTTATTACAATGTTATGATTTTTTACATTCAGCATTAAATTTTCTACATTAAAATTCGAACTCAGACTTTCACACGACCCTCAGCTCTCCATGCCATATCATATTGCTGAGGGTCATATGAAAGTCTGAGTTCGAATCCCTTATATATCACATTATATATGTGCAGGTGTGTGTAAGCCTGTACAGTGTATTAATTTACATTAAAATTCGAAACAAAAAAGAACAAAAGAGAAGATTGGGTTGAACTCATCAGAAATGAGGTTTTTTTGTTTAAAAATGACTTTTATGTAATCTTTACCAATTATTTGCATATATATAAATAAAACATATCGCATTAAAAACAAACAAATGTCATTGATATCACTGAAAGTAGCTGGATATATTTATAGAAGAGATGAAAATAAGACAGTTGAAGTGTTAAGTATTACCCCAAGAGATTATAAAAGATCTAAAAAGTGACTTCATGTGAAATAGATGAATTGTTGCTGTATTTCAAAAAAGAAAGTATATGGATTAAAAACAGGATTAAATTTGTGAAAATGTTCTTCTAGCAGTGAATTCATAGTGTTTATAAATGTTAATGATGGCAATACATTGAATAATTCAATTGAATACATTTCTATAAAAAAGAAATATATTATTTCGTATATAACATTATTCACAACAATAATTTATTTATAAGGTTATTAAATTTATTTGAATATATAATGGATGATTATTTAAACAAATAACTAACAAATATTTGTTATTATTTAAATTAATGCTTTTTATGGATAAAAAAAACATTTTAGTTAATAATAATTAAAATTTCATTTAATTAAATTAAAAAAAAAAGACTTTCCACAATGTTTAATACTTTTTTGTTTTTGCTTTAATTATATTAAATTAATCTCTAAAAAATATTCTTTTGCCCTTTTTATAATACTTTAATAATTATCTGACAGTTTTAATTATCTAGCAGAAATATAAGAATAATATTTTTTGAAGAAGACTGCTAGATAATCAAAACTGTCAGACATTAAAGAAAAGCATTACAAAAAATATAAAAACAATTGCATTTTTAAGATTTAATTTTAAAATATTTTTTCTAAAGTGTAAGCATTTACATAAAGATTTACATGGAGTAGAACATGCACAATAAGAAAAATTAAAAGAAAGACATTCTGGGTTTTTATAAATATGAATTTGGAAAAGAATAAGAAAGTAAGATTGTTAATGCTGAAAGGAATGGAAAAGTGGACGTGGAAATAATACTATTTATTGAAAAATTGGAAGAAAAATATAATTGAATTGATGTATTTCTAAACAAAGAATATGTGAACAAACAAATTGGAAAAAGAACAATGAAAGATAAAATGAATCAAAAGACTTAAAATGTTCATGATTATCTTAGCAAATAAATATTTATGGTATTCAATTTATAATGTAATAGATAAAAGAATTAAAGAAACAGGTCAGATAAGGAAGATGACTTTTGGAAAGTTGTTGAAGATGATGATTATAAACCATTAAGCATCACATGATCACATTTACTATACTAGCACATTAATTGTTGATAAACAGAGCAAAACTCTCTATACAGTATTGCCACCTGTGCTAAACAGAGTAATCAATGGATGCCAGAAGGCTTGTGCATAAAATTCCTATCTAATGCCTACTCATCCAATATCCCCAGACTAGTTTCTGGCTTGTGGCCTTCGCCAGTGAGGAGCTTTGGATCTGAGAGCACTGCATCTAGATCTTAGGATCTAATGCAACCCTCTAGCAACCACCTTTTATCTCTACTTAGCTACAAAACTATGAGAATGAAATTGAAAACACAAAAAATATTTTCAATCTAAGCTCAATAGCTTATATAGTCATATGGGTCAGCTATTGAGCTTAGATTGAAAATATTTTTTGTGTTTTCAATTTCATTCTCATAGTTTTGTAGCTAAGTAGAGATAAAAGGTGGTTGCTAGAGGGTTGCATTAGATCCTAAGATCTAGATGCAGTGCTCTCAGATCCAAAGCTCCTCACTGGCGAAGGCCACAAGCCAGAAACTAGTCTGGGAATATTGGATGAGTAGGCATTAGATAGGGATTTTATGCACAAGCCTTCTGGCATCCATTGATTACTCTGTTTAGCAGAGGTGGCAATACTGTATGGAGAGTTTTGCTCTGTTTATGATGATTATAATGTGATTTCATTAATTTTTTTGCATAGTATGTGCAAATGTTTGGCAAAGTGGAATATATATCTTCTTGCTGCTTTACTGTATAGCTGAGTACACTTTGAATAATGAACACCATAATCATAGTCTTCTACTTCTTATATCTTCTTTTTTATTATAATTATGCAAATGGGATCATTTCCATATTTCACCTAAGAGTTAATTAAATACTGTTTTTCTTTTGGTTATGATATTCTTGTGGTTAGCTATGAACTATGCCTCTTTCATTTTCCTCTTTTGGTTGTTATTTTTTAGAAAACTTTAGGTTAATGTTTTGTCAATTGAAGCTGTGACTTAAGTGTTTATATACATATGTTAAAGAAAAATATCTGTTAAAAACTTACCTAGATTGAAAACTTTTCCAATAATCCCTCAAAAAGAAATATTGCAGGAAAATGTATTATTTATTAGACTTATTAATTTTAAAGTATTTATTATTTTACTCTCCAAATAGAGAATATTTATTACTTGTTTTCCAAGAAAAAAAATAGATGATTGAATTCTAAAAAAAATCTAAGTTTAAAGAGCTTGATGAATGACTCTATCCTAATAAATATTAAACAAAGCAATTATATAAATATATGTCTAGGTTCAAACTTATAGCTACTATTAAAATAACATCAAATAAAAATAATTTCATTATTAATTATGATTCCAATTTTGACTTAGTTAATTACTATTGGATCACTATTTTGAGAATATGATTCATTTATAGAAGACTTTCCATTTTCAGTGGCCTTTTTTTTACTCACACTATGCTTATGTTATTAGAAGACTTAAAAAAACTAAATTCCAATTAGGATCTGTCTTACCTTTATAACCTGACATTAGTTTTTGCACAAGGTTTACTTTACTTTGTTAATTGCTAATAAGCTTATTCAAATTTATGAGAAGACTGATAATCAACATTATATTTATTTTTGCAAATACATTTAATAGATTGTTGTGTACATTAATTCAAGGCTTAGATTTATAGCTTATTAGTATTAGGTTTAATATTAAATTTAGCATTAAAATTGCTATCAATTTATTCCTAAAAATTAATTTTGATCTAACTTCAGATAAATGAGAAAAATAATTTAAGTGACAATTCAATAATATTTCTAAAAACATGGGTAGGATTGTGTTTCAGTCCATTGTTTACATTCAGATTATAACATGCTCCCCTATTGTTTAGATAAAATATAGAGAATACTGACTTTATTGTATTAAAAATAACATCACAATTTTTAAAAAACATCTCAACTTTTTCTATTTCCAAAAAGTCTCTTTTTTGAAGTCAAAGCAAGATCATCGTCAAGCGTTGTTAGCCGAGAGGTCAGCGCAGCCGCCTTGCAAGCAAGCAGTTGGTTCCAAATGCTTGTTGGGGTTCACCTCCCGGACAATGCTATGACATGAAAAAAAAGCCAAGATCATCAGTACAGATCAATATCCTGCATTCTATATTTGGAATATTAAAGATATTAAATAATAGTTAATAAAACTGATCTGGTATATCAAGCTACAAAATTACGTATCAGCTATGATTACATTTAGTGCATTTGAATTTTTCTATTGGAGAATATTTTGTCAAGTAAATTAATCGCTTTCCTGCATTTAACTATATATATATAAACAAAAAAAAACTTATAAATCCAATATTTCAACCAGAGGACTGGTTTTCATCAGAAAGAATATATATATATATATATATATATATATATTATAACCTACACTCCCAACACTGCTAATATACATTATATGAGTAAATGCCCAGGGCACCAGTTCTATTAATGAATAGAACAATATAATAACATATCTGATAAAAAATTATTACTGAGACTTTTTACCTAAGTCTACATTCAGCTCAGCTCAGTAGGAGGTTATAGGAAGTTCATAAGATATATAATTATAAGTAAATGAAAGAAGAAATACTACAAAACATTAAATATAATGTAAATCCTTTTTGTTAATTAACTGCATGATAAAGAATCACAATTTTCATTAGTACAATCTATTAAAATATCCTTTCAACTAATTTCTTCCTTCATCTAAGTATAACAAATATCAGCTTCATATTATTATATCACTAAACAATTCTACGACTTGGCATATCATCATCTAAACAGCTACCTTAATGCTGATCAAGGAATATACAATAAGATCTCAGGGAATTTTAAAACACAGTTGAATTAAAGAAAATACACTGGCCCATAATTTATAATTCTAACTTATAATAAAATGTAATACAATAAATTGACTAAATGTTTTACTGTGTTTAGCAATAAGATAATGACAGAAATAGGGATATTTTAATCTCATATCATCATCTAACAAATATACTATTTGGGCAACCTTTCTAATACGTTTATCAAGTGGCAAATGTATCTTATAATGTTTGGATTAAGAAAACAAGATTGTCAGACACCAGCACATTTGATATTATAACTATAAAATAATAGATCTATTTTATAATAGATGTATGAAATGTGGAGATGTGGAAATTGAAACACGAATGTATACAAGAATAACTAAAGACACAGTTTTTAATAAATAAACATATTTATTATACTGAACATTTAATTTAATATACTTATTTACAATAAGACTGCTTTTCTTAATAATTTTAAATTCTCAAACAAACCTTGGACATCAGTTTGGGATTATCCCTATTATATTAAATTATTTATACCTTTTTGAAATCAAAATTAACAACAAAAACTATGAATACCCACTTTGCTTAAGCATTTTATTTAAACATATTATCTAAATAATATGTTATATTATTGGCACAATAAATATTTATGAGAGGATATTCTATTGATTACTAAGATAAATCAAACTAAGATATTTGGCCATCAACAAAGCAACTTTCTTTAAACTAATTAAATAATTATTTTTTTAATTACATATACCTTTCACGCATAACAATAAAATCATATTCATTCTGATGGTTTGATGATTTATGACTCTGTATTAAATGAATATAATATGTTTCAAAACATATAATTCCCATTTTTAATTTCAATAACTCTATACTTTTATATCCGTGATATTGTTTATATTATGCATGTGTGTGTATGACCAAGCAACAATAATAGAAAACAATCTTTTCTACACTCTATCCATTCATTAAGAAAATATTAAACAATTATTTTATTTCAGACAATGTCATAGACCAATCAACAAAATAAGACACTAATATTATATTAATAATTTAATTTAACTATTTATCTGGCCACATACTAAATAACACAGAGCTATATTTTCATGATTATACAAACAAAAAGTTCCAAGGGAAATTCACATGAGGAGCAAATAAACTCTTTGCTTAACACTTCAACATAACTCATCTAATTCTGAAATATACTACTGGTGTGGCATTTTTCCTCATCACCAGGACCATAAAAAAACATAACATCTAATTCTGAAATATACTACTGGTGTGGCATTTTCCCTTATCTCTAGAACCATAAGAAAACATCACTTAACTTCAAAACTATCACTTCATAATACACATATAATATAAACTAGGCTCTATTCATGGAAAAAATTATTAAAATATACTATCAGGCAAAATCTCTTATCCTTACAAACATAGAACCCATTCAGAATAATTTCCATTCCCAAAGCTCTTCTACATATCTAACATTATATACACACACTGGCAGATAAACACATACAGATAACCTACTAATCCGTTCAATTCTTTAGAATACAACAACATCTGAAATTTATACATAAGATATTCACAAACTGAACTTTTATTAAACAAATGTTATAATTGTGTAAAAATAGACACACATACATGTGAATAACAATATATGAAAAAAAATCAATTCCACATTATATATTATGCAAGCAACATGGTAATTAAATAATACATTAAGGTATAACTTTTAATTCAGAATAAACTTTAAACTATTTTTAAAATTTAATAGTTGTAATTATTACGAAAGAGATTTCTTTGCCAATTCTGGCAGAATATTTCTATCAGACACTTGCTACTTTGAAGCCAAAATTCTCCCTTTGAGATAAGAAAATATACAAAATAAATGTAAATCTCTCTTTAACCATATAATAAAAAAATTTTTCACCTTCTTAAAAATAAAACAATGCATATTTGAATAAAATCAATTTTTATTAGCATATCCACAAATTGTGAGTACACATTCTGAGATGATCTAGAAGTTTATAATAACACAAAATTATAAGCAAAACAAAATAATAAATATGCCTATCTGTCTATCATATACATTAATAATGACAATTAATAAAAATATAAAGAAACAAAAGTCATTTTGTTCTTTGACTTAAAATAAAAAGTTCACTTGCAAAGTCCTCCAATTTTATTAAACGATGTGGAGATGGATTCCAAACTGAGTTCATGTCCATTAAGAATAAGCAACACAAAATAAATTTCTGTAGGACGGAAAAAAAAAAATCATAATTTAAATTTGATCTAGTAGGTTAACTAATTGAGTTTTCTACACCATACATAAGTAATCAATTTTATTATGACAAAAATATGAAAGACATTTTTAGCTACAGCTGTATAAGAATTATTTAATTCACTCTGTAGTAGTTTTAAATTAAGTAAGCAATTGTTCTTAATAAATTTTTTAAATTGCATTTGTTTTTCTGACATTTTAGAAGCTAGTATACATATAGTTTATTTTTAAATATTGCAAATTAATACATCATAATCCGTTGGTAATTCCACAATTAGTAATAATTTATTTTCTAATGAATCCATATCTGAGAGAACAGAAATACACTGCACTCCCGTCCTTCCATCCAATTTAAGTACATATTTAATGAGTAGTATCCTTTGGTTATTTGGAGTAATTCACATTTTATTCCTTTCATAAAAATACATATTATTTTTAGGAATACTAAATAAATAAATAATGTCATTTCTCCATAATGAATTGAAGTATGGCATAATACATTAAAATACACATATCCTTTAAATTTTGTATTTAACTTTTATAAAAGCAATACATAAAATATAGTGAAAAATTAAAATAAATTCTGTAAAACTGTTCTGCACATATTTCCAAGAGATATTATACAACACACATAGATAATTATAAAGTTCATGCATTTTATTTTCCTTCTTAATGAAAAGTAATTAAAATAATGCAAGCTTAATATTATCGATATACATTTTAAAATATTAATAAGTATGAGGTGGTTAATTCAAACATTTCAGTGAGGTAAGGAAATAAAAAAAACTGATATACCTTCTGATATTTTTAGCCTTGCATGTTAATTGTAGACCTTTTCGTACTGTAATTTCCTATAGCTTTTCTTGAAGTTTACTTTAAAGCTTTTTTAAAACCAATTTGACTTATGGAAGGGAAATGTACTTGTTATACTGGCTGCAATTACATCAATAATGAGCAATATACTGGCTGCAATTATCAACAATAATGAGCAATTTTTAATCTAAACTATCTGTTAAATATATATCTCTTTTCCTTCCTCCCCATCAAAAGGTCATTCCCCTTCAAAAGGTTAACTCCCACCTTTTTGCATTTAAGCACATTACATATGCAAGAAATCTTTTCTTTTAAAAAAAATTATTCTGATTTTTACAATTAAATCAAGACAAAAAATATATTAATAATAAAATTTTTTTTTACAAACTTGAAAGAAATGAATATTAATTAACTGTGAAACAAAAATGATTAATAATTTATTAAATTTGTAAAATAATCCACTGATCCAAATATCTATTAATCATTGGAAAAAAAATATTTGTTAAATTATTAAAGATAATTACTGTAATTTAAATGTCTTCATGTTAAATGTACTATTGCTTAGTGTTATTAGAAGATGAAAATGAAATGAAACATAATACAGACATACATGCATGCACCTGTATTGCAACCTAAATATTAAACTATCTTGATTAAATATAATTGAAATGGCTACTAATGTGGACAAAAGGATAGGTATCAATGAATAAAGGATTAGGAAACCATTCAAACCAATACTACACTAAAATAAAATAACTTTGCAACCCCTCTTTCCTGCATTAAATACTTCAATAATAATAATAATAATAATAATAATAATAATAATAATAATAATAATAATAATAATAAAAATAATAATAATAATAATAATAAAAATAATAATAATAATAATAATAATAATAATAATAATAATAATAATAATAATAATAATAATAATAATAATAATAATAATAATAATAATAATAATAATAATAATAATAATAATAATAATAATAATAAATGCTTATAAAGTGGTTAATAAAATGCATAAGCAATCAACATGTAAAGCTCTAAACAATTTCCAGTAAAAATTTTTAAAATTTCAAGGCTATTTCATTTTTTTTAATACAATACAACTATTCACTACAGATACAAAGTATCTCAATTCCTTGTGCCCATTCAGAGGGTCACAATATATATATATATATATATATATATATATATATATATATATATATATATATATATATATATATATATATATATATATATATATATTGTGCCATTACAATTTAGTCACTAGCTAAATTTATAGTAATGTGCATGTAGAAAAGGTAAACCAAAAATCATCATCACAATTTTATATAACCATAAAAGAAGCTGTAGGGCATCCAAGTTCAAACCCTACCAGATCAAAATCTTAAACACTTTAGACAGAGAATGGGTCAACAATTATATGCTTTATTTGTTTGTGTGTTGATAGAAAGGTAATACACACATTTAAACTATTTAATATTTAGTTTTTCTGTTAAAAAGCAAAGTTATAATGCATACATATAGGCAGTGTATGTGTAAGCTATTTAATTGTTTTATATTTCAAATATTCAACATTTTAACTTTCTTTAAAACTAACCTATGCTTGATCAATTTTAATGTCTTATTCTATACTTTTATTTTGCTTTTCTTTAATTATAAGTGGGATTTAAAAGTTACAGATTTAATTAAATAATTGGGTTATAATTACTAAGCTAGCAATTATATTATTTAATGTTAGTTTATGAATGATTTGAAAGAATGAAGGATGTGTGTACATTACATACAGAAATTTACATTTCCTAAATATTGAAAGAAAAGGAAGGATTAAATCTGTCAAATTATTTTTTTTTGTACAATTTTTTGTTAAAAGAGGAAATCTGTTTAATCAGATATCGATCTTTGTAGCAATTTTTTTTTTGTAA
Organism: Epiperipatus broadwayi; assembly: GCA_028023455.1. Taxonomy (NCBI): domain Eukaryota; kingdom Metazoa; phylum Onychophora; class Udeonychophora; order Euonychophora; family Peripatidae; genus Epiperipatus; species Epiperipatus broadwayi. The sequence goes on from JAQFVV010006209.1 coordinate 15,710,631, forward strand.
ATAATTGTTTTTCACTTTGGAAGCTTATAATGGGTCAGAGCTCTAATTTTGAAATTGTCTTATCTCAAGATCTAAAGAAGGAAGCTCAAAGATTTGAAATGTTACCTGGATGTTAAAAAAAAAAAAAAAAAAGAAAAGAAAGGAAATAAGGATTGAGTCTATTTTTTTTTTTAAACAAAAGTGTCTGGAAAAAGGATTAAACTTTTCAGTTGAAAAATAATTTAGTTGAAAATAAATTAGAGATCTAATTAAAACAAATTTGTCCAAAAATAGCAAGTGATGCTATCTCTGATTGGTTAAGTTAGCTAAAAATTGGATATAAAAAGCTGTCTTGAATTATTATTAGGATTATTGTTTATGATTCAGATTATTAAACTATCCAATTGAATGCTGAAAATATAAGAAATGTCTGGCTAGAAAAATTATATATATATATGTCCCATTTGCTGGACCATCTGGGGAAGCTGCACATCACATAGGAAAGAAAAGATGTTGTGTCTAAAATAATATTCTACACCTTTCAACTGACCAGATAAATAAGATGTTTTTAATAGAAGGAAGAAAGCATTCACCTGCATTCAAAGAAGATGAATTAATCTACTGATAAATATTAATCATCAAGTCCAATTAATTGTTACAACAACTGATTTTAAACTCAAGAAAATTTACAAATGGGAAAACAACTGCTGTATTTCATCCACATGCTTGACAGGAAGAGAAGAAAATTTAATATAATGATTTCCAAATTGTCCACTAAAGCAAATAACCTCAATAGAGTCATCATCATCAAATAGTTATACACCTCAAGAAAGAGATTGTTCCCACATAAAACGGAAATGGTAGCTGCAGAAATATAGACATTATACAAGACAAGTTTGAACCCTTGGAAATTCGCCACAAACAAAAGATCGGTAATATGACTTTTTATATCTATTTTCTTTATGATATCAGTCTTAATAAACATTTTAGCAATAAAGTGGTATATTTTATTTAAAGAACTTTTAAAGACTATTCAGATCGATTAAAAACAAGAATGTCTTACTAATAATAACTTTGAGCTTCATAAATGATCTTGAATGTATGAAAATTATTTGTTTATTAATTTTACAGTTATGAAAAATATTAATGTGTAAAACAATTTTTTTTTATGGTATTATGATTTTAGTTTTAACTAATATATTATTATTTTGGTTTTAAATAATATTTTGTTATCATGGGATAAAACACGCACATACATAATGATATTTTATATGTGTATAATTGTGAGTGAATGTGAAATAATGAGTAGTATTAGAATATTGGATTATTTTGTTTCAAGTTAAGTATAGCATTTCAGAGGTAGAAGAAGGGGGGAGGAGATAATGATTTAAAACTCTTTTCTAAAACTTGCTCTTTCAATTTTACTAACATTTTTTTTTTACATTCTATTTACATGTTGGATTTTTAAAGTATGTGTGCTAATGAGCAGATAATATTTTTTTTTCTTAAAATACTTTTCTCATGGAGTGAAAATCATGGTCAATGTGACGTCCAACTTAATACAAAATACATTTGAAGGGAAAGGGGGAAGAACTTAAAATTAATCTGAGGATTGTTATATAATCAATTATTATTATTATTATTCATGTCAATTTTCATATTTATCTAGAAATTTTTATGTATATGTTAGAAATGTAGTAATAAATATTAGTTTGTTTTATTAAACGAGGCGTATATATTTCATTAAGTGTAGTCTTTGTTAAGTGTGATTATTCATCATCATCAATGGTTGAATATTAGTTATTTAAGATATAAGTAAATATGCTAAAATTAAGCAATAATTATGAATTTCTTTATAAAAATTAGTTTTATGTTTAGGCTTAGTCCTAGAGCTGTAGTTGAAACCCTTGTCATTATCGTTATTATTATCATCATCATCATCATCAACGTTTTAATTAATGAGCTGTTTAACTGTTTAAAGGCCATAAATAAATATTGATTTTATAATATTTAGTGATTTCTTAGTATTATTATAACCACATCCCATCATCTATTTCATGCAAGGATGAGTGAATTGCCATCCTAAATTAGTTATATATAATCTGAGCTAGTGAACTTATAAAAATATTGAAACACATTTGTTATGTTAAGATCTGAGAAATGATTTATGTTCAATGAACTCCACTGTGGTTTAAAGATGTTTTACTTTTACCTAACTATTAGTGCTTATAGTGATATGGCTCAAAAAGCAAAATCTCTCATTTTTATTAGAAATAAAGTACCAAAAAGGGATTCAAACCCGGTACATGTGAAAGGTTATTAGATATAACCGTGTCTAGATTCAGATAATCTAGTGGTGCCCTGCTAGACCATATTCACTTAGTATTTGTTTAAACATGCACTTAACATCAAACCAAGAAATGAAAGTGGATAAGACCTACTGTCTGTATACCTGAGTTATATTTTATTGAAATTACTAGTGTACTCACTTCACGTGATTTCATATACCTGAGTTATAATACTTGTTATTAATAATTTGCTTATAATTCTTGATATTTGGACTCCTTTACTCAGATATAATAATATCTTTTGATCATCATTTAATTTTTGAATTTATGATTATTTCTTATATATTGTAGACAACTCAGGTATGGTAATATCTTTTGAACTCTCTTTAATTATGTTACAATATATATATATATATGCAATTTTATTAGAATTATATATATATATATATATATATATATATATAACAATTCTAATAAAATTGCATTACAACATTACTACTACTAATAGTAAAAATATAATATTATTTTACCTATATTGAGTGGCAAAGCACTTTGTAGTAAATTAAAAAATAAATTATTCAATGTAATGAGCAAGAAATAAAGTATTAATTCTAGTATAAGTTTTATAAAAATGTAAAATGCTTATAGGAAAGTCTGTTTTAAAAAGTTAATCCAGTTATTTTAATTATCAAAACGAACAAAAAATTCATGATCACCATTTCCTATGCTTACACTAGCTGTCATCAGCTATAGCAAATTCTCCAGGCAGCAGCGTCATTCAGAACGAACAAAGACTGCAAAGAAAAATGTTAAATATATCACTTACACAGATTAAAATTAATATATGGCCGAATAATTTATATACTTAATGACTCATTTCTCGTTTATCAGAATGATAAGGAGAAAATGGAATGTTAGCACGATCTCATATTTATTTCAATTTCATTAAACAATTTTTTATGGATATATATATATATATAATTATAGGAGATTTGGATATAGACTTTCAAGCTTCTTTCAGCTATTCCCTTTATCTTATACAGAAAAATGATCTCCAATATATGTATTTTGTGCTGAAACAGCATTCATCAATTGATCCAGATCATCATCTCCCCCACACATATATAATCAGTGCTCAGTTTATATTAAGATACTAAATCATCAAACTTTAGTATATAAGCTTCAATCTATGTTTAACATATTGAAGAATTATATATATATATATTTCCAAAAACAAAAATTCATAAAAAGTAATAAATGCATTTATTTTTTAAAAGCAGTAATTTTAGACTACATTGCTTACCATAATATAAATTCTAGACACACTTCAATGTCTCATCTGAATGTAACTGTTATTTAAGCCTTTTTTATTTTTTAGAATGTTGTTCCTTTAAATCATTTATATATAGTATTGTTATTTAAGTCAAGTTATTATTAGTATGGGAAAAAGTTTAATGCTCTCCATGATAGAAAATATCCATTTTTAGAGATCCATGAGAGCACTATAAAATAAAATGAATGAATAAATTCATAATATAAGATGAATATAAAATAGAAAGTTCAACTGATAAATTATATCAGAAGAATATGAAAGAAATAGATGAATAAATAGCTAATTATATCTATGATTATGAAAGAATGGTTGAAAAGCAAATATAAAGAATGATGGAAATTTTAAGTGATGAATGACTATTCTATACACATTTCTTCAGTGATTAAAGCATTGGATCATCAAGGTATAGATCCAGGATATTGTCATATTTTAAAGAATATTTATAAAAGTGCAACAGCAACAATTAGATTACATAATAATACTGGGAAAGTCAACATTGAGAAAGGTGTAAGACAAGGTGACTCCATATCTCCAAAACTCTTTACAGCAGTGCTGCAAGAAGTATTTTGTGGATTAAAATGGGAAACTAAAGGAGTGAAAGTAAATGGAGATTATTTAAGTCATTTAGATTTCGCAGATGATGTAGTTGTTTTTGCAAATAATGCTTCCGAGCTGCAGGAAGTGTTGCAGGAGTTATCAGATGAAAGTAGGAAAGTAGGACTAAAGATAAATGTTAAAAAGACTAAAGTAATGTTTAATCGATTTGCTCAAAATATGAAAATAAAGATTGATTATGATGAATTAGAAGAAGTTAAGAGTTACAAATACCTAGGTCAGATTATTAATACAGATGGAAACATAATGGAGGAAATTAATCATAGAATTAAACTTGGTTGGAGTGCTTTTGGTAGAAATAACTTGATATTAAAAGGAAATATGCCTATGTGTTTGAAAAGAAAGGTTTTTAACAAATGTGTTTTACCAGTTCTTACTTATGGATCTGAGACTTGGACACTTAATAGAAGATCAATACAGAGACTTCAGACCACTCAAAGAAGTATGGAGAGATGTATGTTGGGAGTAACAAGAAGAGATCGAAAACGCAATGTATGGGTAAGAGAACAAACAGGTGTTACTGACCTCATTGAAAAAATTAAAAGATTGAAGTGGAGTTGGGCTGGACATATTGCTAGAAGAGATGATAATAGATGGACAATTGAAATTTTAAACTGGATTCCAAGAGATTGTAAAAGACCCAGAAGGAGACCACATGTAAGATGGATGGATGAAATAAGAAAATGTGTAGGGGTGATGTGGAGAAGAGAAGCTAAAGATCAGAAAAAATCGATTAAACTTGGAGAGACCTTCATCCTGCAGTGGATTGATAATGGTTGATAATGATGATGATGATGACTAAAGAAAAAAATTATCATCATTTTTATTTAGCTCTCATGATTTGCATTTTTTTTTATATATTTCTTATTAGAAATCACATTATAATAAACACAAATATCAACAGCAGGAATCTTTAATATATTGTTAGAGCAATCTTTATGAATAAAAGATGGAAATTTGATTTATAAAGGTTGCCTTGACAACATATAGAAAATTCCCAGTGTTAATAAGTGTGAACCATTATCATGTGATTTATATTTTTGTGAAATCAACATTATTTATAACCATGTATGCTTTATTATTATTATTATTATTATTATTATTATTATTATTATTATTATTATTATTATTATTATTATTATTATTATTATTATTATTATTATTATTATTATTATTATTATTATTATTATTATTATTATTATTATTATTATTATTATTATTATTATTATTATTATTATTATTATTATTATTATTATTATTATTATTATTATTATTATTATTATTATTATTATTATTATTATTATTATTATTATTATTATTATTATTATTATTATTATTATTATTATTATTATTATTATTATTATTATTATTATTGTTGTTGTTGTTGTTGTTGTTTTTTGGATTCATGTAAATCATAAAAATGCAACTGGGATTATTAGATAACATGGTTTCATTTTGTGTTACCTGTTTTAAGAATAGTTATTTGGTTATATTATAGTTGAAATTTTAATAAACTATTACACAAATAAATTTCCCATTATATTTCAATGATTACATATGTACTCTCTGAAAATCTATAAATAAATATTTCTATAAATTTTGAGGAAATTATGTTTAACAGTTAAATATATTTAAAAATATTAAAAAAAGGAACCCCATCTTTTTTATATGGATTGATATTTATTTCATAACAAGTATCAAATATTTTAGTATGTTGGTTTAATATTTTTAAATAATATTATGTTGCAGTCAAATATTATAGAAAAGTATAAAAACAACTGTTTTAACATTAAAAAACTTACACTATTTATCTGAACATTTGTAAAATGATATATTATTGGTGGTTATATGTTGGACTATCTATGTCATTTTAGTTAAACTGTTAAATATTTTATAAAAAATTAAATGTTATCTATATATAAATTAATAATTTTTAGCAGATGTAATTGTTTAATATTTAATTACGTGGAAATATCTAGATGTTAACAGATAATAATCAGTGAAAATAGTAAAGTGTAAATGTTCTCAACATTCAAAATGGATATCTCTTCTAAAAGCAAACTTTTGGTACTATATAAAGACTAAATCACAGTAATATTTATTTGTTGTTTAAAGAAAGAAAATTTAGGACCTTTTATACATTCCTTAGAAATAATAGACTGTTCTATTGATCACTTATATGTTATAAATCAATAATTTTTAACAGAAGTAATTACTTAAGTATTTAAATATATATCAGATAATATTTAAAAAATACCATCAGATCTTAATAGACAGTAATCAATGAAAGTAGTAAACTGTAAGTGCTCTAAGCATTCAAAAGGAGTATGTCTTTTAAAAGCAATCTCTTGGTATTATATAGAGACTAAAGCACTACAGTAATTATTTATAAGTTATGAAAAAAAAAAGATAATATTTCACACATTCCTCAGAAATAATAGACTGTTACACTGATCAGTTATATGTTGTAAATTAATAAGTTTCAACAGATATAATACTTTAAATATTTAAATAAGTGGAATATCTGTTATATTTTTATATTAAAAAATTACCATAGGATTACTCACTAAAAATAGTAAATTGGAAATGCTTCCAGCATTCAAAAAAGGTACCTTTTTAAAATGCAATTTTTTGATATTATATAGAAACTAAAGTGCTATGGTATTCACTTACAATTTAAAGAAAGAAAGTTAATGATCTTTTACACATTTTTTAAAAAAATAATATATAATATAATACCAAGAGATTGCATTCTCTTTTGAATTTTGGAAGTGTTTACAGTTTACTATTTTCATTGATGACTATCTATTAACATCTGGTGGTAATTTTTCTAATATGAAAATATAACATATATGTTCACATATTTAAATATTTAATAATTTACAACAAATTATAATTTATAACATCTAACTAATCAGTGGAACAATATATTATTTCTAAGCAATGTATATAAGATCATTAATTTTCTTTCTTTTAAACCATAAATAATACTGCAGCACTTTAGTCTCTATGTAGTACCAAGTGGTTATATTTTGGAGGGACACCCCTTTTAAATACTGAGAGAATTTATAGTTTAGTATTTTCATTGATTATTGTCTATTAAAATCTGATAGGAATTTTTTTAATATGAAAATATAATAGATATTTACACACACGCACACACACACACACACACACATATATATATATATATTAAGTATTAAAAACATTCAGGTTAGTAAAGGTCATGATATTTTGTGGCCCGACTCAGTCATGTTTGAAACATCTGAAAAAAAAAGTACTATCTAAAACATTGTGCTCTATATTAATCTATATATTATTAATAACAGTTAAATGTATCTGAAAAAAGAATAAATAAAGTTCAGATTTTTGTAAAAACACTTAATAATTCAATTAGATGATAAAAATAACCAAATATACAAGAGAAAAAAGTGACACTTAAAAAGAAAAAAATAAAGAACTGAAAAGAATTTATAAAAAAGAAATCAAAAACTTTTAAGATAAAAAAAAAAAAAAACTCAATAAATATCCAATAAAAATATATGACCCAATGCAATCACAAGATAGAAATAAAAAAAATTCAAAAAGCCTAAAATAAATTAAAGAAGAAAGTCAAAGAACCTAAAAGCAAAACAGATAAAAATTTCAAGATAAAATATAAAAAAAATTAAAAAAACATGAATAAACTCAACATCAAAGAAAATTAATGTAAAAAATATAAATAAAAGAATCCCAGTATAAAACGTAAAAAAAAAATGTCAGAACATTTAAAAAATATACTATATAAGAAAACATAATTAAAATATTAAAAGAAAAAAATGGAAATAGTAGAAGAGATTAAAAGACTTAAAAAAAAAACAAAAAGGAATGAGTTTATTTGGAAACAAGAATGATAAAAGTAAATTACAAATTTATAAAGTACAAAAATATATATCTGTAAATAAAAAGGATATAAAAATTGTATAAGAGAAAACACAAAATTATATCAACTTCATCTATTCACTGATGGTGTGGGACATATTATGATGCAACTCATGAATAATAAGTTAATATTAAACTAGATGATAAAAATGAACAAGCAGAAACACACTATAGAGAAAGTTTGCTGTAGAAATATTTATTACAAAGCAACAATGCAAATATTTTTTAAAAAACAAAAGATAAAAGTAAAAAAAAAATAGACAAAAAGGAAAATGAAATATGTACAGAAAAGTTAATTAAAAATGCTTTTATAAAATAGAAAGCAATATTTTGTAAAATAAATATGTTCACAGAAAAGGTAGTTGATTTTAATATTTATCTTTATCACTGCCTAGCATGCTTTCAATATATTTACTGTATCATGTTCATGGATTATAGTGATGTGATTAAGTGGTTCTTTATATCAGCATTTAATAAATGTTTAAAACTATTCACATATTCTATTTTAATCTAAAACTAAAATTTGAATATTCAAATAGCCAATTTTTTAAATGGATACACTTGTTTCTTTTTTATTAATCCAAAAATAGTCACTTGCTATTGCATTTGCTTCTTTGATCTTTCACTTTTTATTGTCCTTCTCTCTCTCTCTCTACAAACTATCTCTGCTTTGTTAGATTGAATGAATGGCCAGTTTTTTGCTTATGGTCTGTAAGTATTTACATATGTCCTATTGTATAAATATTTGTGTTGGGCAAGTCTCATTGACAAGTTGGCTCTTGATTTCTCATAATATGCAGCTTTGCATGTTGATTGGCTGCACTTAATTTTATAGACCACTTCATGTGTCAATTCATTTGGTAATGTGTCTTTAGAATTATTGACTAATTTTTTAATTAAGTGATAGAGAAGTTCCAAAGCTTATATTAAATTTATCTTTACATATATTTTTTGATTTATGTCCAATCTTTAGAGTATAAGATAGGCTTATCCAATTTTTAGGTTCAATTTGTTGATTGGGGCAAGGATTTCTTATTTTGTTGTAGAATCTCTTTATAGTATTTATAATTTTATCCCTGATTACAAACCATATTTTGAAAGTCATTTGTGTATTGTTTTAATATTGTTCTTTTTATCATATTCAAATAATTGAATTATAAAATAGAAAGCAGAAAATAAAGTTTTGTCATGAAACTAATATTTAATAAACTTCAGTGGAAAAAAAAGATTAACTTACAAGATGTAGTTCTAAATTACATTCTAAAATATATTTTGTTTAAGGGATAGCAAAAATAACAAAATAAAACTTATAATGATTATGGGATTGGTGAATAGATATTTTAAATGTTTTTGGAAGTAAAATTTAATAAATAAAATTAATTGTTTATTTGTTGATTATTATAAATTTGTAATATTTAGATATTTTAAAAGTATTACAATTTTAAAGTGGACAAGACTTTGGAATACTCTAAATATAAATAGATATTGGGAAAATGTAAGATAGAATACATGTTATTTTATAAGCACTGCATATATTAAATTTAATTAAATATATCTCAATACCATTGTCTAACTGATGTAAAAAGAAAGTGACTTCATTTGCAAATGCAGGTCAATATATATAATCTCAATATCAGTAACAATCCACAATTTCAAACTGTTGTCAAGGTATATCTAAAGTATAATGGCAATAAATATTCATTACTTCTTTATATATATATATATATATATATATATAGAAGTAATGAATATATCTCTTAATTATATATATATATATATATATATATATATATAATTAAGAGCATGTTAATGAGCTCTAGACAAGCTTTTTATTTTAATTTTTTATTATGATAAACTCTACTACAAGAGAAGGCATTCAAATCATCTTTATCTTAGATTGTTCCCATCCCCATACCGCTTTGACCTATGGGTCTTTTCAGTTAGGAGTTGGGGCACTAGATTTAAAAAAACCAACTTAAGTTAAGCATTTATCTAAAAGGTATTTGTCAAGAAGATCCGAAACTTTTAGACATCTGCATGTCTTTAAAGTCAGCTCTCCAACTGAAAAAAATATATGGGCCTGAACTTAATTCAGATACTTCATATATTAATAGGCTTACCCATTTAATTTAGCCAAAGCCCCAACAGCAAAATAATAATAGTAATAATAAAAAGTCAGATGCCACATGACTTATATATAGCTTGCTTTTACCAATATGTAAAATTAAGAGCATGCCAATGAGCTCTAAACAAGCTTTTTTTTTTTAATTTTTTTATTATGATAAATGCTACTACAAGAGAAGGCATTCAAATCATCTTTATCTTATATTGTTCCCATCCCCAGACCAGTTTCTACCTATGGGTCTCTTCACTAAGAAGTTGGGATACTAGATTCAAAAAAACCAACTCAAACTAAGCATTTATCTAAAAGGTAATTGTCAAGAAGAAGATCTGAAACTTTTAGACATCTGCATATATTTAAAGTCAGCTCTCCAACCGAAAAAATTATATGTGCCTGAACATAATTCAGATACTCCATATATTAATAGGCTTAGCCATTTAATTTAGCCAAAGCCCCAACCTATTGGTAAAAGCAAGCTATATATAAGTCATGTGACATTTGACTTTTTATTATTACTATTATTATTTTGCTGTTAGGCTTTGGTTAAATTAAATGGCTAAGCCTATTAATGTATGGAGTATCTAAATTAAGTTCAGGCTCATATAATTTTTTCAGTTGGATAGTTGACTTTAAAGACATGCAGATGTCTAAAAGTTTCAGATCTTCTTGACAATTACCTTTTAGATAAATGCTTAACTTGAGTTGGTTTTTTGAATCTAGTGTCCCAACTTCTCACTGAAGAGACCCATAGGTCAAAACTGATCTGGGGATGGGGACAATCTAAGATAAAGATGATTTGAATGCCTTTTCTTGTAGTAGCATTTATCATAATAAAAAATAAAAAAAAAGCTTGTTTAGAGCTCATTAGAATGCTCTTAATTTTACATATTGGTAAAAGCAAGCTATATATAAGTCATGTGACATCTGACTTTATATATATAAAGAAGTTGTATATATATATATATATATATATATATATATATATACATACTTCTTTATATATATATATATATATATATATATATAAAGAAGTTGTAGAAAGAACTATATCAAAGTACAGCTGTAATGTTTATATTACATTATAATATTAAGAAGATTAACTTTGAGAAAGGTGTACAACAGGATGATTTTGTATATCCAAAATTTTTTACAATAATTTTACAAGAAGTAATTTATAGATTAAAATGAAAAGTTAGAGAAGTAAAATCAAATGGACATTATTTAAATCACCTAAATTTTGCATATGATGTGATTATTTTGACAAATAATGCTTCAGAGCTACAGAAAATGTTGCAACAAATATCAGATAAAAGCAAAAAAGTAGGACTAAACATTAATGCTATAAAGACTAGAATAATATTCATTATTTTTTCAGAAGAAAATAGAGACAGGTAATGATGAGTGCTATTGGTAAAAATAACTTAATATTAAAAGAAACTATGCCTATATGCTTAAAAAGGTTTTTAATAAATGTCTTACTAGTTCTTACCTATGAATCTAAGATGATCAATTAAGAGGAAAGCAATATAAAGATTTTAGAAAACTTAATAAAGTATTGAGAGAGGAGTATTAGGAATAACAAGATAAGATCAAACAATGAAATATATGGTTGAGAGATCAACCAGATATTATTGCCATCATTAAAATAATTAAGGGACTGAAATGGAACTGAATTGGACACATTTCTAGAAGACATGCTGATAGATGAAGTCCAGAGCACATAAAATTTATGTAATCTTGTGTAAATTAGTAAAATAACTTATATATGTAAACCTACAACTACAGATTGCCCATGTAACCAGGGCAATCCAAGCTATGTAAAACTCTTGTAACTAATCTACAGCATATAAAAATTCTTGTAATCTTATGTAAATAAATAAATTAACTTGTACATACATAAGTCTACAACTACAAATTGCCCATGTAACTGCAGCAATTTATGCCATGTGAAACCCTTGTAACTAATCCACAGCATGAAAAAAGTCTTGTAATCTCAAATAAATCAATAAATCAACTTTTACATATGTAAACTTATTTCTACGCATTGCCAATGTAACCACAGCAATCCAAATTATGTAAAACATTAGTAACTAATCCACAGGATGTAAAAATTCCTGAAATTCTGTGTAAACCAATAAATCAATTTTTATATATGTAAACCTACAACTACAGTTTGTCCATGTAAACACAACAATCTAAGCTATGTAAAACTCTTGTAACTCTCTTAAGACAAATAAAGTTTATCTTTGAAACATAACAATAATAATAATAATGATGATGATAAAAAATATTTCACAAATGGACAGATCTATGGAAAATGTTACTTGAAGAGGTGATACTCTTATTTCTATTCATAAAAATGTTTTATATAATGATCCTTATTTTACTTTTTCTCTTTGTGAATTTACATGGTGTGAAATTAACTTAAATCACAATTTTAAATATATCTTAGGGATATATATATATATATATATATATATATATAAATAATGATATAGTTTAATATATATATATATATATATATATTAAACCAACTTTCTCATTTTTAGAACTTGATTATTTTTTGACCTCACTTGAAGATTTTTTTATTAGCTATAATAATATTAACGATACTGGTTTTTAAACATGCCAGATTTATTTCAGAGTAGAATTACTACACCTTTTTTTTGTTTCATGAAGCTTTTCGAATGTTAAGGTTTTGTAAATTTTTTGGGCTTAATATAATCTATTTGTTAAAGCTTCTCAACACACTATATAATATGTTCTATGTAATTGACCAATAGTTAGTATTTTTTACTTTGTCCCTAATAGTTTTCCTATTGATACTCATCATCCGTCTATTGAGTTTTATATTAAGATATGTCACTCAAAAATTACTTAATCCTATATTTTAAAAAATGATTATAGAAAAGATAATTATGTTGATTATTGTAAGAATTTTTCTAAAGTTAATTGGGATTCCTTGTATTCCTATAATAATGTGAATCATTGCTTAGATTATTTTTTTGCAGATTCTTAAAAGTTTTATTTATTTATAAATTACCAGTAAATTCTCTTCCCATAATGCCCCCCCTCCTCCCCCGGTTTTCATACACTCTCATTAAGATTATTAAAATATAATTCTACCATCATAGACTCTATTTTAGAACACAATATATATATATTTATAATTTTATTAATTTTAAAAGATTAGCTAAACACGTTTACAAAAGAGATTTACAAAATTATATTAAAAAAATTGATTTTAAAAACAATGAGGATTGCCAATTCCTCTACAAGCTTTATGATAAATTCTTAGCCAGAACCAGCACTTAAAATATCTCTGTCAGGAACCCCTTCCCAAACCTCTGACCTTGGTTTCATGCTTTGGGCCTCCTCAGAGAGGTGTCAGGGTAGATCAGAGGTTTGGAAAGGGCTCCTGACAGAGATATTTTAAGTGCTTGCTCTGGCTAAGCATTTATCATAAAGCTTGTAGAGGAATCGGCAATCCTCATTGTTTATAACTTACAAGCTTAAGAGATAGGGTCATGTGATCTATGACTCTTATTTTGACAATTGAATTTAATGTTTCTTCTAATCCTAAAGAATTTTGGGATTTTATTAATAACTGTAGGTAAGAAAAGAGTTTAAGCATATCATTTTCCAAAACATTTTGCTGACTTATATTCTTCACAACATATAATATTTTCAAAAATTATATTACCTTGCAATTCACCTATTGTTCACTGAATGATTGATCATATCTCAAGGAAAAATATTATTATAGCCATCAGGTGATTTAAACCTCATTCTACTCTAGAATATGATATTCATTCCTTTATTTATAAAGGTCTAACTGATTTTTTGCAGCACTTCTTGTCTTTATTTTTAATTTATCATTTAACTCTTGTGTTTTTTTTTTTGATGTTCTTGAATGTACTAAAATGTTCTTCGTTTTTAAAATTGGCTCCCATGACTGTGTTAATAATTATAAACCTATTTCTGTTTTACATACGAATGCTTGAATTTTTGAGATGTGTGTTTATAATAAAACTATTTCAGATGTTAGTAAAATTCTTCTTCACAACATGATTTTATTCCTAATAAATCGGTTGAAAGTAATTTGGTAACAATTTATGATCATATACCATATTCGATTGAGGATCAGCAAAGTCTTGATGTTATTTATTTTGATTTATCCAAAGTCTTCGATAAAGTAGACCACATCATTCTCCTTCCCAAATTATATAAAATGGATTTTTCTATTAATTTTTTTTATTAGTTTCAATCTTTGTTTGTAGTCATACAACACATATCAAATTTAATAATAATAATTTATTTAAAGTTGAATGCAATTTAGATGTTCCTCAGGGTAGTATTTTAGCACTGATGCCGTTTAACATTTATATTAATGACCTAAAGGAAGGCATGAAATATTCGTATCTTTTGTACTATGCTAATGACTATAAAAATTGTAAAAAAATTACATCAATGATTGACTGCACTCTCCCTCAGAACGATATTGATAACTTTAGTGCTTGGTGTGATCTAAATAATATGTCAGTTATTCTAAAAAATCTGAAGTTTTGAATTTTTATTTTATTAATTCTAACAAAATTAATTCTGTTGAATTCCAAAAAGATCTGAGAGTTTTATTTTCTAGTAATGAATGTTTTCTCCCTCATTTAGAAATGATCATTGGCAACACTTTTTAATTATTACAATTAGGTCTTATGAGCATGAAACTTGTCTGCTTTTGTTTGTTATATTCAAACTTGTCATTCCAATGTTCTTAAATTTTCTCCTTTATTCAGGCTATCCTCTTTATACAATCTGATTTGTAGTAACACTAATCATTTTAATTTAGATTACAAGCAATTTTGTAATATTAATAAATTCAAATTTTATGGTTGATTAATGTTTAAATTTATTTTATTTATTTATATATATCTTTTACTATTTTTTTTTTATTATTAGGTTATATTTATTATGTTTATCCTTTTTATTTTTTCATATGCAAACTATAATTGGCTATATGCTGTTGTTTAGCACTTAAAATAAATGAACTGAATTATTCTTTTCAGGGATATATAAATGCAAACGTTAAAACTTTCAATTATAATATATCTGTACAAAAAAAAATTATACATCAAATTATATATATATATGTGTAATAAAATAAATTAATGCATGCAAAAGTACACAAGAAAATAAATACGTATTCTGAAAGTAAAGTATGAAGATATATATATTGTTTATCATTGCATTCAATCAAAAAAACATTTAAGGTTAAGAATATCTAATGAAAAATAGCCTTTTTAAAACTATGGTTGGATATTTGTCTGTCTTATTTTAATTTTTCCTTAGTTATTGGAATAGGTGCTTACTTTGTAATATTATATAAAATAGAAAGCCAATTTTTAAAAACCAAGATGAAGAAGGGTTAATAATTACATTCTGCTAAAAAATCCATATTATTCTATCATGTATTTTATCTTCTTACATCCTGATTTAACAATGAACAGTAAAAAGGTGGTTAAAAAAGCTGAATTAAACAAAAGAGATATTTAACAAGAAAAAGAAGAGAAAATTGCATTATAAACATGAGCGTGTCTCTCATTCAGTATTAAATTGCATCTGTCTTTCTATCTTTTTTTTTTTTTTTACAATAACTTTGATAAAAATCTCTCGGTCTGTCAATAATCAAAAAATTAAAGCGCATGCTCACAAGATCATTTTATTGAACATATATAAATAGTCACTAAAATAATATTAGTTGTTTAATTTAGATAATAGAACAATGATTATTATCATGCCAGTGAACAATAGTTAAAATATTCCACTCTCTTTTTTTTTAAATGACAGAATACTTTAATGCTAGAAATAAT
Source organism: Epiperipatus broadwayi (assembly GCA_028023455.1). Classification (NCBI taxonomy): domain Eukaryota; kingdom Metazoa; phylum Onychophora; class Udeonychophora; order Euonychophora; family Peripatidae; genus Epiperipatus; species Epiperipatus broadwayi. The sequence goes on from JAQFVV010006209.1 coordinate 15,726,756, forward strand.
TCAGTTGTTCAAAACTAAAAAAAATCTCATATTTCATTAGTGTCAGAAAAATGTAAAACAAGGATTGTACTTTTTTATTTAAAAAATAAAAAAAAAATCTCTCTCTCTCTCTGAAAAAACAAAAAAACATAATTTAAGTATGTCATTTTATGTCAATTAAGAATAAAAGTAATCATATGTGTAAATATCTTTTTTTGTAAAATGTTTTTGCTTGTCCTATACGGTTTAACGCAATCGTAATTGCAAGCTTTGTTAGATCGAAACTCAATAGATATAATAAACACCTCCACGTTTCCCCATTCTTTTCAAATTCATATAAATAAAGATATAATAAAAGACAAATGATCCCCAAGATGCATTTTTATCGAAACTCAACCTACAACTTCATATGGTTAAATATCGCATGAGCTTTAGAGCGACTAACTATTTCATTATTTTTTATAATATTATTGCTGATGCTGACATAAAAATATTTTATGATTTAATCATCAGACTTTTATTTGCTTAAGTTTATGTATTGTTATGATAATATTGTGAAATGTTGATTTCTTGATGTCAAAGACATTTCAAAATGAATATAACATTAATAATTTTAATGAATTAATTTCGATAGCATATCAGTCTGCGTTGCATAAAATTTGGGAGTATAGACTGAATGACTTAAAACTTTTTTAACAGATATATATATATATAAACGTTTTATGTAATTTGACTCGCAGTCAACTCCAACAAACATCATTACTTGTTAAATAAATGGGCATCTATTTAATTTTCTCTAGGAAATAAAGATTTGGGGAAATGATCAAACCTTCACCAACAGTGGTCAAGACTAGTTTAAATAGTTTCTTATCCACTTCTTCTCCATGAGGAGTAGTGTTATTTTTTTGCTCAGCATTGGATTATTTAGATGATGTTTTATTTTTTAAGTATTATATATGTATATTTCTAAAATCAATTCTTTATATAATCATTGTAGTCATACCATCTGAGTTCAATTATTTTTTTATAATTATATAGGAACTGCATTCAATTACACATTATATTGGTAAGATAAAATATCTTCAGCATAAGCATCATATTTCTTACCCAAAATTTTTTATAAAATATTTTCAAAACAATTTTTATCTTTCCTTATGCAAATGGTAATAATGCTATATAAATGTTTTGAACAATGGCTTAAGAAAATATTCTATGTTGATTTCCTAATGCATCCCTGAATGTGCTTTCTTCCCATAGAGCCAGAATCATAACATCCCGAATACTAATTTCTCTCAATATCTGATCATTAATCTTTTAGCCTGTTAGTTACAATTTTCCAAAGCCATATTTTTCGTGTTTTCTATTTTTATTTTTTCCTGCATTTTACCCCAAATGTCTTATACTCTAAACAAGGGAACCAAATATTTTAACAATCTATTTTTGATATCAGTATGCTTACTTAGTAATAATGTTTGTTTATTTTTTTTAAAAAAATCCTGCCTTATTTTTCTTTAAATCACAAGAAGATCTCTATTCCAAATATTAAATCAGATTCCAAGAGATTGTAAAAGACCCAGAAAGAGACCACGTGTGAGATGGATGGATGAAATAAAAAAGTGTGCAGGGGTGATGTGGAGAAGAGAAGCTAAAGATTGGAGATGGATTGAACTTGGAGAAATCTTCATCCTGCAGTGGATTTATAATAGTTGATTATGATAATGATCAGATCTCTATTATAATCATTAATCTCATTTCCTGATCTTAATTTTTCCAAAGTATTAATGACTAAATTTTGCTTTAGTTCTGTATCTCTTCTTTACTATAATATAATAAACAAATGCCTTCTAAAATTGCTAAGGGCTTTTTGGAAATATTTTCTTTTGCAACATCTCAACAACTTAAATTAGTATTACCTGTACTTCTTACTGTTTTGCTTCATATTTTCCAACTAAACTCTTTTTGTATAGTCATTAATTAAAATAATATTATCTTTCTCATTTATAAAGTTTAATAGTTGTAATTTCATAAAACTTTTTGATATCGTTATCTTTATTACTTGTAGTTTAAAAATATACTTGTACAAATAAAATGTTTACTGGGCCTACAATTAATATTAATAATTAATAATCATTAATTCAAATGGTACTTATTTAAGACATTATAAGATCATTTAATTTTTAAAGTACAAGCAATACCACTTCTTCTATCTTTATCACATTCACTATAAATTGTTATACAATTTTCTGATCTAAAAATCAACACTTCCCGCTTGTAGTCTCACAAATGTCTAAAATCTCTCTGTTATATTTTGTAATGTTTGTTTTTGTAATAAATTCATTATATCAAAGTAATAAAAATTTAAAGACAAAAAAAGAAAGTTTTGTATTAATATCATTTTTTTTATAAAATAAAGTTTATTAATAGTAAATTATATACCGGTAATAACATATCTATAGGAAAAAAAAGAAATTAACATGACATATAAAATACAACTTATGACAACATAAACGATGCAACTGGTATTTAAAAGCAGATGAAGAATGATTCAATTATATATAGGTTAATGCGCAATTTATATGCTTCACATAAGAGTGCACCAAAGGATAAACTTTTTTTGGTTTGTAATAATTTTATAAGTTAAATCTACAATAATGTATAACTCCAAAAAATAATATTCTGTCAAATTTTGCTCATAGTATTTATAAATAAAGAATTTAAGAGCATATAAATATATATTATGCCAATCTTTATTATTATTTTTTAAGAATGTTGTATTTTTTGTTATAGCAACTATAGGGCAGTGAGCAAGTCTTATGGTTATGAGAGTATAAATAATTGCGGTGGCATGATAGGGATGAAAGTCTTTGATATTTTTCTTAAGAAACTACTTAAGATTAATTATATGCTTGTGAAATACAAAAAAAACATATGTGTGTCAAATATGGTTACATTTGAAAGAAGCAAATGATATCTTCTAGATGATTACTACACAAGCAATGAAACATAACAAATAAATACCATAGATAGCTACATAAATAAATAAATGGCTAGTAGATAAACATGTAGATAATTGAACAGATAGAAGGAAGTTAGTATGTAAGTAGATTATCGGACAAATTAATAGTTACGTATATAAATAGATCAGTAGATAGATTAGATAGGTAGTTGGTTAGATAGATTATCAGCATTATTATTATGAAAATTATATTAGTAAAATGATATGTAAGTAAATAGATAACAGACATATACATAAATAAGTACTTAGGCATATTAAATAGGTAATTAGTTAGATAGATAATCACATCATTATTAACCACTATCAATTTCTCTCTATTTTGTGATCTTTAGTCTCTCTTCTCTATAATATATAAGTAATTTTTATTATTTTATCTATCCATCACAAATGTTGTCTTTATTTATGTCCAGTTTAAGATTTCAATTGTCTATCTATTGTCATGTTTTTGATGCAATTTGTCAGTTTAGTTCCATTGCAGACTTTTCATTTCTTCAGTAATGTAAATGATACTGGTTATTTTCTTATTCATGTTTTTCACTTCAGTATATTCTTGTTACTCCTGATATATAACCCTCCACATTTCATTGGATGATCTTAAATCTCTGAATTGCTCTTTTGTTAAATGTTCAAATGTCTTATTTCTATGTATCAATAAATAAAACATATTTATTCAAAATCTTTTTCAAGTACATGATTATTTCCTTTAATTATTAAATTATTTCTACCAAGAGCATTCAACCAAGTTTAATTCTATGATTAAGTACATCGATTATGTTTTCATCAACATTAATAATTTCATCAGAATAGATAGACAAATAGATAGATAAATAAATAGAAATATAGCAAATTGTAAGATAAAAATAAAATTGGATAGGTAAGTAGATAAAAAGTGTAATAGATGGATATACAAATAGGCAAATAGGCAGTTTAGATACGTAATTAGATGGATAAAAGTAAATAGGTAGTTAGGCTAGCATGTAAATAAAAAATAGACAGGTATGTAAGACATTAGGTAAACAATTAGTTAGTTAAATGTGTAGTTAGACGGATATATATATATATATATAGTTAAATGTGTAGTTAGACGGATATATATATATATATATAATTAGATTGATAAAAAGGCAGAAAGTAAAATAGATAGAGAGATAGATGATAGAAAGATGATTTGACAGATAGATAGAAACCAGATAATAATTAAATAGATCATTGGGGGATAAAATTCTTTAACTGTTTCTAATATATATATATATATATGTGTGTGTGTGTGTGTAATTATATAACTGAATATTTATAAATACAGTAACTTAATAATTAAAAAATATTTTATCCACTTAGGAACGCTTTCGATTAACCCAGTAATCTGTGTCAACTAAAGCTTTGAAATGCTAACTTTCCCACAATTTCGTAATCTTGACGTTTGCTGCTTGCCTGTTAATCAAATCATGTTTACATTTGTATATTAGCATAACTTTCTTTATTTTTCTTTTATTATTATTTTTTTCAATTTGCAATATTTTTACACTGTTAAAATTGAAGTCAAAACCATAAATACATGATTTATTATGGTTGTAAAAAACAGATTCTGAAATATTATTATCTACTATGCAATTTTGTTTCGATTTCTGAACATGTTTTAATAATAGCAAGTGTTCTTTAGTTCTTTTTAATTATTAAGTTACTGTATTTACAAATATTCAGTTATATAATTACGTATATTGCTTTAAAAATACAGACATCGAATCATAATATTATCATATATATATATATATATATATTAATTTAAACTAACCAGACAATGTGTACCCATGATGTATAAAACAGCAATCAAATCCATCAAAAATTAAACCACTGTAATTATATATAAATCAAATATTTTATTCTTCAAGAAGTCAGCAAGTTGTCATTGACTAATGCAAGTGTCAGGGAGATCATGGGTCTAAAAAGTCAATATAAAGACAAGCAAAGAGTCTTGGCCCAATGTGTAACAACTAAGAGAGTCAGGATCTACAAATCAATGCAGCACAACTGGATGTGAAGCTATTTGAGATGGGCAAATGGTGTGAAGCTATTTGAGATGGGAAAATGGTGCCTCCAAGAGACTCATGCTCTCTATGATCACCATTGACAACTGCAACTATGCAGTCAATGTAATGCTTGAAAGGATTCATGAACACTTCAAAAGCAAACTGCAAGATTGCACATTCAACATCAACAATATTTGGCTTTAGGAAGAAGAACCTGATGATGATGGAATATTTGAAGTTCAAATTGTGCAATGTCTGTTAACCTATTCTGAACATACACATCCGAGACTATAGGGATACCCAAATTTGTCCTGGTTCACTTGAGCAGGTTTACTGCCCCAGTGGTATGAAGAGTGGTTGACATGTTAGCAGGGGATTTTCAACATATCCCTGACTTGTATCCAATTGCTCATATACCATTCAAAACAAGTCCATTAATACCTCCAGTCTCTCTAACATCTGTCCAAATTTCATACCTCCATTATTGATAAAGACAATAAAATCATTGGTAAAGAATAAAGTACAACAGCAGTCGCAAAAAATATATCAAGGCCCCAATTTTCCCAAAAGGGCTCATACACCATGGAAGCAGTGAGACATTTATGCTCCTAGTGGCACATGGCAGATCCTGAAGAAAAACTAGGCCCATTGCAGTCCATTTGGACTTCACAGCCACGTTTGATTCTGTGGTGCCAGCAAGATTTCTATCTTTCTAAGGCACTACAGAGTTTCCTTAGTATATGTGCATATCATTGCTAACCTGCTGATTAACAGGTCCATTTTCACATCTTTAAATATCTCTGACTCCAGGATTTAGGCCTCATATCTCTATTCCCCAGAGGTCACCACTAAGCACATTGTGCTTTTATGCTTATATAAACCCCTTTCTGCAGGAGGTGGGAAATGAGCTACCTGGTGTGCATGTCCCAATACTCAGGGAGGAAGTCCACCATATATCATGTGGATGATGTCACCATTTCCCCCCATATCAAGAGTACATACCACAGCTGTACCAAGTGCTGGACAAATATGCAGTTAAAAATCTGAGAATCAACATGGTTTGGAGAATAGATAGGGGCTTCATAATACCATGCAAATATACTGGAAAACTGGAAAACTTTCTCAAGTTTCCAGTAACTTTGTCAAAATCTGTAATAAGAAGACAAATTCAATCCCAAATCATTGAAAAAACTAGAAGAGTGACTAATGCTCTTGCCATGATCTCCTTGTCACTCCCAGGTAAGGCAGCACTACTCAAAATGATAGTGTTTCTGCACATAAATCTTTTACATCCCAATCTTCAAGCCGACAAAGACCTTTCAAAATACCATCAACTCCATCTACAACAAACTCTTGTGGAAGAGAAAAATGGTTTCCATCAGCTTTTCCAAGGTGCAGAAGCTGAGAGATCTGAATGGTCTTGGTCTATATGCTATCTACTTGTTCTATGCACAAAGGGCATTGGCCACACTTAAGGCTATCTGTAATAAAGCGATTGAGGAGCAGACTGCTGACTTAGTGGATCCTAAAGATACCCCACCATCAATGCCAAACAAATGGGTCAAAGATTTGCAAGACTACCTAAATATGCTCTTCCAGGTTCCAGACCAAGTGATTGAGACCAAAAGCAATTACTGTGATGTATAAAAACATACTCATCTAAGCATAACTATTACATCACTACTTAAATAATCCATATATTGGGTCTTTGAGCCCAAATTTGTGGACTTTCTTGTTAAATACAAACTGTGCTCCATATCTACAAGACACTTCTTGGTTACATGAAGAGGATTTTGCCAAATCAACTTGGCATGCAGTCTATGTAATGTAACTGAAAAAACTCTGACTCATGCCTTCTTTGCCTGTCCTCAATTAAAGGACTTCAGAGCCAATTTGGTTTTGTGTGTATGCCCAGAATTTAGAGACGTGCTCGCATTACACAACATGGTAGAAAAAGGAAAGTTTGCTTCAATTAGACTGGCCACCTTTATTCTATTCACCCTGTTGCTCACTAGATGCTATTTGATATTCAAGTGAAGAACTCTTAACCCTTGGGAAATATACAGGGGAAATTTGTGCCAGCTAAAAAATAGGGACTGTCTTCTTGCTCTAGAGCAGATATATGTGGAAACTTGGGACCAGATACTTCTGAATGACAATGAGACTACTTCCCAGCAACAACTGTCTAGGTTGTAATCTAACATAGATAGAGACTCATTGTGAGAAACATCGAAGTAGACCAAAGAGTAAAGATCAGATTCTTGCCTCAGGCTTTTACTGTCATCTAAAGTTCATGATTCTTAATTGACAATCAACATCCACCTCAGAAACTGCCTTCCAAGTTGATACTTTGTAATATCAACTGAAATGCCTTGAATTACAAAAGGATGTACATCTCAGAGACTTCTTTAAGGAAATTAATAAAAGTAACTCAAAATCAATAGAAAATAAATTATAAGAAAAATCTGTGCAAACTGAAAGCCTAAAGAAAATAAATGAATACAGGAAACCATATAAACTGAACATGAAGACAATCTCTCTGCCAGAGAGTAGCCTTATAGCTGCATCTGTACCAATGGATGACAAGAACACATTACAAAGTCCAGCTTCCATGTTACTGTCTTGCAATAAGAAACTAATCGATCTAACTGAAATCTAAAGTATCTAACTTGAGTAATTTAATTTTTCTTAATAAACATATTAACAATGAAGTTCAAGCTATGAAAATAATAAAATTGAGATTCATGGACCTTTATTTATAGAGTTTGCCACTCTATTGCATTTCTTTAAATAATTCGTGGAAAAATAAAAATGAAAAAAATCAAACATGTTGTTGCAAATGTAGAGATTTCATAAGATTATCAAATAATTTACAAATTTTTAACATAATAGCTTAAGATCTATATTTTATTACATAACTCAGGTCAATATTTAGAATAATAATGTATATTATTAATTTGACTTGCATAGAGTGTATAAATCATTAAGCAATGCACTAAATTAAAAGAATTTGAATGATTGTATTTTCAATGGCTTTTTAATAGAGAATGTACAATTTAAATTTTATATTTTTCCAAAATAATGGAATCATTTTAGAAATTGAAATGGTCATTTATTACCTAACAGATTCTAAATGCATGAATGTCAATAATATGGTTATACATTTGCAAGTTATCAATTTTTAGATGCATGAACAGTAATATCATTGTTAGCTGCATGAAACAGTTGTATGGCTATACATTTGTGAGTTTTTAGTTACATAAAACTGTCATATGAATAATTGTCCATCTATATAGTTATGAATTGGTTACTGATCATATCTTTCTTAGTTGACAGGTATCAAATGCATGATATACATTTGTGAATTGTCACTGGTTAGAAACATGAAACATTTATGTAAATAAACATTTGTGAGAGTTTCATGCATTTAGAAAATTACAATCCACAGATATGTAGGTATACAACTCTTTCATGCATCTAATAAAAGACAACATACAAATATATAATTATACAAAGATTTCATGCATTTAAGAGATGACAACTTACAGAACTATAAACAGTCAATTATTTCATGCATTTAACAGCTGACAGGTCACAAATATATATCCAAGTGTTTATACATTCAACAATTATCAACTTTATATAATTATTTATTGTTTCATGCATCTAATAATATACAATTCACAGTTGTATAGTCATAAACTAATTTGTGCATTTAATAACAGATACATCACAAATGACTTCCTGAAAAACTGCTTTATGCATTTGATAATTTTCAATCAAGAAATATATCCACAAAAACCAATTAATAAATATATTGATGAACAATTATCCATATGATTATTTAAAGCATCTAACAACTGCGAAATCAAAACTGTTACTTTGTATAATTGATTATTTTTAGAGGTTCATAAACATTATTTTTTTAATAAGATCAAGTGTCTGCTAGATTTTGTTAGTTTGTATAAGTTTTCTTTTTGAGGGTTTAGCATTGCTTTCTAGCCAAGCATGCACTAGATTTTTTGTTTATTATACAGATGATGACTATTGAAAATTGATTCATGGAAGGTTTTTGGGATGTTACAGTTGGAGTGAAAAAACAGAGTGAAATAAAACAATCTACTTATTTATTGACCAAAATAAAATGAAAATATTTTTGGTATGTTTCATTCAAAATAATACTATATTGAAAAGCTGAACTTAAAGTGACAAATAGATTTTTCCTATCTATAACTATTTATTAGAGTTTCAGTGCAGTGACAAATAGATTTTTCCTATCTATAACTATTTATTAGAGTTTCAGTGCAGTATTTTGAAAAAGAAATGAAGCTAAAATAATCCACTTTGGATGTTTCTAAAAATAATACTAGAAGCAGTTTTAGAATATTTTATACATTTTTAATTTTAGACAAAGTAACCAAGTCTAAATTGATCTAAAAGTGGTTATAAATTTGAAAAATAAAATACTATCCTTTAATTCTATAGGACTTTATTATTTTGCTACAAGTTTTTACTTTTTTTTAAAAAAATACTTTGTACAAGTGAATTCATATTTGCAGAATAAAGATATTTTTATGTTAAATGCTTTTATTGATTGTAAATCAATTGTTACTAATTTTCTTCTTTTCTGAGCCAATATAACATCTGGTGAAATGAAAATATACACAGAAAAGGTAGTTTTTCTAAAAATAATATTTAGCTTTATTAATGCCAAGTATGCTTTCAATATATTTACTAAATCACATTCACGGCATATAGTAAAAGTATATGCAAAGCATGCTAGGCAGTAATAAAGCTAGATATTATTAAAAAAATATTTTCTGTATGTATTTTCATTTTACTAAATATTTTATTGATTATGTAATAAAAAGAAATAAAATAATTGTTTTTTCAACCACAATTGGAGTTTTTAGATTTAACTTGAAATAAAAGCATGGGGATCCAGATATGAATTAAATAAATTCTTTGTTACAAAAATAGGGATTGACTTAATTAATTTCTGGATGCACCATGTTTTTATTTCAATTTAAATCTAAAAGCTGTAATTGTGGTTGAAGAAACAATTATTTTATTTCTTTTTAGTGCACAATCAATAAAAGCATTTACTATAAATTTTTTTTATCTTTTATTATTTTTATGTAAAACTATATTGTACTTTAAATTGACTGGACAGTTGTATATATACAGTTTTGGTGCAAACTGATTGTTTTCTCAATTTCTTGGCAATCAGCCAGATTGAATAATCTGTACAAGGTGCCATTTAAAAAATTGCTTATCACTAAACTGAGATAATTCTTTCCAGGTCATAGTCTTTATTTATTTAGTTTGCAACATGGTTATTAAACTCAAAATAAGTGATACCAGACAAATACTTTCATCAACAATTCTATAACCAGAATATATTTACTGAAAATAACCAAAATAAATTTCAGATAAATATGGAAGCAAATTTTATTTAAGAATAATCTTTATTAAGCTTTTTGCAGTATGCATACTCAATACAGATTCAGTCACAATCTTTAAATTGGATGCCTAATTAGCTTTTTTTCTCTTTCCATTATGTTGCCATGCATTGAATAATATTAAAAACCTGTTTCTGTCCTGAGTATATACCCTCATCACCAATCTATGATTCAGTGCAGATCCAAGATTATCATTGAAATTTCACCTAAATAAAATTGCTAATAACAAGCATATATATATATATACATATATTATAATTGAAATAATAAATTTAACGGTTTACAAACTATTACAAACAATCCTTAAATCTGCAAAAGTACTTTCAGTTAATTTCTTAAATCTGCATTAACTGCCATTAAATTCAAAAACAAAAGCGAAAGCAAATGTCATCAATTCAAATTGCACGAATCTTGTATTTTAATGTTAGCAGCTTGTCAATTTATTAAATGCATTTTATTTCTGTTTATAAAAATTGCCTTTTTAATTTTTCTTTTACTATGGTTTCTCTCTTCATGAAGAATTTTCACATTTTCAAAATCAAATTTAAATTTATATTTATATATTTTTTGTGATCAAAGAAAACTGAAGGAAATATTAAATCACCATTATTTTTACTTTTTACACACTTATATAACAATTCATGCTCCTTCAATCTCTTCTCAATACTGCACTTAGATAAACAAATAAACAATACTTTATGTCAATTTAAAAAAAGTTATAATAATTTAAAGGAAATGAAGATTAATAGTAAACAATGGATATCTATTCCATTTATTTTGAAATCAACAAGTGAAATTTTTTAAGGTTTTATATAAGAAGGTGTTTAATGTTTCATTCTATGTTCCAAACAATATTAATAAATTAGTCAATAATTCTAAGGATGTCATACCTATCAAGCAGAAAAGTAATCTCACATATCAATTTTTTTGTGATTGTATGCTATCATATATAGGTGAATTTAGGTGCAGTATTGAGAAGAGATTGAAGGAGCATGAATTGTTATATAAGTGTGTAAGACATAAAAATAATGGTGATTTAATATCTCCCTCAGTTTTCTTTGATCATGAAAAAACATGTAGATATAATTTTAAATTTGATTTTGAAAATGTGAAAATTCTTCATGAAGAGAGAAATCATAATAAAAGAAAAATTAAAGAGGCAATTTTTATAAACAGGAATAAAATACATTTAATAAATTGACAAGCTACTAACATTAAAATACAAGATTCGTGGAATTTGAATTGATGCCGTTTGCTTCCGCTTTTGTTTTTGAATTTAATGACAGTTGAGACCGGTTTAAGAAATTAACCAAAAGTACTTCTGCAGGTATAAGGAATGTTTGTAATAGTTTGTAAACTATTAAATTTATTATTTCAATTATAATTATAATTTTGTTTTTAGCTAACAGACCTTTTATTTATTTTAGACACACACACACACACACACACATATATATATATATATTAGTGGTTGTCTTACTTTACCTATGCTCAAAACCTCTAGCTTGACTTAAAATGTTATTCAATTTTATCTAATGACAATAATACGACAAGTATCTTCATGTCTTTATGATCACATTATCTCTACATTTTTACTTAAATTTGACTATTCCACACCTTAATTAAGATTGGTATGAACCATTCTCCTTGGCATATGATACATACTCCACATTCCATTCATATAATCATAAAGATTATACAAAAAATGTTAATAATAAATTGAAATGTTAAACCTGACAATCATTCTAATATCAAAGATATAAATAATATTTTTAAGTTCACATTACAATCTACTGTTGAGAGATTTTATTCTGGATTTTAGTTTATTACATTTAAACAGAGTCAGTAATTTAATCTTGTGAACTAAATGTAATAAAGTTCAATGTTTTTAAGACAACAGTTTATATTTACCCATTTCCTTTATTGCACTTTCAAAGATGCTGATGCTGGTGTAGACCATCTGATTCAAACAAAAATATGGCTATCAGAATGCCTCAATAATTCCCTGATGTACTTACCCAGGTTTGAATTCATTTTTTTACTTGTTGAGTCTTGGTAGAAATTTAGCTTGTTTTTTTCACCTTATTATGGCATTGAATAGCTTGTTGACCTCCATCATTTTATGTATAATAAATTCATTGACATCATTTAGGGAAAACATTAGGGGAAATTTTCTCTGGGAGAGATTTTGAAAACTCTAGCTGGACAACATTTTAGCTTTCTTTTCTTAGCTGATCTTCATGGCTGTAGTACCTTTAGAGTAGTTTCTTCCAAAAAAAAGATGTATCTAATTTATAGTCTTTCTTTTGTTGACTTTTATCTCAAAATGTTTTTATTTCCAATTATTTTTCCATTTAAATTGGTTTGCACTTTCTAGCTATTTTTGGAAATGGTCACAAATTAAATTATTTATTTCTTTCTTTTGTATTTTGGCTCATGGAATTTAAAAAAAAATATTTTCTTTAAAATGTTCTGCATGACTATGCAAAGATACAATATGCAATTCATTTATAATTTTTTTTTTCCATTATCAATTTTTCTATATAGTTTAACCCCTTATAATAGGGCTGGATTTACAAATCCTACTTTCTTTCTTTATTTTTTTTTACTTTCCAATTAGTAATTAAAATACATAAATATAAAAGAAACTGTTTACTTAAGGAATAAATTATTTTGCTAGAAGAATTATCAAAAAATATCAAACTTGAAAGCTTGATTCTTTAGACAGATAAAATTTTATGAAAGGGTTTATATATGCAAATACACACACATTCTATAATTTTCAAATTTAATATATTTTAACCCTAGCTTACTTATAAAATAATCAAAATCCCTGAAACTGAAAAATAACAATCTATTTACATATGAGATGACAGACAAAAACCATCTCAATATATATATCACAAATATTTCTGCTTTAAGTTAAAATGTATAATCTTTATGTATATATAATATTTAGTATGTGTACATAATACTACATGTGTAATCCATATAATTTTACTTTACATTATTAACTCATTTACTGCTGATTAATTTTATTGGCCAAGTGAGGTAAAACTCTAAACTTCTATTTGGTCAACTCACAAACTCAAGTGTCAAAATATATTCATTTTTTAATATTATATTCACTTTAGTTTCATTTGTAAAAAGTATATTAATAATTTGTCAAGTTAGGAAAGTGAACGAAAGTTTTTTCAAAAATAATTTTTTTTTTATAATTATAAAAATATTCAATAGCAGCAAATTTAAAATGAATGTTTCACCAACCAAAAAGTGTTGCTGACATTGTTGTGACATCAGTGATTTTTTTGTCAATTTTATGGAGCTGAAAAATAAATAAATTTTACTAAACTCTTAACTATTTTTCTAAAATAATTTTATTTTTAGCATATTTTATCAAAATAATTTATAATTTGTCAAAAAATACTTTAAAATGATCTAAAACATTCATTTATCATTTTTGAAATGAAACAAAAAGAAATTGTAACTCTTCAGTTATTGACAACCATTATCTTTGTTATCGAAATGTGTAACTCTTCAGTTATTGACAACCATTATCTTTGTTGTCGAAATGTAACAGCCAATAAGATTCAAGAAGAGACCACCTACTTCTTCTTATGGAATGTTTTTTAATCTTTAAAAAAAGTGCAAAATCATAATTTTAGTGTTAAAAATAAGGAAAATATACTATTAAAAGTGGCATCTCGAGTTAACTTGAACTTAGCTGTCAATGTGTTAATATATACAGTGCATATAAGTCATTAGATATTTCTGCAGTAAGTTAATATATATATATATATATATATATATATATATTACTCTTAAATATATTATAATTAGTATATGTACACACACTTATATATTATAATGGGACGATCCTTTTCAGGACTCGAGGAAGTCGTGCCTAACTATAGTCGGACTTTGAGTATTCTTATAGAATGCCATGGATGATGTGATTTAAAATATAATCCAATTCACTCCTCTATTAATAACCTTGTTACTCTTGGAATTCGAGCTCAGAGTAGAAATTGCAATCGACTCTCTTCAGGTATTTCCACAAATATCCCATAGTAATGATAAATTTAATATACACTATATATAACTTTTTTTATAAATATTAAATCACTAAGTTGATTCAACATATATATGCATGAGTATGTATATTTATAATTATTGGTTTTATAAAACGACTAAATAAAATAAATAAACGAGACCTGTTTAATTTTAAAATCAAGTTTAACACATTTTAATCCATAATAAAAACAAAAATATTATCACATAAAAACATTAAAATTTAGAATTATAATCTGTGCTTATATATATATATATACACACACTAATAAATTATTTAATATTAAAAAAAAAATAATGTAATCATTTACATATATATATATAATTTAAAATCATGTGTATAATAAATAATACACATGATACATTATAAATCTACCTATTGTGTCATTAAAATGATTGAGTGTGTGTTGTATATCTATATACAATAACATCCATTCACACTAGATTAATAATAGAATGTATCCTGATATTAGTTGTGTATGTTTAAAAAGAAATTATGTTAATTGTCATGTAAGATTCAATTTGGAATATAATAAAACTTACTTCCAAATTGAAATAATTTAAAAACATTTACCTTAGTCAGCTGCCATTTCCATCAGAGTATATATCAAAATATCAATATCTAAATTTTATTAAATAAATAAAAAAAATAAAGTGTTCATCTTATCAGTTCTCCACTTTAATATACTAAGTAATTTTTCTAAGTAAATATAATTATCCACAAAGGAAATAAAGTTTAAGGGTTATTAAAATACACAATGAAATAATCCAAGACGAGAAAGAATAACGGTTTTGTATTCCTCCTTAGATGAAATAAAATGACGATGAATGTTGAAACATAAAGTTCATTGATCATCCTTCGAAGAGGCAATCCAGATATTCATTCTTTTAAATATTTGCATAGTAAAATATTTAACATCTTCTTCAATATAGTACTCCAATATTAAGGCAGCTTTTTAAATGAGAATTACAATGATTATATTTTAGGCATTGATTAAGTAGGAATAAATTTACATGTTCAGGTTTAAAACATCAGCAGAAATCCTTGGCATAAATTATCTAGCCAAAGAATATTTTTATAAATTTTAGTCTTCTTAAATATATATTTTGTAAACTCATTTCGAAGACATTGATAACTTTTATAACCTTGTTAATTACAATGATTATTTTTTTATAGTTTTTTATAATATTCAAAGGCAGTAAATTAATTACTTGAAGCAGGTTTTAAAATATTGAATCTTCTTTTTTTTTCTTAAATGTGTTCTAAATTTGAACACATTTAAATTTATAGACGTAGTTCTTGTCTTTATAACTAAATAGAAGATTATTGTTATAACAATATTAGTTCATTTTTATACTGGATTAATTTCAGCAAGCATATCACATAATCATATGCACGCTTTCTATTGTTTAAAATATACAATTTGTAATGAATCCCAAACATTTATTTCCTTTGTTTCAACTGATAAAAATGCATTGTTGAGTTAAGGCTTTGTCAAATGTCAAGTTTTGGTTAATAAAAAATACTATTAGTTGGAAACATTTATTTATGTGTGTGTATAAACAAATTAGAATTATTCATTTTTAGAATTATTCTTTTAATACTAACTAGTTTATGTATATAGCTGATACATGAAAAGTTTAGGATAGGTGTAAGTTATTTATATCTGTTGATTCGATATAGGCCCAGTTAAATTCACAAAGAAACACAAATTGTTTTAGATGAGGCTCATATGATACTCTCACATTACCCCCATCCCTTAAAAAGTTCAAATTTTATATTTACCTTTAAAATTGGACATTTAATGTGTGTCAATGTATGCATTAAATATAAAGTTGTGGAGCTTGTTTTTCTTTCTTGCTTTTATCAACCCTTATCATTTACTTTATTTTCTAACCCTTTTCTTTTTCTCTATACTAAACATCATTCAGTTTAACCAGAAGGACAAGGAGGTTCATATATATAGGGTTCTTTCTTTTTCTTCCCCTTTTTATTTATTTTCTTTTGATGGATTTATTGTCATGTGCCTCTTTTATAGATGACACATATATTTGTTTGGTAATCTCCATCCTGCTTTTCTTTAAGACTTATGGACTTTTTTGAGAACTATCCAAAACATAAGAACATCCATCATTCAGCATGGATTAATTCTTAAAACGATTTTAGTTTTCAGGTATCCTAAGAATTAATTTTAATTGGTTATACATACCCTCATCTAAGAAAATTAATGTCTTTTTTGACTTATATACATCCTTATACATATATATATATATATATACCTATATACTTTTAAATGAAAACTTTTTCTCCCCTTATCTAGTCTAAATGATCTTTTCTTTCAATATTTTACTTTGTACGTAAGTAGAATGTGGCAAACATTATTAATTTGTTTGACCAAAATAGGGTTTTAAAGCTCTAGTATTGTAAGTGCCTTTAATGTCTCCCTTTATATTTATCCAGAATGCATTGGGACCTGTTTGCTTTATGATAGTATAAGATCCCTCATACCGATGATAAATCTTTTGGTATCTGCTCTGTTGGGGTATACTAATTTGAGGAGTTTTTATAAAAACTTGATCCCCAATTTTGAATTTGTGTGAAGTCATCTTCACATTTTTATTTCTTTGACTGGCCTTTTGTTTAACAAGTTGTTTACAAACTTGTACACTATATTTTTATGTATCCATATATATATCCACAAAACGCATGTGCATTGGCTTAATGCTGATTGTTATTACAATTTAACAACATCACGCTATATAAAACAAATTTCTTATTTATATATATCCATATCAAAATATATAATAATGGATCTGCATTTTCTAAGTAGTGTTAACATCAGATTGTGTTGTCTTGATGCTTAATTGATATACCATTACTATTTATTTATCTAACCATAACTTGTACTCTAATAAACCTGTGTATATTTTTTTTTATACTTTGGTTAACTTGATACATTTTTTTTATTAATATCTACTTCACTTATTTATATACATTTATACATTTATTCTCCTAAAAAATAGCCTAATGGATTTTATCATTACCAAAAGTCCATTGTCATATCCCAAAGTCATAATCCATAAAGTCCTTCCTTATATGTGTGCTTTACTTTTTAAGCACATCCATTAACATGTTCAATGAATGTGAAGGGACCTTCATAAATATTACACAACCTATGGAATTGTGAACCTTTCTGTCTCTTAGCTTGTATTATATATATCTTTATTATTGTCTGAAGACTTTTTATAATTAGTTCATCTTCAGGATTATGGTGATGCTTCATACACCATAATTTACACTTAAGACAATTAAATCTATTGCCTTTATTTATGTCTTCTAAATTAAACTTTCTATTAAGACAACCTTCTTTTCCATTAAATATTATCATTGATAATGATATTATATCAGATGGTTGTCATACAATTTATCAACACCTTGTTGATGAAATGTTTTACTTTTCTTCTGGAGGTAAAAACAAATATGGTGGGATGACTCAA
Source organism: Epiperipatus broadwayi (assembly GCA_028023455.1). NCBI lineage: Eukaryota > Metazoa > Onychophora > Udeonychophora > Euonychophora > Peripatidae > Epiperipatus > Epiperipatus broadwayi. Next base: position 15,744,809 of record JAQFVV010006209.1, read on the forward strand.
AATACACCTCACTGTTGTATTCATCTATTATATCTTTAGATAGTGGAGACATCTCAAGTGTCATGAGTTCATGATTTAACTTGTTATTAATACAAGAAATCCGAAGTCTTAATTTATCTAGACATTCAGTATTATCAGTTGACTGTGTTTCTTTCAAGTCCTGAGACTCAGAATTTAGTTTATATTTCACATGATCCATATCTTCTTCTTTTTCTAAGATTTTTGGATCAGATTCAAGCACTTTAGTAATGCTGCAATGATCTTCTACTTCATTGCTCTGCTGTATGGTAAAATGATAGTCATGACAGTTTTCTTCTGAAACATTCATTTGAACTAAGCGTGATTTGTTATGGATGCTATCATTATATTCACAGATCTCATGCTCAGGGTAAGTTTTGGATTCTTGACATTTGATTGCAATTGATATGGTTGATGCCTTTGTGTCATGAAGTCTTTCTACTTCATTGGCAGTTTGTTTCTTCCCAACAACAACTTTGATTTCTACTTGCATCTTTTCCTTAATATTATCAATATTTTTTTTAACTCGTCTTTTATAGAAATTATGTCTTCTTTAAATTTTCCTTCCATATTTTCCATATCAACTTTAGTTACCATATTATAATTCATTCTACCCATTTCTCCCTTCATATCAGCATTAATTTTATTCATATCAGCTTTTATATTATTTATTTAAGCTCTTATATCATTCACATCAGCTTTGGTTGCCATATTAGCTTTTATATCCATTAACAGTTGGAACAATTGAGCCATATACTTATTACTTTCTTGAGGTTGTACTGTTATAGCTTCAATTTCTTTTTGTGCTAGAGGTAATATTTGAACTTTTGTGAAGGATGTTCATCTTCTGCTACAGACCCTTCAGACATTAGGACTTGTAAAGATCCTTGTTCATTACTAACTGAAGTAATTTCTACTTCACTATCTTTATTACTTAAAGATTCTTCTAAACTTTTTACTTCCATTATTTTTAGCTTTTTCCCACTTCTAGTTATCATTAACAAAAAAAATATAATATTATATATATAAACTACTTTCTTTTCAAGGTTATAATTACTTATATGCCAAAAGATTTCATGCTGTGTTTATGCGCTTAAATGTAATTCTATTTTTCCTACTTTTATAAGATGTTGTTATAATATATATTTTAATGCCCAAATTATAATTGTATTTATTTATTTATTTTAAAGCGACTGATTTATCTGTTTGCTATGGTTTATTTTATTTCAAGGTCTCTATTATTTATTATTCAGTGTTTTTACCAATTCACAACATACTCATATAATTTTTTTTTCTTAAACTATGGATTTAACTAATGGAAAACTACTGTTTCATGCTTCACGTTGGACGCCCTGTATAACAGGATGATCCTTTTCACAACTTGAGGAAGTCACATCTAACTATAGTCAGACTTTGAGTTTTCTTATAGAATGCCATGGATGATGTGATTTAAAATATAATCCAATTCACTCCTCTATTAATAACCTCATTACTCTTGGAATTCGAGCTCAGAGTAGAAATTGCAATCGACTCTCTTCAGGCATTTCCACAAATATCCCATAGTGATGATAAATTTAATATAAGCTATATATAACTTTTTTTTATAAATATTGAATCACTAAGTTGATTCAACATATATATGCGTGAGTATGTATATTTATAATTATTGGTTTTATAAAATGACTAAATAAAATAAACAAATGAGACCTGTTTAATTTTAAAATCAAGCTTAACACATTTTAATCCGTAATAAAAACAAAAATATTATCACATAAAAACATTAAAATTTAGAATTATAATCTGTGCTATATATATATATACACTAATAAATTATTTAATATTCAAAAAAAAATGTAATCATTTACATATATATATATATATATATATATATAAATGATTACATCATTTTTATAATATATATATAATTTAAAATCATGTGTATAATAAATAATACACATGATACATTATAAATCTACCTATTGTGTCATTAAAATGATTCAGTGGGTGTTGTATGTCTATATACAATAACATCCATTCACACTAGATTAATAATAGAATGTATCCTGATATTAGTTGTGTATGTTTAAAAAGAAATTATGTTAATTGTCATGTAAGATTCAATTTGGAATATAATAAAACTTACTTCCAAATTGAAATAATTTGAAAACATTTACCTTAGTCAGCTGTCATTTCCCTCAGACTATATATCAAAATATCAACATCTAAATTTTATTAAATAAATAAAAAAAATAAAGTGTTCATCTTATCAGTTCTCCACTTTAATATACTAAGTAATTTTTCTAAGTAAATATAATTATCCACAAAGGAAATAAAGTTTAAGGGTTATTAAAATACACAATGAAATAATCCAAGATGAGAAAGAATAAAGGTTTTATATTCCTCCTTAGACTAAATAAAATGATGATGAATGTTGAAACATAAAGTTCATTGATCATCCTTCGAAGAGGCAATCCAGATATTCATTCTTTTAAATATTTGCATAGTAAAATATTTAACATCTTCTTCAATATAGTACTCCAATATTAAGGCAGCTTTTTAAATGAGAATTACAATGATTATATTTTAGGCATTGATTAAGTAGGAATAAATTTACATGTTCAGATTTAAAACATCAGCAGAAATCCTTGGCATAAATTATCTAGCCAAAGAACATCTTTATAAATTTTCGTCTTCTTAAATATATATTTTGTAAACTCATTTTGAAGACATTGATAACTTTTATAACCTTGTTAATTACAATGATTATTTTTATAGTTCTTTATAATATTCAAAGGCAGTAAATTAATTACTTGAAGCAGATTTTAAAATATTGAATCTTCTTTTTTTTTTCTTAAATGTGTTCTAAATTCGAACACATTTAAATTTACAGACGTAGTTCTTGCCTTGATAACTAAATAGAAGATTATTGTTATAACAATATTAGTTCATTTTTATACTGGATTAATTTCAGCAAGCATATCACATAATCATATGCACGCTTTCTATTGTTTAAAATATACAATTTGTAATGAATCCCAAACATTTATTTCCTTTGTTTCAACTGATAAAAATGCAATGTTGACTTAAGGCTTTGTCAAATGTCAAGTTTTGGTTAATAAAAAATACTATTAGTTGGAAACATTTATTTATGTGTGTGTATAAACAAATTAGAATTATTCATTTTAGAATTATTCTTTTAATACTAACTAGTTTATGTATATAGCTGATACATGAAAAGTTTAGGATAGGTGTAAGTTATTTATATCTGTTGATTCGATATAGGCACAGTTAAATTCACAAAGAAACACAAATTGTTTTAGGTGAGGCTCATATGGTACCTCTCACTATATATATATATATATATATATATATATATATCAATCAGTAATTAAGTTATCTGTCTAAAATTGCTTGATATTTATTTCTATTTTAAAATAGTTGTTTTAAAAAAAATGATAAAAAAAATTTATGCACATTGTTTTAAAAAATTATCATGAGTTTTTTTTTTTAATTTTTATGATTATTTTAAATAATAAAAGCTTTTTAGAAAAAAATGTTACTGAATTGAAAAAAAAAATGATATTGCCTCTCATGAAATGATCATTATTTAAAACAAATAAAGGTTCTGAAAATAATTGTTAACTACAATATGAGAAATTATTGAATATTTTTTTATATTTTTCTGCTCCTGTTTCATGTCTATCAAACTAATTGACATACTGAAAAGATAACATCCAAAGCTCATCAACTGATGAAAACTACATGCTAGAAAGTACTCCGACAATATTAGATGAGTAGGCACTAGATAGCAGTTTTATGCACAAAATTTCCCATATCCATTCATTACTCTGGATTGCACTGAATGGTGCTGCTTTATGGAGTTTGCTTCTGAGTTGTGTAAGCATAAAAAATGATGATTACATCATTTTTAGCAGTTAATACCAATTTTGTTTAATGGGATTGTGGTGAATGTGGTTTTGAAGAAGACACTAAGATGTATAGATGCTGAACTGCATTCAGATCTCTATGATTATACAAAAAATGAACTTGAGTTGAAAACATTATTGGGTTTTTATTTTGGACTCAAACCTTAACAGTTAGCTAAAAAGATAAAAGATGGCTGCTGGAAGTTTACATTAGTTACTAAGATCTAGATCCAGTACTGTCAGATCTAAAGCTCCTCATTAATGAAATCCACAAACTAAAAACTTGTCTATTAGATGAGTAGGTATCAGATAGGAGCTTATGCACAAATCTTCATGCACCTATTGATTACTCTGAATTACACTGAGTGTGTTACTCTATGGACTTTTGCCTGTGATAAGTGTTTAAATAAATTAGGCTAATATAACTTCCTTATGTATTAATTTCCAAGCATTTCTACTAAATTTTAATATATTAAACCTTAAAGTTGAAGATTTTATTCTAACTTGAAAAAGATCAAAAATTAATTAATAAACAAAATGATTTTCCAAAATCAATAAAAGCATTTAGAAACTAATTCTTTTGTTTTTCTGGTCTATTTGTTTAATTAAATTTATAAATATTTTAGTTATTTGTCAATTTGTAATATCATTTCTGAAAAAAAGTACATATCTTTTATTTTTATTGAATTTTATTTACATAATACACATTACTTGTCTTTATTTTTATTTATAAACAAAACAAATTACATTCGCAGTATTTGTGTCATTTATTAGTTGGTATTTTCAGTAATTTCCCAAGTTTCAACAAATATCTCTCAATATATGTTAAATAGTTAAATTATTATACCACTTTGTGTTCTAATCACTAATGAAATGTGTAAAAATGATTTGCATATAAATGAACATGAACAGAATATTGTAAGTAAAGAATTAAAATAGTATTTAAGAAATTAATAATAAAATGGATAACTTCAAATAGAATTCCACCTATAGCTTGGTGGGGGCTCTTAGAATAATAAAAGTTGGGTTAAATCCAGAATATTTGCTTTTAAAGATTACAATTTTTGATGTTGTGCTAATTAATTTTATTATTTTGAGATTATAAAAAATAATAATCAAACATTTTGGTATTTTGAAAATTAAAAATTTTTGTTTATTAATTTTGAGATGGGTAAATTTATTAAGAATTTCTTCATATCAAAGACATTTTAGAATATTCTTTTTATATACAGTATTGTAAAAAAAATATTGCATATGTAATTTGTACCAATTTTGGTTAGAAAAATGAACATTTTTTTTGCGATATCATCGCATATATTTCCTGTCATTGAAATATTGACCAAAGATACTTCAAATATGATATTGGTATTGCAATCATCATCATCATCATCATCATCCATTATTAATTCACTGCAGGATGAAAGTCTTTTCAAGTTCAATCCATCTTCTCCGATCTTTAGCTTCTCTTCTCCCCATCATCCCTGCACATTTTCTTATTACATCCATTCATCTTGTGTCAATTTTACTTAGTGGTAAAAAGTACTATTGCTTCAAAGCATAATTAAGTAAATTTTGACTCTCTCAAGATACTCAGAACTTTTATAAACTACTCATTAACATAATTTGTGAAGACATAATATTTAAAAAGTGAAATAACTGATGGGAAAATAAATATATTGATTTAAATTTTATACCAATTAATTTAGATTTAGAAAAAGTTTAAAACAGTAATAAATTTCAAAACTTTACTTAAATGTTTAATGACTTTAGAAAATTAAATAATAAAAATTTCATTAGTGAAAAAAAAAAGATAATATTTTAAAATTGTTTTAATTTAATTAGTGTTACTGATTTGAAGAAAGTGTTGAAACTATTAAATGTAAAAAGGTAACTAAAAATATTGTGGATTATAAGTAAAACATTGAAATCAATTATAACAAATGCACTCACCAATATCTATAAATATATATGCAAATATTTTTAAATCGATATTTTTTTGAATACAAATTATGCTTTTCATGTCGGTTTTTATTACTTTGTAATATACTTGTATACTAAAATTAACATTAATCTTGTCTATTATGTATTTATAAACAATTACAATTAAAACTTGAACAGAAAAGTACATTTAAAGTTTTTAATTAGCAAAAATATAATTAAATTAATAGCCCTTTACTAAAATTAAATTAAAAATTGCACTTAAAAATATATTGTAAATGTGTATATATTGTGATATTATTTTTAAAAGTTTAAATATGATATGGAGAAACACACACATATATAATAAACAAATAAAAAGTGGATAAGTAGATAGATATACAAACAAATAGATTGGTAAATAGATAGATAGATAATGGATAAATAAATGAATAAATGGAGAACTATATGATAGATAAATGTATCTACAAAGATAGATAAATAGATATATAGATATTAAATATTCATACACTGAAGAGAATTATTAAAAAAAAACAGCTGCAGTTGTCAAAAATGCAAAATTAATCAATCAATCAATCAATTTTTAAAATTATTTTAAAAATATACCATAAGAGGATATAATCAAGCAGAATTATACCTCTAAATCAAGAAAAAAATTTTAAGTTAGTTCTCATATTTTTTTCAAAGACTAATCTTAAAATTAATATTAATGTTATTCATACAAAAAGCACAAAACAAAAATAAATAAATAAAAAAGAATAAGTAACTTTCATTATTTGATTGAGAGGAAATTTTACATTTTGCTATTACTATTTAAAAATTAAAAATATAGTATATATATTTACAGACCAGAAAATAAAAACAACATATTTATATATAATGTAACAGTTAGAAAGATCCATCCTTAACACAGATTATAGCATAATTTTTTAAAAAAGACTTACATATATATATTTATTTATATATATCTAGAGAAAAATATTTCTATTGTATAAAGATTTGAATTATTTATTAGTGAAGGATAATGGATGTTTTATTATTTTGAAGCATATACATGTATTTTAATTATAGATTTGATAATTTCATAAAACATTGTGATATGTATTTTTTAAAGCTTGTTGCAAGAAAGTGTTGCAATTTTTTTTTTGTTTATTAATTTCATTTGATTTCAATGTATTTTTATTTATATTTATTTATTCTTGTTTATTCACCATCTTTTGTGGTATATATGTTTATTCATGATTCTGAGATTTGGCAATAGTGGTGATAATATATAGAGAGGATAAAAATATATGAATCATTGTAAAAATATTAGTTTATATTTAAAAATATTTGTTTGAATATATTAACATTTAAAAATGTAATATATATTTACATTATAAATTTATTTGTATATGTTATATATCATAAATTGCTATGTTTACATACATCATATATATATATATATTTAACTATTGTACAATATTAAGATATTTTTTGGAGATCAGTAGTCATACTAACAATATAGTTTAAGTCAGTGTCTCATGAAAGTGTAGGATAAATGCCATATTAACCAGGTGATTATTATTAACAATTGCCATTAGAGAACTAACAAATTTTATTGCCATCAATTCTTTCATTTTTCTTTTAGATGACATAATTACAAAACATTATCTGGATTTGATTATATTAAAGAATGACAGAGAAAAAAGTTGCTATCTGGGAAATTTGATTCATTCTATTTGGTCCTCCTCAAAAATTAGTATCATTAGGAAGAAAGAGAAATCATCAATCAGGCATGCCTTTAAAGAAAAATGACTACAAAAATGAATATCCATTGCTATTATAGAAAATAATTTAAGATTTATCTGAAAACATTTGAAATGATTGTACCATCTTCCATTGATTCATCCTAAATTAACTAGAATAAAAATATACTTCAAGAAAATTAACTTTGAACGATTTTAAGTTCACATGTTTGCCATTAGAGGTCTTTTGACATGTTTATGAAATTTATGCAAGGATAAATATTGATGATGCTTCAGACAACTGTCAAGTTTCCAAAAAAGTATATTAAAAAAAAGAAACTAAATGGTAATTGCTGTATTTTTATATTGGACTATTTTCATCATCTAATATGTGTGTTGAATGTCTTTAGAAAAGTTTAATTTTTAGTTAAATATTCCAAATGCATTCAACTGTTAGTAATATCACAGCAAACAGGTTAGTATATGCACCAACTGTTAGTAATATCACAGCAAACAAATGTTAATAATACCACAGCAAACAGGTTAGTATATGCACTAACTGTTAGTAATATCACAGCAAACAGGTTAGTATACGCACAATGTTTTGAGAGATATTTTTCTTCCCTCTTCTTCAGGTGTTGCTGGCCTGACCAGTGACAGTACTAGCATGGGATTCAAACCTGGGTCCTTAGATTCTTGATTATTAAAATTTAAGGTAACGCTCTAACCAACTGAGCCATCCTGCCAAAGGCAACAGTATGTAGTAATTTCATATACTTATCTATGAGGTTCCTCCTGATTTCTCCACTTTTTCCTCAGAGCAAAGTTGATTAATGATTTCCATACATTATGTATAGTCACACTAGGTTGGCTTATGGGATTTTTTGCCATTGTCATGTGAGCAATGGCAAAAAATCCTATAAGCCAACCTAGTGTGACTATACATAATGTATGGAAATCACTAATCAACTTTGCTCTGAGGAAAAAGTGGAGAAATCAGGAGGAACCTCATAGATAAGTATATGAAATTATTACATACTGTTGCCTTTGGCAGGATGGCTCAGTTGGTTAGAGCGTTACCTTAAATTTCAATAATCAAGAATCTAAGGACCCAGGTTCGAATCCCATGCTAGTACTGTCACTGGTCAGGCCAGCAACACCTGAAGAAGAGGGGAGAAAAATACCTCTTGAAATGTTGTGCATATACTAACCTGTTTGCTGTGATATTACTAACAGTTAGTGCATATACTAACCTGTTTGCTGTGATATTATTAACATTTGTTTGCTGTGATATTACTAACAGTTGGTGCATATACTAACCTGTTTGCTGTGATATTACTAACAGTTGAATGCATTTGGAATATTTAACTAAAAATTAAACTTTTCTAAAGACATTCAACACACATATTAGATGATGGAAATAGTCTAATATAAAAATACAGCTAGAACACCATCATCATAAACCTTCAGAAAAACACTAAATGGTAATTGATCTCAGGATAATTTTTTATTTATTTATTAAAGTGTACACATTTTATTTTAATTTTGAGGTATTATTTATTAATTTTTCTTTTTTTTTGTTTGTTTGTTTAATGAATACATTTAATGTACATCTATAGTATCACATGATCACCATTTCCTATGCTTGCTTATAACTGTTATTAAAACAGATAAAACTCAATATACATATTGCTTCAGTGCAAGCCAGAGTAATCAATAGATGCTAGAAGGATCATGCATAATATCCCCATCTACTACCTACTCATCTAATATTCCCATATATAAGGTCCTAAAATCTAAGTGCAGTGCTGTCAGATCCAAGGTTTCTCACTGATGAAGGCCACAAGCTAGACACTAGTCTGGGGGTATTGGATGAGTAGGCACTAGATATGGATTTTATGCACAAGCCTACTGGCATTCATTGATTACTATGGCTTGCACTGGTCGCAATACACAGAGGGAGAGTTTTGCCTGTTTTAATAACATCTATAGTATTTAGTAAATACTGAGCATTAATTTATTAATATCAATCTTCATGAAGATTACTTATATAAACATATAGAAAGATTTCTATTACCATTGAAGTTCAATTAATTTCCATTGATAAATAATTTAAATGTGAGATATGTTTATTTAATCTAAAGATATGTTTGAAGTGGTAAATTATTCAATTAATAAATTTTTGCGATGTGTGTGTAGTTATATGCATATAACTCAGTATTTTTTGTCATTCATGAGAGATTGCTTTAAAATATTAGGATCACTGTAGTTTGATGATAACCTATCAATAGACTCAGAATTAAATTAAGGTACTTGAATATATTAATCACTTATTCCATAATGGAAGATCTTGTAAGGGATTAACTTAAGAAGTTTATATTTGACATTTGAAAAGGGAGGGTAAATTAGACTACCTAGGTCTGTATTAAAATAAAAGGAAATGTGGCTTGCATACCTGATTTCAATAAAACACTATTATTAATATTTTCATAATATTGTTGCATATTACTTAATTTTAAAGAACAATTGGTGCACATTCAGACATGAACAGATTCTACTAGATCTGGTTAACTAATGTTAGAATTATAAAGAACTTTGAAATCAAGTGAAAAAAAAAACTTATAAAGAAACAGATGTTGTACTTTGTTGTATTGTTATTACTATTGCAATTCAAAAAAAAGGATGATAAACATCTAATCATAAAATATATACCTATTGTTTGACATAAAGTAATTTTGTGATTCTTTTTTTTATCAGTACATAGAGTCATTGTGTCATTAGATCTTGTTAATTTGATCATTTTTACTGAAAACATCTGAGTGTTAATGATTGCCTGCATCCATACAAGTAAGTGGCTACATTGTCTCATAATAATAAATTTGAACATGTGACCTTAATTATCTGTAATTATTTGTTGGAAAATATAAAGTAGATTCAATAAAATATTTCCTTTGTTTTTATTTTATATTTAATAAGTGAACCATGTCTCATGAGTTATTTTGGGTGAGCTCCTAAAAGTAAGCTTTTTGAAACATTGAAAGAAAGTGTAAGGTTAAATGTGTTCTTTTGTACATGTTTTGAATCCAATTTATGTAAATCTATAACATTAGTTCAAAAAACTATCTCATTATATGTTAATTTTAGTACTCATACCATCTACCATTACATTGTGAATCTCAACTGTGTGAGGCAAAATAAAGCCCTTATTGAATAAGGGAGACCTTTGCACACACACATCCTACATACCATTACCTTTTGGTGCTTCAATTCATTGGGCAATTTAAGCTTATAAATTTTCATTGTCACCATATTATATCAATATGATTTGGCAATGCAATTCACACAGTGTATTGAACAAGATGAACCTTGCCCACTTATATACCATTACATTTGGATGTGACCAACTAAGAGGTCAAAAATGGACAAGAAGCTGAGATTAAGGTCATATGTTTTGAAAGAGTGTGGAATTACTTTTCTTGATCAGTACTAAGGTTTATTTTAATTATAGTCATTTATACATTAAGTCTAGAATTAATGTTTAAATTACTAAGTCAATGGATGATGATCATTTCTATATAAGGAAAGTCAAATATATCATTATATAAATTTAACTTGTCTATATGTGGGTTTACATAAGTTAAATAAATGTTTTAAGCTTACTTCCATTATATATTGCTATCACTGTTTGACACCTTTAATCTTGAATGTCAAAATTTTTAGATCTCAGTATTGCTTGAGTAGAAATTTACTGTTATATATTTTTTGTGATCCAATCCAATAAATGATTAATGTGATTTGAAGTATTGTTAAAGTAAAAATTATTTTGTGATACATGTCAATACTGATAATTTTTGGACAATGTTTTAAAATAATAAGGAAAAATATAATATTATTGATGTAAACAGTTTAATTTTCATGCCAAGTACAAACAGCTTTTTTTAAAGAATAGGCTTGACTATTATCTCTATTTTATGTATGCTCAGAGTGATGATTTCTTTTGGATATAGGCAGGGGATGAGAAGCCTCAGGTAGTATGTAGGTATAGTTCAAAATATACATTGAATTTTTATAATAGTAATATTAGTGCTTAAGCCAATGCATATGCGCTTTAAAGATAAATTATAAATGAATACTCTTAATTTTTCCAGACATGAGATATAGTATTTTAGAAAGAATGGAATGAATTCACCCATTCTTTCAACCCAAACGTTTATGTATGGGCAAATCTTAAGTGGGTGGAATTAAGACCATGAAGGTGTTACACGATCACTTTAAATTACATTTGTTATGTTTGAATGAATGATACTTACAAAATCTTTACAATTTACGAACCATCATTTTTTTAGTTGAAATTAAACAAATATGAGATATTATTTTATATAACAAATTTAATTTAAAGTGATTGTGTAACACCGTCACACTCTTAATTCCACACACTTAAGATTTGCCCATACATAAACATTTGGGTTGAAAGAATGGGTGGATTCATTCCATTCTTTCTAAAATACTATATCTCATGTCTGGAAAAATTAAGAGTATTCATTTATAATTTATCTTTAAAGCACATGTGCATTGGCTTAATCGCTAATATTACTATTACGTAAAAAACATAGTGCTATATAAAATAATATCTCATTGAATTTTTATGTATATTTTACCACTTGGATTTGTAATAAACTAACTAAATCTTATGAATAATACTAATTAATTGTTGGGTGGCTCTAAGGTTAGTTTGTTTGGCAAGATAAAAAAGTGAAAATTGAATTGTAGGCATACTCTGCTGAACTGAAGCCAGTAAGTTCAAAATTAGATGTTAGTTTTTTTGTAATTAAAAGCCAACTCTGATAAGTTGAAGTCTATAAATGCCAAAAATAGATATTAATTCTGACAAGATAAATGCTAATTTAGCAGAATTGAAGGCAGAAATAGGTAATACATTTAAGAGATGAGGGATCAAATGCTCTGCAGGTTAGAAAAAGTATAGAGGTGAAGTCATGACATTCACAGAAGAATGGAAATCATTGTTAAATGATGATAAATGATTTAGATAGAAATATTAAGGAGATACAAATCACTATCTCAAAGATATTAAATAATTTTGAGTTTGAGGAGATATGAGATAAGAGGAGTGATAGACTTTCTTTAAATAGTGATATCCTCATATGGTTCCTATTTGCAAAATGAATGCCTTTTTTATATAGACAAGAATTTCAGAGACTCATGGTCTTATTACCATAAAGTGAAAGTAGGAACTTCAGTAACAGACAGAGGTTTAAGGTAATTGAAGTCCCTAGATTATGACTTGACATTAAGTTTCATAAGAAAAATATAAACAAATTTTATTGTGGAGAGAGTGCTTGACAAGTTTCATTTATACAAAAGTCATGAATATAAAGACTTTTATATGAGTATAATTAAATGTAGCAAACTATTTGCAAGCCAAAACACTATGAATAAATTTGGCTTATCATACTATTGCCAATAATGGCAGAGCAAAATAAGACATTTGATATATGATAATATTAAGTTTAAAATTAGGAAGTTTTGGCCGAATGTGAGAAATTATGCAAACTATGAGACTTTTCATAAGGAAAAGGGTCATTAGTTTTGTATGGTATGCAGAAGCTATATCTATGGCTGGACTAAAATATAGCTATCCTAATAGAAATTCATACCATTGGTATGATATTTTAGCCATGTTTTATAAATATCATGCCAAGACAAAAATGAAGGAAAGTATAATGATAGGGTCTAGAAGAACTAGCAAATTAGAGGCAATTTTTTATAATAAAACTTTTATCTGTTACATAGAATCCATATTTTTAAATCTTGTAAAAGTTAACTGTTTTATTCTAGAGTTATCTAAAGGATGTAGTATTTTTGACTTATTTTTAAAGTATCTTTTCAGGATCAAATTTAAAAACATCTGCCTCACATCAATATTTTTTGTTCTCTTTCAAGAAATCCTTTCTAATCTTAAGTTGTAAGTAATTGTGAGAGAAGATTATGACATTGTAAACCTTTGCTTATTGAGTTATTGTAGTTGAAAAATTTATTATTATTATTATTATTATTATTATTATTATTATTATTATTATTATTATTATTATTATTATTATTATTATTATTATTATTATTATTATTATTATTATTATTATTATTATTATTATTATTATTATTATTATTATTATTATTATTATTATTATTATTATTATTATTATTATTATTATTATTATTATTATTATTATTATTATTATTATTATTATTATTATTATTATGCACATCATCAAATAGTTTTAAAGTAGTAAAGTGAATTAGTGGAAATAAGACTAGAAGGTAAATTATTGGATGATAAGTTAGTTCCTACTTGAAATTGAAATGTAAAAAGTTTTTCAATATCCACAAGGAATGATAAAATATTGAGGAAAATGCTAAAGTGAATGCTTACATGATTGGTATAACAGATAAGCTGAAGGGATTACAATGCTGGGAGCCTCAGGCCAATATATCATGAAGTACCAGCATTGTTTTGACTCAAAACTGTCCTCATCAAATTTCATAATTTTAATGATGGTTAAACATTGCCCAATAGTTGACTTTTTATACAAGAGGATTGCAAATATTTTTGTTTTGTATGAGTTGGCATCATACTGTTTTTAAAAGAAATTTTTCCTGTTTTGTTGCTGTTGAAATAAATTTAGTTAAATTGGGAAAGTAGACCATGGGCAGGTTAAATGTAAAAATGTATGTTTAACTTGAGAGATTCGTGTTATTGTTTTATTGGGACTGTTGTGGCCTCTGAGTATTATTAAGGAAAACATATACATCTTTTTTTTTGTTAGGGAAAGGAATTTGTAAAGATTGGAAGGCTTCATCCTTAACATCAATTATAGTATCATAGTATTTCAAAACAAAGACACACACACATATATAAAAAAGATTTCTTCTTCTGTTGTATAAGATTTTGTATTGTTTATAAGCAAAGGATAATCGATGTTTTATTTTGAAGCATATATATTTATTTTAATAATAGATTTGATAATTTCATAAAACAACGCAATATTTTTATTAAAGCTTGCAGCAAGAAAATGCCACATTTTTTTATTATCTTTATTTAATTTCAATATATATTTTTTTCTATTTATTCATTTTCTTTTGTGGTATATATGTTTATTCATTATTTTGAAATTTGGCAAAGATGGTGAGATAATATATAGAGTGGATAAGGAAACTATATGAATCATTGTAAAATTATTACTTTATATTTAAAAGTATTTATATTTAAAAATATTATTTAAATATTATTTAAAAATAGTAATATATATTTCCATTATTGTAAAATATTAAGATTTTTTAGAAGATTGATAGTTATGCTAACAATAGAATTTAAGTCCGTCTCTTGTGGAAGTGTGGGCTAGATGCCATAGTAAACAGGGGATTATTATGGACAATTACAATTAAAATAGCAAACTTTACCATCAGCAATTTTTTCATTTTTTTTACTGATGTAATTGCAAAGCTTTATCTGGGTTTGATTCTATTAAAGTATGAAAGAGTAGAGAAAAAAGTTATCTGAGGAAGTTCATTCCTTCTGTTTAGTCCACCCCCCCCCCCATTAATTACTATCTATAGAAAAAATGAGAAATTAATAGGCATATCTTTTAAAAGAAATCACTATAAAAATGAATAGCTATTTCTATCCTGGAAATCAATTTAAGGATTTTCTAAAAACATCTGACATGATTGTGACAACTTCCATGGATTCATCTATGTTTTACTAGGATAAAAATACTTAAAAAAATCAGCATCAAATGATTTTAAATTTATATGTTTGTCATTAGAGATTGTCTAATATGTTAATTAAATTTAGACAAAAGTCAATATTGATGCTTTAGACAACTGTTGATTTTTAAAAAGTATATTAAAAAGAATCTAAATGGTAATTGATATGATTATAATTTTTATTTATTTATTAAAGTGTATACATTTATTTTAATTTTGATTTTCACAATAAAGCAATGCTATATTTGATATTATTGATTAATTTTTCTTTTCTTTGTTTGTTTAATAAATACCTTTAATATACATCTGCTATACACATAGTATTTAATAATGATGAGTGTTAATTTATTAACATCTGATTTCATGAAGTCACTTATATATTCATTTAGACATATTACTATTATTATTGAAATTTAATTAATTTCTTTTGATAAATAACATAATTTAAATGTGAGATATGTTTATTTAATATAAAGATACATTTGAAAGATAATTTATTCCATTAATAGTTTTTACATGATTTGTGCATAGTTATATACATATAACTTGGAATCCTTTATCGTTCATGAGAGTTTGCTTTAAAAATATTAGAATGATTATAGTTTGATGACGACCTATCAATAGACTCTCAGAATTAAGTATAATGTAGTTAAATATATTAATCTCTTAGACTATAACTGAGGATCTTGTAAGAGGTTAACTTGAGATGTTCATAATCAACATTTCGAAAGGGAGCATAATTTAGAATACCTATGCTTGTATTACAAAAGTGAAATGTGGCTTGTATTGTGTGAGACTATCAATATTTATTTATTTTGATTATAAGGTTAATGTGACTTTGTCCTTGAAAACACATCTATGATTTTAAACTCTGATTTTGATATAATACTATTATTAATATTTTCACTATATACTTAATTGTAAAGAACAAGCAGTCATCTTGCAGAGATAAAGGTATGCCAATGGATATGGTTAACTAATGTTAGGAATATGAATGACTTGGGAATCAAATGAAAAAAAAACTTATAAAAAACAGATGTATTTTGTTGTATTATTATTATTACTGCCATTGAAAAAAAGGAAGGTAAATATTTAAACATAAATAAAAAGATATACCACTTGTTATTCCTTTTCACTGTACCACTGGATATTATTAAATTAATCATTTTTCTTGAAAAACATGAATGCTAATGATTGCCTACACAGACATTAGTAAGTAGCTACATTGTCTCACATTAGTAAATTTAGATACGCTACCTTAATTACCTGTAGTTAATTGTTTTGAAAATATACATTAAATAAAATATTCCCTTTGTTTCAATTTTGTATTTAGCTGATAAATCATATTTCATGAGTTATTTTGGGCAAATCTCTAGAGAGTAGGCTCTTTAAAACAATGAAAAAGAGTACATTGGGCAAATCTCTAGAGAGTAGGCTATTTAAAACAATGAAATAGAATACAAGGTTAAACCTATTATTTTGTACACACCTTAAATCTGATTTATGTAATTATAAAACCTTACTTCAAAAAGGTAGCTTATTACATATTAATTTTAGGGCTCATACCATGTACCATTACATTGTGAAGACCAAATCTGTGTGGCATAAGAAAGTTTTCATTGAATAAGGTAGAGCTTTGCACATGCTCACTCTATATACCATTACTATATATATATATATATATATATATATATATATATATATATATATATATATATATATATATATATATATATATATATATATATATATATATATATATATAAAATGCTAGATGAGGTATGAAACTATACTAAATAAATATTAATAGTCTAATAATAATTATTAACCAAATAATGTTATAAAATATGACTTTAAATGTGTCTTTTAAATTTACTGTAGAATGTTAACCAAGATAATGATAATAAAAATATAGATAATAATCATATACTTTTAAAAAGAAATGCAAAATCAATTTAAGTACTAAATTCTACTAATATCCAATGCTATCTATCTGAATAATAAGAGATTTTATAAAAGATATAAAAAATATAAGATACACAATATTTAATATTACATTTGCATCATTTATTATAATGATTCATAAATAATAATTAAAATTCTGTTAATCTGATAGTAAGAATATTAATATTCTCTAATGGCATAAATAGATATCTGATTTTGACTTGTCTTCAAAAATATCACATAAATATTAGATTATCATTAAAGTGAAAATACAATAAATGAAAGTAATGAAATGTGGTATTGATTGCATATCTATTTGGTATATAGATATATTAAGATTGTTATGCACTTCATGGCATAAGACACAGTAGTGTGTAAACACACACACACACACATATATATATATATTGATAATGGTTGATGACAATATATTGAACCAGATACTTTATCCAATTCAATGGTTTCATTGCCAAAAATAAAACCCTTTTATTTTCATTAAATTTCTAATGTTAAAAAAATTTAAAATTATTTAAAAGTTGTTAACACACATACTTGTTTAGGTTTAAAATATGTCATTCTATTTTTTTTTTATAAAATTGATTTCTAAAATAGTTTTCTTTTACTGCTTGGTTTTACTTTTTTTATCAAATTAATTAAAAGCAAGTAAAATATTTAATTGCATTCTTGTTTGTTTTATTTTAATGATTTTAGTTTGATTTTAAAAGTGGAGATTTAATTTTATGTTGTTATTTTTTATTAGAAGTTAATCCCTAATTAAAAATCTTAATTAGGTTGAGTGGGAGATATAGATTTGCCCTGGACTAAGGCTTAGAATTCAACAACAAGAAAGTTTATGTAAGAAATAGTGTGGGGGTATAAATAACCCCGACAATCTCAGACATTAGAGAGATTAGTCTTGACTTGACTAAGCTAATTCAATTTCTCCATGATTCATTCAGCATCTTATAATTTTGCTGTTCACAGTTATATTAGCTTGCTGAAATTTGTACTGCATTGGCAGTTTGGACATTTAATTTGTTTTAAAAATTTGTTGTCCCAAGATATCAAAATTCACTGCTATACATATGCTAACCTACAGCATGCCTTACTAATTAAACTAAGGACAGACCTCTAATTCCACACTGTTCTTTCATCATGCCATGAAAATCTAAAATAAAAAGGATCCTAAAATATGCCTCTACATTTGCTGCCCTAAAGAGAAGACACATGAAAGATGAACTTAAAAAATAAAAGTGTGCACAGTTTTGGAAAATTACGTGAACTCTGCTTTACTATAAGGTAAAACATTTCTTATTCTTTTCAGAGTAAATAAATTCATTTAATTAAATCTCCACTCAAACTAAAAATAAATCTGTAGTTTTAATAATTACTTAATGTCCTATTTATTATATGTATTTGCTTTTCATTGTATATTATAGTGTGTCTTGGAATCTTAGTTTTAAGATTCCAAGTTTGTATGCAATATTACTTATTTGAGAGTGTATGGCGAGTAATATTTTATATGCTTAATGTTTTCTCTGTTCTATGATTAACCCTTGTTAAATACTCAGGCTGATCTTAATAGTTTTCTTTACTCACATTTCCTTTTTGTTTGTTTTGTTTGTCATTAAATGTAATCAAACTTGTTTGAGTTTTCTGTAACCCACTGATTTTTTGGCTGTCAGTTTATTGAGTATACTGTTCTGTTTTTTCTTGGTAGAGATTTTCTATAGTTCAGATTATGATGTCTATAATCTTCCATTTTCTTTTGTAAGACTAAGCTTGGCTGGTTTAAACATACCTGACCATGAGCATTTTGCAGAATTAAAACATTCTTATTTCTGATGTTTCTTTTCTGGGCTAAGAAAAGCTCGTCTGTGCTGTTTTGTTGGTTCTCCACACACACATCCATCTTTCTAAATCTTTACAGAAAAAAATGGAATTGATTTAGGTGAACTGCTAGCAAGAAGATATAAGCCCTTCTTATGTTATAGGTGTGGAATAAATTTGTCTGCCTGGGTATTTAATGTATTAATGCTTATATAACTCTCTGATGAATTAGCATATAAAAATCTAGGTCAAATTTTAGTATTTTGTTTTCTAGATTTATTTGCTCTTTTATTTTTTTGCTTTAAATTTATTTGTCAGAGTGTGTACTAAAAAATTAGTTTGTAAAATTATTTGTAATTCTAATTATTTCACTTTCTTGATAAAGCTTGGGCAGGCATAATTGGTTTTTTAATAATTTATTTGTCTCCTACAGAGGTTTTTTAAATTACTATTCTCAACTTAATTTTGGTCAATTGTTTAGTTGGTGATTCAGCAGTTTTAAATGTCAGTTTTTCTTAAATCAGATATTTAATGTTTCCTCCATTTTAAATCATTTATGCTGGATTATTTTTTAAGTTCTTATTTCATAAAACTGGAGATTTAAGTTTTCTCCCATTTTATAATTCTATTCTGTCATGTTCATTTACTATTTGTTGTGTTCTTGCATTGTAATCAACCATGGAGATCTTAAATATGATTTACCCATGAAGTAGTTCTGCAGACATTATGATATCATTAGTCAATCAGTGAGTGAGTGCTCGCCCATGATGGTTCATTGATTCATGAAAAAAACTTTCATTTTCTTTTTATTTTAGAATTTTCAAATAAGGATACCTGAATTTTGTAGGTGAATTGTGAGCTGACAGGATTCTTTACTCCTTTTAATTCTTTATTAGAAAGTTAGTCTGTCTGCCAGCACATTGATGTTTAGTTTTTGTTAGTACACACCTGACATAACCATATTTATTCTGTGTAAAGCTATACTTTAAAATTTTATATTTCTTTTAATAAAATGTTAAAATTATTTAAACTTAATTTGGCTGATGTTTGTCTTAATGCTTTTATTTTTCAACTGTCTGAAGAAAATTTAAGACCTCTAGCTTTCTCCCTGAGTCTTGTTGGCATAAACCATCATTGCCATCCACTTTTGATAATGGAAAACAAGTTTTCCAGATAGGCAGTGATCTGGTGGTGTTTTTCATGATTAAAAGAGATTAAGTGCCTCTTACAATATATATATATATATATATATATATATATATATATATATTGTAAGAGGCACTTAACAAAAGATATATATATATATATATATATATATATATTGTACTCTTTTGTTTGGGTTAGAATGGATTATTTGTAATAATTTACTGGAAATTTTAAATTTTGAAGTTGGGTAAGGGATGATGTATGTTGTGTGATAATAATCTTTGAATAATTTAGTTAAGGCAAGTAAAATAATTGATGTATAATGTTGGGTTGGTATTTGTAAGAAAATAGTTAACTAAAAATCATTATAAGATTGTATGGTTGGGAGAATTGGCCATAATAAATACTGATTTAATAAGTCTTATAAATAATAATTAGGGTAAATTTTAAAAGTAATGCTTTAAAGTTAAATGAATAGATTTAGTAATAATAATTGTATTTAATGGCTATATTTTTAAAATCATTTGATTAAAAAAATAATAAGGTGGGAGAAAAGTGTATTTTTTTGGTTTTATAATATTAAAATAATTATTTTAAAATTGTGCTATAATAGTGGTTATGTAACATTTTATAAATTAAATTATTCTTTTAGTTCTATTTAAATTATTAGCGACTTATTTAGTTTTGTAAATCATGTGACACACACCTGTGTTTGAAAATAAAAGAATATTATCTGTTATAAATGTTAAATTGGATTTTAAAAGTGAATATAATAAATAAAATCAGATTTATGTTTTTTGTTGAAAATAAATACGTTAAGTTCAAAATAAAGGTAGAAATGGTAATAAATATTGAAATGTGATTTTTAAAAATGATTTTAGAGTCTTTAGTAAGTGAAAATAAAATGTGAAAATTAAGTAAGAATTGAGTAATATAATAAAAATAAATATTTAGTAAATTATTATTAACTTTAACTTTAAACCAATGTTCATGGTCCCGGATAATTTGAGGTCAGGATTGTTTAACAGACCAATCAAAATTGGAATCAGCTGGAGTATTTAAGAGCTGTTTAAATTTTGGCAGACGATTATTGAGCTGTTATCTCATTCTACCGAAGTGCTATTATAACATCGTTAGTATTTCGACAATTTCTGTAATAATCCATTTTATTTAGCTTCAATTTTTATAAAAATACAGCAGTTTATTATTACAAGATTGTGATATGGAGGAAGAGGGCTAAAACTTAAATAATTTCTTACTTAGCTGATTTGTTTTTGTTCAATTTGTCATCAACTTAAACATGAAGAAGTCATCACTAAATATAAAAAATTTAATGGAAGTATTCAAATGTTATTATTGTATAAAACATATAATTTTGCCTGTGTTGATAGGTCATATTAATTTACGACTAAGTTTCATAAAAAGAACGTCACGGAGAAAATATATATAAAAAAAATTTTCATTAAAAGATATAAAGTGAAATGAGATAATATATTTCATGAAGAAAATTTATTTAAAATACAATGGAAAAATACTTTTAAAAGAAAAAAAAAACTTTTAAATTTGACCAAACAATTATTTTAGAACGTGGAAATATTTCTTTCTGAAGAAATATTGGAAATATTTTAAAAATGGAATTTTTCCTAGAAAATATAAGATCATTTGCGAGTATGTGACTTATATCCTATTTTAAAAAAATATTACAAGTTAGTCATTAAGGTATGTGGGACATACAAAAGTTTATTTAAATTATTTGGGAAAATAATTTAAGTTATTTGAAAATATTGGGAGAAGTATTGGCTGTATCAGAAGATATTAAACCTCAGTAAATATGGAAAAGTTACAAAAATTTGGAAAATTATCTTGACAAAGAGTATTTAAAATTAGATATTTACCTAACAATACCTGTTTAAAGATTTAAAGTTTTGGAGATAAGAAAAATATTAATTATATTAGTGTAAGTCTTATAGAATAAAAGTAAACGTACCGTATTTAACTTGAACTGTCAGTTTGGATTATATATTACAATGTTAAGAACCGGAGCATGCATGATTATTGACATCAAAAGTGTGTTACTAATGTTTTTTTTACCAGGAGAAAAGATACTTCCTGTAATGAACTTATTATCAAGAAAATAACATTTTCATTGTAAGAAATTCTAATAAAGTTATTGTAAATATGGTTTTAAAATTTTTTTTTTACTAACAAAACTATGGTAATATTTATTCATAGTATAAATATAGGTGTAGGAACATAAGACATTAGATTATTTACTAACTTAGTAATTAAATTTTATTGTTAAAAAAAAAAATCTTTAATAATAATTAAAAAAAAAACTTAATATATTTTAAAGTGTGATAATGTGGAATAAATGGTAATAAAAAGTTTATTTAGATCGTAATCCAGAAGACATCAATAAGTAATTGCCAACAGAAATTACTTATGGTAATAATGTAAATTATTAATAGTTTTAAAATGTGTTTGTTATGTTGTGCAGATAGATGCGTATATAAAACATGAGACCTACACATAATTTATCATTTGTTTAGTTATTTAAGAATATGCATAATTTTAATGATATTGTAAGATATTTAAACATAAAAGAAATATAAGTATATGATTCTATTAAAACTGAATTGGATGATTTGTTGAATAATTTAAAGTGTTAAAAATATGACACTGATTCTGATTGTTTGTGCTAAAGTTTGAGAACTATTAAAGAATGAAATAATCTTGTCTTATTAGTTAGTTAGACTGTTATTCTAAAAATGAATTTATTTGTTATTATAGAAATGAGAAGATGAATTTAGCAATGTAAATTGATGAATTTTAAATGCTAATATCTTAGTATTAGGTTATATAAGACCAGGATAATATTGTATGTAGGGTTTACTTATATGGAAAGAAGAATATACTATATTGATGTTTATACAAGTATAGCTAACATAGCCCTATATCTTGTGTATATTCATGGCAGTGTTTATTTTTTTATGTGTTAAAGCTTAATGTGCCATAGTGCTGAATGAATAGCCTGGATATTATACTTGATAGAAGAGGTTATTAGACAAATAAGTTATATCTCAGTTTATGTACACTGTGCCCATGATGGTTAGTTGATAAAGGTGTTAAGTGGAAGTTATAGTTTACCCCATATGCCTACTAGTTTATGTGTTTTTGAAATTTATTGGATTACATTGTAAAAGATGGTTGTTTTAAAATTGGAAATAATAAATAAGTTTGGAAATAGAGAAGTATTAATTTGGATAAGATAAGTTATGTTGCTTAGATTATAATAAGTGTAAAAAATTATAAGAACATAATTTCATCAGTGAAATAATCATAAAACTTTTATAGTTAAAATAATATTTATTTTTTTTTATAAAATAAATAGTTGATAATTTAAAAGAATTTATAATGATATTACTTAATTATTAAGAATTTTTTTTAAAAGGACATACTTATAATGCATATTTTTATTTATGATTAAAGGTAATAGACTGAATCGTGTTGAATGAATGAAAGTAGTCATAAGCTTTACAAAAATAATTTTATAACAACACACTAATACATACATGATATTTAAAGTTTAAAGTAATAATTAGTAAGTAGCTTAGTTTGATGGTATGCTATGAATTAAGGTTGTTCACATGAATATTATTGAAAAATGACTATACAGAATAATAAATAATTTTTAAAAACTAAATAACAAGGATAAGTTCATAGTAAAAGTATTACCTATATTTTTTTAAAAACCTATAAAGTAATAATATCGAATAACTGTAATATTTTAAGTCATATGTTTTGTCTTGGAAAAGTACCTGAATATAAATAGAATTCTATCAAAATGTAAATAATGTAAATAATTTTATTGTCAAGTTTGTTAATAAAGTTGTTAAAATTGTTTTATAAGTCTTGGTGTTGACTCGGTTTCTTCACATCACAATTACATAATTACAGATAATTATAATTAAGACATAATATTTGCACATCATAAATAAAATTTTTATTTAAGAGTTATACTATTTTATTGATATATTTTATTTAAGAAGTTTTACTTATGGTATTATTACGATGGTCATGGAATAATTACCAAAGATTTACATTAAATTATCTTAGTAATGATTGCCACATATTCTCAGATTATAATATCATACTAAATATATTTATTTAAAATGCCATATGGATAATAGAGAATTATATTACAATTTTATTATAAGATATACAAGTATAACATTATAAATAGAAAGATAGGAGAGTGAATTATAGATTAAAGATTAGTATTACTATTTGTTATTATTAATATTATTAAATTGTAGTTAGGAATGATATTAAATCCCTTATCATACTTGATTACAAAAGTTATAATTAATTTATCATTATTTTAAGAGAACCTGAGATAATTTGAGTTAAATTGGTTTTGAGAAAGATATTTAAATTAATTTATTAAAGGTAATTAGTTTTTATTAAAGACGTAAGAGTGCTATAAATGTAGTATTTAAGTAATAGGAATAAGGATAGTATTCTTATGCCATTAAGGTGATATCCAGGGGGAGATTATCTTAATGTATTCGCTCTACCACTTGTAAACTCACTTCATAGTCTCATGATTTGATTAGATTTTCATTTATTTCATTTTATAAACCAGAACTATATTATTATTTATTAAGTAAGTTAATTTAATCATTGATATTCTTAAAAAATATAGTTATTGTTAATTTAAATACATTTTAGATAAACATAGTTATTTATCTGAGCTAGATCAAGTGATTATAATTATATATTTCCTGGAGGTGAGGATACAATATATATAAAGTTGAAAGGAAAAGTAGAAATAAACAAAAACAAATATTTTTTGTCAATATTTTCTACATTACACTGGAATAACACAGTTAAGGATTAACTAATTTTGAATTAAAAAAAAATATTATAAATTAAATATTTAAAAAATGGGTAATTAATATTTTATTAATTCTGATTTTGAAATTAAAACAAATATGTTTTTATGTTATAATAAATATACTGATTATTATAAAATTCCACTATCTATTTTGATTAAAGCAATTTTATTCAAATTAATGCTTGTATAACATATTTTGATAAAAATTCTATAAATTTGTTTTTGAAAGGATTAAAGTGAATTGAAAAGTCATTATTTTTTTTCAATCAAGATAAAAAAATTGCTTTTAATTACTGTGGGTTTTTTCACTCTAATTATAAAAAGGCTGAAAAAACATCAGGGAAAGTTTAACAGTTATATAAAATTACTATAAAGGTATAACTGAGGGCAAGACAGTGCATGTCCACCTGCTGCTACTAGTCCACAATAATAGAGTTTGGATTTACATGGAAGCCCAGATTTTATGTACTTCATAACAATTTATGTGTGTAGCAAACAACATAGATTAAAAAAAGCTTACAACAAACCAACAGTTATTGGATTATATCTTTCCCAAAAATGACAATAAGCCAGTCTATTGTTTAGAAGGGAGTAGCTTGCAGGAATCATCAGTTTTCTGAAAAAATAGTTTATAGATATATTTTATCTATATGCCGAGAGACACAGATAAAGATACTACATCATATAAATAAACTACATCTGGTAAGTAGTGTTATCTATCTTGAGAATAATAGTATTTTTAATAATTCCTTGAAAATTCTACTTAAAATCCCTAATTTAAAAGTAAAACAAGTAAATAATTTTTACTTGAATTAAGTCAAAATAGAAAAGTCTGATTTATAAACAATATTATTCTGAAATTAAAAAATAAATAAACTCCAAAAATATTTCTTTATTGAAGAAACTTTCTGGAGTATTTTTTAAAGACATTTACAATTAATTAGGAGTAAACTGTTCATTTCCAACTCTTTTTCTCACCATTTTACAACATTTGAGATATTCCATCTTTTTTAATGCATCATTTTTGTATATCTTTATATTTCTTCTTTTCTTCATCAATTCTCTAGTCTCAGTAGAAATTTTATTGGCCAATTGCTACTTTTTTTTACCAGCTATGCAGTTTTTAAAAGTATATTAGTTATTTTCATATTAATTTCATTCAAATCTGAATCATGTTCAAAATCTACTAATACTTGAAACTGATTTTTAAGTTCTAATTTAAATTCATTAGAATGTTTCTGAAGATTAGGAATATCAACTGTAAATATTGTTTTTCTTAATAATTTTTGTCTCTTTAGTTTTGCATTAAGATGTATCTTACATTTTACTAATCAATAATCACTTCATGTGTTAAATTTTTTAAGAAGATTACAATCTTGAAATATGTATTTTCTGTTAGTTAAAATATAAACCAATTCTGCTGGACCTTCATTTGAATGCTTTCATGTCCATTTTCTTTTAAAATTTTTATCAAAAAAAGAATTCATAATATAAAGTATTTCTTTTTCTGTAAACTCCACAAGTCTATGTCTTCTCTCATTTCTATTACCATAACCAAAATTACCTACAGCACTTTCAATTCCATTTGTTTACCAATTCTAGCATTAAAGCCTGCCATAACAATTTTAAAATGTTGCTTCCTCTGATCAAATGCCTTTTGCACATCCATATAAAAATCTTCTATTACTTCATCACTATTTAGGACTCGTTGAAGCATAAACCTGAATTATCTGCCATAAAAAATATAACTGTGAACTAGCAAAAAAAGTTGTAGAAAAAAATAAAAGTCTCAAGAATGTAAAACAACATTTTGGTATTGGTAGGAAATTTATATCTGCAATAAGAAATAAAGATGGAATTATTACTAAAAAGAGAGATGATATCATGAAATGGGTAGACAATTTTTATCAAGAATTATATAGTAATAAAGAACAAGTATATCTATTACATCTTCTGAATTGCCCAGAAATTTAAATAAAGAAGAAAGACATGCAATTAAATATATGAAGAAGGGAAAGGCTACAGGTAATGATGGAATTACAATTGATTTATTAAAGGAAGCAGGTGAAGAAATAGAAATTTTTTTAGCAAAGTTATATACCAAATGTGTAAATGATAAAGACATATCAGATGATTGGAAGAATGCAATATTAATATTAATTTTAAAAAGAGTGATAAAGAAGATGTTAGAAATTACAGACCTATCAGCCTTTTATCAGTTTTATAAAAATTTTTTACCAAGATAATTACAACTCATCTACAGAGAACATTGGATTTCCACCAACCAAGAGAACAAGCTGGATTTAAAAGTGGTTTGAGTACAGTAGATCATATTCAGGTATTGAGAGAAGTTATAGAAAGGACAAATGAATATGGGTTGCCATTATGTTTTGGATTTATAGATTGTGAAAAGGCATTTGATTCTATAAACATTTCTTCAGTGATTAAAGCATTGGATCATCAAGGTATAGATCCAGGATATTGTCATATTTAAAATAATATTTATAAAAATGCAACAGCAACAATTAGATTACATAATGATACTGGAAAAGTCAACATTGAGAAGGGTGTAAGACAGGGTGCCTCCATATCTTCAAAACGTTTTACAGCAGTGCTGCAAGAAGTATTTTGTGGATTAAAATGGAAAGCTAAAGGAATGAAAGTAAATGGAGATATTTGTCATTTAGATTTTGCATATGATGTATTTGTTTTTGCAAATAATACTTTAGAGCTGCAAGAAATGTTGCAGGAGTTATCAGATGAAAGTAGGAAAGTAGGACTAAAGATAAATGTTAAAAAGACTAAAGTAATGTTTAATCGATTTTCTCAAAATATGAAAGTAAAGATTGATTATGATGAGTTAGAAGAAGTTAACAGTTACAAATACATTCGTCAGATTATTAATACCAATAAAAACATAATGGATGAAATTAATCATAGTAGTGCATTTGGTAGAAATAACTTGATACTAAAAAGAAATATGCCTATGTGTTAGAAAAAGAAGCTTTTTAATAAATGTGTTTTCCCAGTTCTTACTTATGGATCTGAGACTTGGACACTTAATAGAAGAACAATACAGAGACTTCAGACTACTCAAAGAAGTATGGAGAGATGCATGTTGGGAGTAACAAGAAGACATCAAAAACACAATGTATGGGTTAGAGAACAAACAGGTGTCACTGACCTCATTAAAAAAATTAAAAGATTGAAATGGAATTGGACTGAACATATTGCTAAAAGAAATGATAATAGATGGACAATTGAAATTTTAAATTGAATTCCAAGAGATTGTAAAAGATGCAGAAAGAGACCACATGTTAGATGGATGGATGAAATAAGAAAGTGTGCCAAGTGATGTGGAGAAGAGAATCTAAAAATCAGATACAATGGATTGAACTTGGAGAGACTTTCATTCTGCAGTGGATTTATAATGATTGATGATGATGATGAAGCTGTTAAAAAACTTTTATGAAGAACTGCCAAAGATGTGATATTTCTTTTTTTGAAAAAAAAAAAGAACTTTATTTCATGTTAGAAATAATGAATTAATAACTTTAATTCATACTATCTATGTATTTTTATATATACCCATACATGTAAACATTACAAGCATACATGTGTATTTATGTATTATTGAAAATGAAGTGATTTTTTTATATAAGCCTATGATAATTTGAACATCTGAATGTTTATATATACATATATATATATATATGAATTTTATGTATATTTTTGACATTAAATTAATTTTGTATTAGGCTATATTTTTATAAATGCAAGTGTGTGCATACATTTCCATGTACACACATATGTATATCAGTCATTAATTATGCATTATAAAAATGAATTTCATTTATAGTTTATGACACTTCAAATATGTTCATAAATTGTTATACCACATACCTGTGTCTCTATAATTAGGTGTTTTATTTACTGGCAAACTTGTAAATCACAATGTGATAACTTATTTTTTATATGTTAATCAAAATCAGAAGGCTTAATTTATATGTATATCCATATTCAGAAGATCTTAATTTTCTTTTAATTGGTATTAATAAATTGATATTTCATTTTTAAAGTTATTCCAGTGAATTTACTCAATTCAAAATAGTTTTTGATTATATGTTTGCATTATATCTTTTGATCACAGTAACAGTTATAGAGCATTTGCTCTCTGAGCTGGATTCATGCATAATGGTCTGTTATATAAAAGATATTTAGTGTTTATGGACATTCAGTTGCTGATGATCCTGATTGGCACAAAGGGGATATATTTTAAGGCCTATTCACTACATTTTATTTTAATTATTTAAAAATTAAGTTTATAGTTGGCCAGTACAATAATGGTAATAAGAGTCCAGAGCATTGATGATAATCAGCATGTTTTAGTATCCCAACATTATTTTGACTTATTATTGTATTCTTATGGATTAACATTTTAGCTCATACATCCAAATTATTATTGTCTAAATAATCCATCCCAAGTTGGCAAGAGCTAAATAATTATACTCTTCAATAATAGACCCATTATAAATCCAGAAACATAATTGTCTATTGATTGTTGATCATTCATGATAATGAATAATTAATTATTCTCTGTAATGCTGGTGAACTTATAGTTACATAGTAGCATGTTGATCTCTCATTGCTCATATTTATTATTTGTAAATTTAAATTTTGTATTAACTGGAATTAATGATGAATGCCATCATTCCCGGTTCACCTCAAATTCTCTCTGTGTGTGTATATATATATATGAAGGTTTATTTAAATAGATGCTAATATTCATATGCATGTGCATTTTATAATATAAAAATATATATATTTTAATTATTTAATTAGGCTTTAAAGTATAGATTCTTATTATTTTTTTTTAATATATAACTTATTTTTTATGCATGTGCATGCAGAAAATTTTAGATTTTTATTTACCTTTAATAGGTACTTGTGTATTAGAGCTGCAGCACAGAGTATGTATTTTACCTACTACACCTGTTCACATTCATCTCAATTCACTGATAACTTTGTAATCTTTTGATGTGACCAAAATAATGTGTACATGAATCTTGTATATGACTTTGTTTGTCAAAAAAAATGTATGCACAGATCTTATATATGGTATTTTGGCAAGAATTACATAGTTATTGGGAGGTTGATACATATGTCAACAGGTACAGTAGATCTAATACATGCTCCATGTTGCAAGACTAAAAATAAGTAAAAGTAAAAAAATTGTAAAATATACAACATTAACAAAAAACTTTTGAAAACAACATTTAAAATAATTGTGACTTTCACAAATATATATGTCTTTCAACATTAACAAACAACTTTTAAGAATGACATTTAAAATAAAATTTCAATTTTAACAAGTTTCCAAAAAAAAAGTGACTTTCACAAATATGTATGACTTTCAACATTAACAAAAAAAATGTGACTTGAAAAAAAATGTGACTTTTAAAAATTAACAACTTTTAAGAATAATATTTAAAATAATATAAAAATGCAAAATTACAGTAATGAGGCCATAATCAAAAAAATAGTTTAAATCTACACCAAACAAACAGTAAACGATTTTGATTTTTAAGTAATTTGGATAAAAATACATTAACTATATTTCCATGATACTTACCATGTAATACATAACAGGAATTTATGAATTAAAATCAAACTTTTACTATTTAATCTTACCACAAAAAAATTGAGATCTGCAGTAAAAATTTTTGCTCTGAAAATGAAACTACATGATTGCAAAGTATGCTGGGATTTTCATAAAACTGCTAAGAAATGTCATTTTATTTTTATAAAGAAATTAAACCAAAAATAACCAAAAAACATATTCATTTAGTTAAGTATTGCTATAAATACATCATCATTTTTGTGTAGTCTTCTCCATATGAATTGTGCTAGGTAGAAGTCTAGTTGTTGACTTGCTGTTCCTCATTGCTGCTTATTTCATCATTTGGCAGAATTCTACAGTCTCTCAATATTTTTGGTGTGAACTTCTGTTTCTTGATTGACAATATTATATGTGTGGTTGACTTGGAACTGGTCATAAGTGGTTTCAGTCAATTCATCACTTTTATACATTTTCCAACAGTCTGAATATATGGTAGACCCCTGTTCAACATTATGTTTGATGTCTTCCATGAGAGTCTTAGACTGTCTTCAATTTTGATGATAGACATTACTCTGTTTCTTTACATATGGCACCAAACATCCACTGCTTGGGGAGAATTGGCCTGCTTGATTTTTTGCTTCTGGAAAATAGGCTATTATCAATTTCCACAATTTTGTTCACCCTTCCAATTTTTTGGTTTTACTATTGTAACAAAGCATTGGTACAAACTTTTTGCATGTTGTTATTCCTGTCAATGACTGTTTTATCTGATATTCCAAGGTCATGTTATCTCCATTTTTGAGAAGTTAGTTCTCAAGACCAACTATATATGAATCGGATTGCAGTTAGGAGAGGGATTCTTGAACCTTCCAACCTTGTTCCCTTGCAAATGCCAATGTGAGTGTTGCAATCTCAGATGTTACAATGCCATTGTTTGTCTGAGGTGTGTACATATATTCCCATATTATATATATTTGGACGCACTTTTATTGATGGCAGGATACCTTGTTCTTGGAATTATAGCACTGCATCCATTTTGCTACTTGATAATTTCCAAATATTCATCATTTTTTAAGAATACACAATGAAAAACACAATGAAAATGACAAAAAAATAACAATGAAAAAATAGCTGTTGTCAGAAACAAATCTGGACAATAATTGAAAATCTCGAAGTATTACACAAAAAGAAAGATCGCATTGATAAAAAAAAAAAAAACACATTTTGTCACATATACCCACGTATACTCACAGGGATTATTTCTTTCAATTTGACATTATTATGGCATTACACAGTAATTGTGGGTGTGAAAAGGTCTCCTATCTCCCCTACATTGCAGCTTTAATACTCAAGTACCCCTTTAATATAAATTAATTCTAGTAAATATATATATATATATTTAAACAAATTAATTCTAGTAAATATATATATATATATTTAAACATCTTGTATTCAACAATTACATTTTTTAAAATATAAAGTAAAATCTTTTGGCAGTATAAATGAAATATGGTATAATAAATAAAATTAAAAAAATATCCTTTTACTTAATGTAAATTTTAATTTCTATCTTTTTTCCCTTGGGACTTTAACTATCCTTTGTTTTCAAATTTATCAGTAAATTTATTGTAATTTCTGTAATCAGATTTTATTAAAGTTCTTCAATTTAATGTTATTCAGCTTTTGTCTCATTTAAATTAGTAACTACTTTATAAAATAGTATTTTTTTGGCTGAACAAATTACAGTAAAAATTACTTTTTTTATAAACTTTCTGTATAAGCAAAAAATTAATCAATTGTTTCTTTTAAATAGTTTAATACAAAATAAAGAATTCTATTCAAACAAATAAGCAAATGGATTTTACCTACAGTAATTTAAATAAAATTGATGTATTCTTTCTAATAATAATAAGATGCATTTATTTATATTATTTAAATAGAATTGTCTTCAAAAAAAGTATGTACAATATATATTTATTATATGTGTCAGTGAATACACCAAACTTCTTTTTAAAAAGTTGTTTTTTTATATGATTATTATAAACATAAAAATACGTCCAACGTTTCAACTATTTTATAATATAGTCTTTTTCAAGGAATACTAAAAAATAAAAAAAAAAATAACAAAATAAAAAAAAAAAATATAATAATAAATATCACATATTCCAAACAAATGCAAAAACATTAAAAATACTAAAAAATTTCTCTTTACTTTAACACCTTAATCAAATTTTTACATTTATATACCCATTCAAAAATATCCTAAAAACATATAATCAACAAACCTATTTTTTTTATTAACATTCTGCTTAATTCAGGTTTAATTTCACTAATAATTTTTTTTCCTTTATTATTCTTTCACATTATGACTTTAAACATTCTAAAGATTTTATTTGGAAAGGAAAGAATTTACATTAGTGGAATTAAACTTGAATGAAACAGAATGTTAATAAAAAAAAATAGGTTTGTTAAATAAATGTTTTTAGGGTATTTTTGGATGAGTATGTAAATGCAAAAAAAATGATTAGGTTGAGATTGTTTGAAAAGGTGTTGAAGTTAAAAAAAAAATAGTATTTTTTAATGTTTTTGCATTTATTTGGAATATGTGATATTTATTATTATATATTTGTATTTTTATTTTATTTTTTAGTGTTCCTTGAAAAAGTCTATATTATAAAATAGTCAAAACATTGGGTGCATTTTTATTTTTATTATAGTCAGATAAAAAACAAGTTTTTAAAAAGATGTTTGGTGTATTCATTTATTTATATGAAAAATTATGAACTATTTTGAAAAAAAAAATGTATAGATGATAATTTTAAATTCATTGATTTACTATTAACTTGAATATGTATATTTACTGTTTTTTTTCCTGCAAAAAGTATATTACTTTCATCTGAGCATTACACATATACATATCCCATCATCCACTATATAAATAGTATGTATAAGACTGAATTTCTCTCCCAATAGTAGATTTGTTTTATGTACTTAAATGAACTTCATCTGTAGATATACTTACCAAAATAATAAATATTTATGTCACCATGCACTTCAACTATGATAAAATCCTGCTACAGCAGTACAAGCTTCTCAGATAATACATCACTCAGTATTTATAACAACTTGATAAGGAATATCTAGACAGATACATAAAAGGATTAAAGATAATTCAATAAAAATACTGATAATTATAATAAAATTAATAAATGTTTTACTTTTTTTATTTATAATGTTAAATAACATAGGATTACGTTATTCTGATTATAGCCAGAACTAATTTTTAATTAGAATTTTTTAATCCTCTTTGATAAGGAATAATTTAAATTAACTTTTACAATTTATATACATTATATCAAAACCATTTGCTTTTTTTATACACAGTATTATTTTCTATCTATTATAACATTTATAATTCAGTTTAATTTTTGTTAAAATCATAATTAAATTAAATAATATAAATAATTTTAAGCTATCAAGAATGTTATTACTTAATATATATATATATATATATATATATTAAGTAATAAATATAATAACTATCTATTGTTATATATATATATATATATATATATATATATTAGTAACAATAGATTTTATTATATTTATATATCTAAATTGTACATATATAATTATTATTTTTATTTATAGATGTTAAATATATAAATATAAAGACTTCTTCTAATGTTCAGTAGAACCATGAATTATACTATATCTAATGACACAACTTTAATTATATGTTCTCCAAAGAAAAATGCATGCAAATAAACAAACTAAAATATAAACAAACAAACAAAAACATTAAAATTCATAAATTTTTGATATATGATAGCCATTTTTTCTTTTCTGAGCACCATATTAAATTACATATATGTTAATCTTTTTGGACTGCACCAAAATGACAGTTTTTTTTTGTTTTCATTTGTGGTAAACTTTCAACTTTAATTTTGATATTAAACAATTATTAAATATCAGATTATCATAAATATGAATTCATTTGATGAATATTTAAATAAATTCTAAACACTCCTATTTGATTTTTTCAATTATCTAAAAAATTAAATTTTAATCAAAGCAAAGCTCATTTCATCATTCAACTTTTGGGAGGAGCATATTGATTTTGCAAAATAAATAAAATCTTTAAAATATAAACAAATAATTATTAATAATTGGTAAATATATCAACTTATGCTTTAAAAGTTTGAAATGTTTCAGTAATTTTTATATTTCTATATTTTCTAACAGACTGTGAATGATATGTTATTAACAGATCGTAATTGCCATCACCATAATTTCCATGGTAACATTACTAAAAAAAATATGACTTTTATATTTAAAAATAAAATATTTCCATAGAAAATATATATGTATTAACCAATTTTTTGCTAGTTATGGCTAAAAATGTGACACTTTGATGTCAGCTTCCAAACGCTCTAAATCGGGCATTTTTAATACTACCATTAAGATTTTGCTTTACTTTTAAAGGTTAAAAAAAGTTCCATAAGATGCTGCCATCTCTTGAATTATTTTACAAATAAAAATAAATAAAGCTTATGTTGAAGGTCTAACAAAGGAAGAGCACCACCCATTCTTGATTCTGATTGGCTGTTAACTTTCTACAACAAAAAAATGGTTTTCAATAACTTTTACTGCTACAATTTCTTTCATTTCATTTCAAAAATGATAAACAAATGTTTTAGACCATTTTAAAAGTATTTTTTGACAAATTATAAATTATTTTGATAAAATATGCTAAAAATAAAATTATTTTAGAAAAATAGTTAAGACTTTAGCAAAAATTATTTACTTATCCACATCATAAAATTGGGAAAGAAATCACTGATGTCAGCAAAACTTTTTGGTTGGTGAGTAACGTTCATTTTAGATTTGCCGCTATCAAATATTTTTATAATTATAAATAAAAATTTATTTTTAAAAAAACTTTTGTTCACTTTCATAACATGACCAATTATTAATATACTTTTTACAAAAGAAACTAAAGTGAATATAATATTAAAAAATGAATATATTTTGATGCTTGAGTTTGTGAATTGATCAATTAAAAGTTTAGATTTTTACCTCACTTGGCCAATAAAATAATCAGCAAAAAAGAAGTTAACCTTTCAATGGGTTAATTCAAGTAAGAACCATGCATGTGCCTTATCTCAGCCAATTTTGGCTACACAATCATCATTTTATGCTTTTTTTTTGTAGAAAATTGCATATTTAAAATTTTAGTTCCAAAAAAATCCACATTTGGCACTAATTTAAAAAAAAAAAATCATTTTTTATTGCTGTCTATTGTTACATAGTACAGCCATTCAAGTTTTGGCTATTGCCTGCTAGGCATGGCTTACTGTCAAATTCATAAATCAAAACAAAATGTTTTATAAATGTTTTATCCTTTCATAATAGATTTTGAATGTAAATAAAATACATTTCTCACAATTTTTTATATTGATAATTAAGTTTTTACATTCATTTACTTAAATATGAACTTTGATTTGAAAATTTTTAAATTTTAGAAGAAAAATAATCAAGGGAAATAGCATAGCTTTTGACAGCTATACAAGACAAGTG
Organism: Epiperipatus broadwayi; assembly: GCA_028023455.1. NCBI lineage: Eukaryota > Metazoa > Onychophora > Udeonychophora > Euonychophora > Peripatidae > Epiperipatus > Epiperipatus broadwayi. The sequence continues at coordinate 15,781,217 of JAQFVV010006209.1, forward strand.
ACTGCTATTTGCATGTAAATGAAATACAATGTTCTAGAAATATGCAATTATTTTTGATAAATATTTTTAAGTAATTTATGATTACTTTTTACATTATATTGTTAATAAAGTACATATATTTACTAATAATGTGTGCAAATACAGATATTTATTTAAAATATTGAATTTTAGATAAGAAAAAAATGACAAAAATGAATATTCAGATATCTCAATTTCAAAGTAAAAAAAAAATTATTGCTTACTGCTGACTCTTTTTCAAATGTTTTTCTTGTATTTTTCTTCAGTTATTAACATTGTTTTTAATTTTTCATTACATTCACCAATTCAAATGTGAAATAAATTGATTTTTAGAAGCTAAATTAAAACAGTTATGTTTGTTGAGGGTTTATAATTTTTGAATAGAAGCACACTCTAAAATGTAATTGACAAATAACATTACTTCACTTTTTTATTTACTTGACCAATAAAATTAATTTCAAGGTTTTTGATAAAATGCATTGGCTAAAGAGTTAAAGATTCAATTAAAGAGAAAATCAAATGCATGTAACTGAATACATCAATACCATTAATTTATATTTTAACAACTTGCAAAATTCATCATTTTATGTGTAAGAAAGACAATTAATGTACAATTTAATTTTTTTCTGGAATAATTAAATAAGACTCATAAAATGCTGTAGTTTTTTTTTCTTTTATGTATGAACAATATTTTCACCATGGCATTTGTCTATGCATAAAAAACTTTAAACCTGATTTATTGATTCCTAAGTTATAATAAAATAAATATTCTAATTTTATTTTATATATGTAGAAATAAATACTTTTTATTTGATTATATATTAGTTTTTTCATATTATTAGTATTTTTGTGATCATTATTGATATTTTTTAGTATTTCTTTTTTAAATAAGTCTAAAGTTAAGAAATTAGTTTTTTTTAATGATATATTGAATAAAATATGTCTTCTATTTTTCATCATTCTACTTTTAACTATTTTTTCTTTTTTTTCTTCATGTGTCATAGCAGCCAGAAAGCGAACCTGCTAACCTGGGACAACTGCTTGTAAAGCAGCTGTCGCTGACTTCTCGACCACCAATGCTTGACAACTATTTTTGCTTTTTAATGTTTAAATTCACTTTACTGGTAAATCTTGTAATAGTATTCAATCTTCTACATAATTTATTTTTCAGTCTTTTTTATTTATCCCCAAGTTTTTTTGCTTATTCATTTTTTTTATATAATCTGTGCTATTTATTGTACTAACTTTTTTTTTTTTGAATAATTATTAAATGATTAAATATGCTATACCAATCACCTCTTAATATTGTTTTTTTGTTTTAGATTAGTTTTAAAAATATCCAACATTTTCTTCATTATTAAAGTTGAATGAAAGGCGTTCTAAGATATTTACCCATAAAAATTTCTTTCTCCAAATATAAAGTAATAGTTATTTAATGCCACAATAATACTAATATAAATATTTATATTTGATTTTTAAGGTAAATTCAAATTTAAATCGGTAAAAAAATCAAGTTTCAAATATATAATATAAATTTATCAAAAAAAAATAATAATACAAGTATTTAGTAAATAAAAAATACTATCTTTGATAAATGTATAATTATTAATAATGAAAAATTATTTTTTTGAGTTCGACGAGCGCTGCCATCTAAGTAGAAGTCAATAAGTAATACGCAATCTAACGCATCTTATCGTTGATGCTTTCAGTATTTAATCAGTTTTAATTTTATTCATGTTGCTTTGTTTTTCCACTAAATATAAGAACAACAAGAAAAAAAATGATTGAAAAAAATATTCTTCACATATTTACTTATGTTTACTTTTTGGTTTTAATTCAAAAGAATAATAAATTATATCTTAATTATATTTTACAATTAAAGTCTCATCTATAGATTTTTAACAATAAAACTCCAACGACATTTAATTTGATCGTTTCAAAAGCGTATTGGAATAATATATCAATTTTATAACTTTCTTAAGAATATAATAACAATAAAACTGTTGACTTTCATGAATTTATTTTTAAAAAAACTGTCTATCAACTTGTAATGCTAATATAGCTCTGGTAATTAATAAATTTATCTACAAATGAAAACATCTAATTTTGTTTTTTATCAAGCATTAAAGCTCCCACTGTTTATTCTATCAAAATATTTACTTTTTTTTTTTTTGTAAAGGAGCTAGTATTTTATAATCGTAAACAATTTATTATTGACTGAAATCCTTTATTTTTATTTTAAATAAAAATTATAATTAAATTAAAAAAAAACATGTCTTTTGGATCATTTAGATTTTAAATTAATTTTAAAATATAAATGAAGAAGTGTTTTAATATAAATTAGCAATCAATTTTTACTTTTATGAGTTCTATAATTTTTAAGTACATGAATACATTTTCAAAAACAAAAATAAGTAAGTGTTCTAGCTGTGGTTTTAATTGAACTATTATTGGATATGAAAGTTGTATATATAAAAAAGTATTTATAAATTAAGATGTTGGTGAAATTGTACTATTCTGACCATATAATGTGTTTATATAATTCATTAGAAAAGAGCAAGATGCCTAGAAAGTTGATTGTGAAAGAAAAGGATGACCAATCAATGAATAAAAAAAAACGTTACTATCTCAATGAATAATATGCTTTTGAAGAACTACAAGTTCAAATAAATAATAATTAATAAAAATGATGATGATACAACATATAATATTGCCCCTTTTATTAAATCATCATTATTTTAGTAAATTTTAGTATACCATAATATAAAATTATCCTTTATCATGAATTAAAAACGTCAGCTAATTTAATTAATAATGTTTCTTGTTAAGAATTAAGTAGGAAATAATGTCATTGCAAAATTATATTACATTTGATTACCATATTCACAATCTAAGATGAATCTGGGTCAGGTAAACTGAACTTTTCTTTTTTCTGATTGCGGACAAACTTAGAATTTTGTTTTCAAATAATTAGTTTTTAATAAATATTTTTAAAAAAGTTAAATATTTAGTTAGAGAGTAAAATTAGCACGAAAAACAAATCAAATCGTCACCATTCAGCTTTAAACCTATTAATTCTGTCTCATTTACTGTTGTTGCTCTATATAAAATAGCTTCTCAAAAGATCTTGCAATACAATGGAATATATAAATCCTAGTTTACTTCTATCATAAAAGAATAGAAATTTCATTTTTTTCCTTTATAAAAATTCAATGTAAAATCACTTAATATAGATTCTAGATTCAAAATGTTAGACACAATTTATATACAATAGAAAAAAGAGATTATTTATGTTTATAAAATTTATATCATCAATGTCTTATAAAGTCAAATGACATAGAAACAATTTTCTTTCAGTTAAAAATATCTTTTTGTTATTTATTTGTATCAAACAGAATTTAATCATAAATATTTGTTTATCAATTTCTATTATATAATTTAGAGTTTGCCTGTAAGTTTACGATGATATTTTACCTGAATTTTTGTGTTGGATTATTTACCTCATTACAATTAATTTATAAATGACTTTAGAAAAATTCAAACTATATTTAAAATTTTTAATTTATTTGTTAGGAATAGCACACAGATTAGTATATAACACAACATTTTGAGTGACTTTATATTTTTTTCTGACCAGTGCCATTACAAAGATGGGAGTTAAATCTGAGATTTTTTGGATTCATAAATACTGAATATAAAATGACTGTCTAACGAACTAAGCTATTACAGTATAAGAAACAGTTAGTAAAAATTTGTATGTACTCATAAACATATGGTGTCCTCCTAATTTCTCCAATTTTTTATGGGAAAAATTAATGAAATTTTTTCAAACATTATGAATTATCATTATTAGTTTTACTTATTCAAATTTTATGCCATTATTATGTAGTTATGTTCTTTAAATTTTTTTAAAAATCTATCTATCTATCTATCTATCTATCTATCTATCTATCTATCTATCTATCTATCTATCTATCTATCTATCTATCTATCTATCTATCTATCTATCTATCTATCTATCTATCTATCTATCTATCTATCTATCTATCTATCTATCTATCTATCTATCCATCCATCCATCCATCCATCCATCCATCCATCCATCCATCCATCCATCCATCCATCCATCCATCCATCCATCTATCTATCTATCTATCTATCTATCTATCTATCTATCTATCTATCTATCTATCTATCTACCTACCTACCTACCTACCCACACACCCACCCACCTACCTACCTACTGACCTACCTACCTACCTATCTATCTATTTATCTATCTATTGGAAAAAATATTCTTAAACTTGGAGGTAAAAAGCCAATAAACTCACCACGCTGTGGGTGCAGCCTATCTATGTTCATATACTATATGAATAATCACATAGTAATAACAGCTGCAATGACAAGAAAGTATGGAGTGGACATTAGGAATTTGCCCTGCTCAGTTCCTTTAAGGCCTCCAAGAGGAATCAAATGGTCTCCTTTCAGTTAATAACAAAAAAATTAAAAGTGTGAAGTGGAGTTGGACTAGACATATTGCTAGAAGAGATGATAATAGATGGACAATTGTAATCTTAAACTGGATTCCAAGAGATTGTAAAAGACCCAGAAAAAGACCACATGCGAGATGGATGGATGAAATACAAATGTGTGCAGGGGTGATGTGGAGAAAAGAAGCTAAAGATAGGAAAAGTTGGATTGAACTTGGAGAGCCCTTCATTCTGCAGTGGATTGATAATGGTTGATGATATATATATATATATATATATATATATATATATATATATATATATATATATATATATATATATATATATACATATAACTGTATCTAACACTATATGTAAGCAAATAATATAATAATGCAAAACCATAAACAATACATGATACTAGATTATAATGTGTTAAATTTTTTACCAAAATGCGCGTTACACAGCCAGGTGAGTGTTGCAATCTACTGACAAATTGAGCCTTCTTCAGAGTGACAAACCTCAATCTATACAGGAAAACATACTATGATACATAGTCAAACAAACCTTCCCATGGATTCCTCACTAGCAAAATATATTCAACATCTTCGCATTAAGCCTATGACAGAGAAAAAGTCTATCATGGAGATTGTGAATAGCCTCTAGAATCAAGGAGTTTTATCATCAAAGTCTCCTTTATTCTTCTTTTTAACGTCATTCTTATTCATAAATACTAACCAAAGCATTGTTAAACAATATTCTATGACCTGTATTCAATTCATGAATATTTAAAGCTGAGTTAAGATCCCTATGTTTAAGAACACCTGACTTAGTATGAACCTTAACCCTTCTCATTAAGGCTAATTGACTCTGACCTTACATAAAACTTTGGACCGACAACTCACATGGAATTTTATCTAAACAATACCAGGAATAAACCTACTATCAATAGACTGCTTTGAACTATTAAGTAATGAATTCAAATCAGAACCTTTCCTCCATGCAACCTTCATTCCACCTAACAAATGACTATTCCTATAAACCAAATTATAAATTGATGCTTTAAATGGTAAGGACATATAATCATCATCCTTACCAACAAAATTCTTATCCAAATCATGACTATAAACATTATAATTAAATACCACATTTTTAATAAAATCATGATTATAACCCAATTCTACATATTCAGCAGCAAATTGACTTCTTTGAATATCAGCATCATTATTAAAATTATTAAGCCTTCTATTGTCTAATATGTGAGCTATTAGTAATGGATGAATGTATTTGAATCTTAAATGATGAGCAAAGTCTAACACATAAACACTGTAATTTGGTTTCATAATCTTTATGTGAGCAGAAATAAATTCTGAAATGATAAAAACATATTTTTACAAAGAGCTGGATAAACTTACTTTTTAACTCTCTTGTGTTAATGTTGTTAGGAATATAGAGAAAAACTGTCAGAGGATCTGATGTGATACAGGGATAGCAGAATATAATTATTTTTTTAACACTTTATAAGTAAGATTTAATTTTTGATTTATTTCAGTTCCAAAGAAGGCAAATAAACATTTATTACTTTTTTAAAATGTTAGTAGTTTTTCATTTTATAATTTACAAATTTATCTGTATTACTTTTCCAAGTATAAATCTTTCATTTATGATCTTTAATAATGTATTTACTAATATTTATTAACTTATGAGAACTTCTTAGACTTTTATTTTTTATTTTCAACATAATTTTTCACAATGTTTTTCTAATATAACCTTTTTATTTTTTAATCATTGCCACTTTAGATTCTTTTTGAATTAATTTTCGTTTTTTTTCTTTCAAGTTTTTAACTTGTATTCTTGAAGTATAAATTTAATTTTTATAACATTGGAATAATTTTTATCCTAAAAACTAGCCTTAATAAAGTTCATTTCATCTTCTATTTTTAAATCTTATGGAAGCCACAGGATAATCTGAATTGGTGAGATAAGTGAATATAGAGCCGAATGAGAAAACAAACTCATGCAATTTTTATTATGGAGCTGCCTGCATAATGGTGGCATGATAAACACCATACTCCTATAACCACTACTACTATGCCTATAGTTTATCATTATTTTTTAATAATCTCTACTGTTATCTTTTGAAAATAAAATTTTAAAACTGCTTGCATTTTCTCCATGCTTATGTTTTTTGTCTCATTAAATATCTAATCATTTTTTTCATTTTTTTCATAATATTAACATTTAAAACTATATGACTGATTCAAGTTTTTAATTTCATACACATTATTTCTTTTATCTAAATATTAAACAATACAGTATTAGTAATATATAATAAAACTAAATCCTCAAATAGTTTATTGCTAAGTAATTTATAAGAAGTTTGAGCACTGGAAGACACATCATAATCCACCAACACTTATGAATAGTCTGTCACATTACCACTGCACTGAGCTGTGCAAGCAAATAACACATAATTTCTACAATGTGATGTCCTGTAACTTTACCTTATACAGAGTCAGAAATCTCTTAGCCACTATGTCTAGAGAAACCTGTTAGTCACTTTCCCTTCACTTTCCATTCCCCACCCTAAGTTTTCACATAATCTGCTCCATCCCATTTTTACAACATAATCTGTGTCAACTCCATGGCCTTCATATCTAAATCCCCCTTATCTTTTTCCAAACCCATCATAAAAACCAATAATCCACTTTCTGTATAATCACTTTGTTCATATTTATCCTTCCATAACTTCATTATTTGTACTCTTTCTGCTTTCAAGCATTTAATTGAATTATCAGATGCCTAATATTTTCTATGCCTTCCTTATACAATTTTCAAACTAAATCATTCATATTTCTCCATTTACATGTATATTCCTTGTTGCTAACTGTTCGAGCCTTAAACAATAAACTACCTTTTTTTGCTATTATCATAAACTAACTCACACCTAATGTTCCATTTATTTCTCTCTCTCTCTCTCTCTCTCTCTCTCTCTATATATATATATATATATAGATATATATATATAGAGTTTATATATATATATATATATATATAAACATAAACTCTTTTTACTCTTCATACTTATTCTCCATCTCTCCAACTTCCTATTCTTTATTAATGCATCTATTCTTTTAACCCACTCCTTACTGCTCTAACACTCAACAATCCTCCTAACACAATAATCTCACCTTTTGTAGAAGTGTACTGATACAGATTATTTATCCAAATCTTCTGCATACTGCATTACCTTTCTCACTTATCTTGTTGCTCCCCCTTTATTTGTAACCCAATTAAATACTATTTTGGCTGTTCTTTTATTATCCATAAACTGCAATCTACCAAGCATTTCATTTTGCTTTTGGCATTTTTTATATAAAAAAATTTGACCATCCAATTTCTCCTTGAATTGCCTCTTTTGCTATCCACACATCTGCATCTAATGCATGTCTTCCTACTTCCCTTTGTATTATTTCTAAGTATTCTAATACCCCTTTACTAACACATAATGCGTCATTGTCATATGTTAACCTTGCTACTGAAACTCCCTTCCACACAATTCTAGATACATCATACATATTTTATGAAAACGTTATTAATTTTTTAATCAATCCCTTTATTTTATTTGCTTCATTTATCAATTATTTCTCCCATTCATCCAAGCATTACCTAAGATGATTCCCAAATAATTATATCTATTTACTACAATTAACTTTATATACCCCAATAAAAATTCATTGTCTTCTCTTCCTCCAATATTAACCATCATTATATTTGATTTTTCTTCACTAAATTTAATCTTCATCTCTTTACCCACTCATGTGCATATCCTCAGCATAAGTTCCATATTTTCCCTTCTTTCTGCATAAAAATGCAAGCATTCCCAATAGTGACAGAATTTGCTTTTGAACACATAGTTCACTCACATTTTCCAGTTTTAATGAAAGCTGTCCACATTTAAATTATCTATGGTAACTAGATTGGCTTAGAATTTTAGAAACTAATAATTTATTTGTAAGTAATATACAATTTTTTCTTAATATTTGTAATATTATGTTTATAGTTAAAAGGAAGTTGCTTTGACAACAGATTGAAGTTGTTACTGATAATGAGATTATGGTTTTTAATGATTATTTATTACTAATACGATATTTTTCATTTTTTAAAAATCATTAAAACTTAAATAAAATTAATCTGATACAGTAGCAAAAAAGAAATTACATGGATATCAATTTGAAGTGATATGATTAAAAACAAAAGAAATATATGGAATATTCAATTTATAAATATTGTAAAAAAACTTTATATAACTATTATAGAACATTTCACATCTGATCAAGAGAATATTTACTTATTTATTCCAAAAGAATCGAATCTAATTTTGCATTAGGTGTGCTATCTGAAAACTAAAAATTTCGGTTCCATTGCGTTAACATGACATCCTTCAGAACTTTTTATGATTCAATTTTTTTTGTTTATTTATATATTTTAAATCTAGTGTTTCTGTCATATTTAATTATTTTATATTCGTGAAATAATATTTTTATTGATCATGCTTTAAGTGAGCTTTAAATTATTTAAAACATTAAATTATAAATTTATGTAAAAAATGAATTAAATTTTGTCAGCATGATAGTTACCATCTTTTTTAATTTTTAGTTCCAAATTACATTATTTGTATTAAAATGTTAAATTCTCTGCATTTTAAAATAAATATTAGACATTTATTTCAATAACCTCATAAATTAAATTTTTTTAAAAAAAGTCAATTATATTAAACAAATTATAATTTTTGAGATACACTAATACTTTTTATAGATTCTTAATAAAATCCATGGGGTTTCAAAAATTTATTTTTGTAATTATCACAAATACTTATTAAACACTAAAGTACATTTTATAAAAACAAATTAAAAGCTTCTAGTTCTCGCTTCATTAGAAATCTATTCATTCAGTTATTTTTATTAAAATTCAAATTTAACTAAAGTGCACTTACATAGAACATTAATTAAAATAAAATTTATGTCAAATATATATAATATATATATATAATTACACTATCTTACTTGCACATATAGGTAGGGAAGCTCTCAGAGTAAATCCTCTTATTTTCATAAACTGGTATAGATGTTAGCCTCCACACAAGAACTATGGAAGAAAAACCCCCATTTTATTTGGAAACACAGTGAAGACAAAAAGAATTTAATAGTATATGATCAATACAAAAAAGATAACACTATAAACAGTTTATAGATATTTCAGAAAATGCTATAGTAAACCTGATTTTAAAGGTTTATCATTTTCAAATTTTTATGGAAAGTTAAAAGATCAGAGGCTGCCAGGTTTAAAGACTGAATCTCCACACCTTAATGATGTGGCACATAATCGTCTTTTAAAGACACATGGACATTGTTTTCTTATATGGATTTTTTTGGGTTTTATTATGAAATCAAAAGTTAAGTCATTTAATATATATCATTTAAATTCAATTAGGAAAAATTTCCAGCTAATGGATGAATATAATACAACCACAAATCTTTGATATGTTCTGCTTTCTCTCCAGTTACTTCATTTCGTTTAGGAAATGCAGGGGTTGTTATTATGAAGACATGCCCGTTTTCTCTTTTTTAAAATTTTATATGTACACATTAAATGAAATACAGATATTTTTTTAAAGATTCACAACAAGTGCAGGATTATTTTATCAGGTTTATGGAGTAATAATTAGATCAAATATTTATATAATTATTGATCAGTAAATGAGTATCTTATTATTTTTAGTTAGAAAATAAGAAAAGTGATAATCATTTCTTAATACAATCTATTGTAGTAGATTCATAGTTTTTCACAAAACACATATAATGGATATACAAATGGAGTGGGATTCATTATAAATAAAATGTCAAAGTCTAATATTGTGAAATTGATGATATATCAGACAGAATGGAAAGATTAGTTTTTCAATAAAATGAAAAATACCAAATGCAGACAATTCATTTTTATGCCCCAATTTTATATGGATGTGAAGAATGCTTTTAATCAGACTAAACAACATTTTATAATTATGAGAGAGTTTAATGCAAGAATTTGTAAATGAGTGAAAAATAAAAATGTTGCAAATTTTGTTATAATGATAGAAATGGGAGAGAATACAAACTGTTGGAATTTTCAGAAAAAGAAACACTTTATATTATGAAATCTTTCTGTGAGAAAATTTTTAAAATGAAATGTACATAGAAGCATCCATATAATGCTGCAGTGTAATTTAATTATGTTTTTCTAACAGAAAATATGTATTTCAAAATGCTAATGTTCCTAACATGATGTGATAAACAATTATTGATATGTAAGACATGTGTTAATGCAAAACTAGAGCAAAATTTATTAACAAAAGAAGAATTAATATTCTACACAGTTTGCAATTATTTTTAAATAACAGATATTAAACATGGTTTAGATTTTAATGATCTCAATAAGAACATAACTGATATATTTTAAATTACAAGTACCAAACTTAGTCCATCTACAGTCTTCATAGCATCCACTCTGGAAATCTACAGTGATGACTATCGTTAATCACTTATTCAACTAAAGATTGTCTTCAGCCCAGATATAAACTTTAAATCTCAGTTAAAGATTAAAATATCTGATTTTTTTTATTTTAAGCACACACATGGAGTTATTCACACTTCTCTGCCTCATGAGTAATATTTTTATAAATATATTAAAAAGTTTCCACAATGCCAACCATTCTTTTCAAATCATATGAATGAAAATACAATAAAAGACAAATGACCCTATTAAAAATTGATACAACAATAACTGGTACAAAAAGCAGCAATTTATCAGGAAATTTTTTACTGAGACAAGATAATGTATGAAAATATATAAAAATGATCAGTTTAAAAAAAATTGAATATATAGAGTTTTATAAAATGGTACAAAAAAAAATCTATAATGATATAAGAAATTATAACTGTGAATCAGTAAAGAAAGCTATATAAGTGAATAAAAATCTCAAAAGTGTAAAACAATTGGTAGAATAGTTATTTTTGCAATATTAAGTAAAGATAGATTTATTATCAAAAAACAGGATGACATAATAAAATGTGTAATTGCTCTATAAAGAATTATATAACAATAAGGAATATAAAACAAAATACTCCTACAATTAATTAATGCATCTTCTAATTTTCAGGATTTTAAATAAAGAAGTGAGACATGAAATTAAATCTCTGAAAAAGATAAAAGTTTCACAAAATAATAAAATTATATATTAAAAGTTGGTAAGGAAATATAAAAATAATTGGACCATTAAATATCAAATGTGTAAATAATAGAGATGTACCAGATAATTGGAAGAATGTATATTAATATTTAAAAAAGATGATAAAGAATTTATTACAAATTAAAGACTTATCAGACTTTTATTAATTTTATATAAAATGTTTACCTGGTATTTATAACTTGTTTATAGTAAACTTCAGATAGTAACTAATTAAAAGACCAAACAAATTTAAAAGTGTTTTTAGTACAGTGGATCACATTCAAATATTGAGAGAAGTTATCAAAAAGACTAATGACTATGACTTGCCATTATGCTTTGAGTTTGTATGTTATGAAAAGGCATTTGATTTTATAAGAATTTCAATGGTGATCAAAGCAGTGAATCATCAAGAGATATACTCAGGATATTATATTCTGAAGAATATTTATCAAAATGCATCAGTAACTAGATTGCATGTTATTACCAAAAGGATAAACATTAAGAAGAGAATATGACATAGTAGTTTCATATTTCCAAAACCTTCTTCAGCACTTTTACAAGAATATATTGCTTCATAGCTTCAGGAAATGTTGCAAGAATAACAGATGAAATTTAAGAAAATAATAGCACAGGTAAATGTTAAAAAGACTAAAAGAATGTTGAATGGATTTGCTCAGAAAAAGTAGATTGATAATCACAAATTAGAAAAAGTTAATAATTTCAAATAGCTTGGTTAAATTATTATTATATGTAGAAACTTGGATGGATTTACTTTGGTAAATATAACTCAACATAAAAGGAAATATGCTTGTGTGTTCAAAAATAAAGATCCTTAATAGATAACATTTTACCAGTTCTTACTTTCGAAACTGAGATTTTGGACATTTAACAGAAAAGTAATACAGTCTTCACATTATTCAACAAAGTATGAATAGGTATCAATAAGGATGGAAAATAAAATACATTGTGAAAAAACAAATAAGTTATCACTGATATCATTGAAAAAATAAGAGAAATAGAGTTGGATTGTAAATATAACAATGAGAGATGAAATGATGAACAGTAATTGGGTTCTAAAAGATTATGAAAGACTTAGAAGAAAATCATATGTGATATGAATGGATGAAAGAAGAAAGTTTTATGGTGTGATGTGGAAAAGAGAGGCTAAACATCAAAGAAACTGGACTGAACTTGGAGAGACTTTTATCATGCAGTAGATTGATAAATGTTAAAAATAATGAGCAATTACAGTATTTGTATATATTAAACATTCTATTTATTATTTATAATATAGAAAATAATGAAAAATATTTGATATCAATTTTTAAGAAGTAAAATGAAATTCATAATCAAAGTATACACAATATTTTTTTTTCTTTTCCATATGTCAAAGCATCAGCTGGGAAGCAAACCTGTGGTTTGTGACACTGTCTGCAAGCATCTGCTTGCTTGCAAGATAACTGCATTGACTTCTCGGCTACCAACGCTTGACTGCAATATGTTTTACTATCTCTGTATATAGATTTTATAGGCTTTATAAAATAATGTGAATTTCCTTGAGAATTTTCAAATTATATATAAATTTTCAGTTTTATTTTAATCAATATCATCATGCTATATGGGTCCATTAATTATTCAAGCTTACATAATTGTATAAAGAGAAGTGCTTTTAGAATTATGTGAATAAACATATGAGAAAGTCATGTAATAATATTGTTGGTATTAACTTATAAATTATTAATTTCAAGTATTACAAAATAGCTATGACATCATAAGCTTTTAAAATTGCAAATAAATATATAATATTATTTTTAAGTGAAATATTGTTTACATTATTTATTTCAAGGCATGTCTTCATTTGTCTCCGTTCTATTATAATTATGTTCAGAATATTTAATTAGTAATATCTCCTTTTGACATGGAAAATAAATAATATTATTTAAATAAAACAATGAGAGACATCATATTTCAAGGCTTCTTTTCATTTACACTTTTAACATTTTAAAATAATCCTTGAAGATTTCTTGAAAATTTCATTTTTTTTTAAATATTAAAAGAAAAAGGAAATTCTGAACATGACTGCGAAATCAATCAAAAATATATTTTTTTAAAAAAGCATAAAAATATGGTGTTTATTCCTGTTTATTTAAATAGAAAGATGCTTTTAATAATTACAAATTACTATGTAATATTTTTTTTTTTGCAGCCTACTATGTATAAGTATTTATACGGAATAATAAAATATTTTTTGAGAGATAAAAAGATGATTTATCTTTGGTTTTGTAAAGTTTACTTTTATTATAAATTTGTCAGAATATGGGTTTATGATGAATTTACTGTTTTGTTACTAATGGATTGATTTTCCATTCATGGCTCTATAATGTAGGATTTTACATTATGCTATTATTTTATTCAATTTTATGATTTTTATGCTATATCTTTTTTCTCTTCCAACATATATTTTTTAGTTATTTATACCATGTAGTTTATATAAAAGCAGCGTTGTTGGAAAATGTATCTTGACTTGATAGTAAATAAAAAAAGTTTTTTTTTCATTTTTTAGCTTTTTACGTTTTTGGATGCAGTTGTGAAAAACTTAATAAAATTAATGAAGTTTTTATAATTATAAAAACAATAACCACATTTATTCTTCATCTAACTATTACAAGATAATTAAAAATGTCACTTTTTTTTAACGAAAGTTGATTTCCTAAATAAAAATTAAAGATCGAGAAACATTGATTTTATGATGACAACAAACCAAAATATGAAAATTAAATGTGTCCACGCATACCAAATTAGAGTTTTATTCTTTTTATTGGACATCTTTGATGCTATATATTTTATAGAAAAACGTTTTAAAAGATTTGAAGATGCTTAATTGAAGCCTTTAAATTCTTTTCAAGTTCTTTTGAATTTAATTTTTTAAATTTTATACTTTGTTAAATTACAGTTCTCCACTGTAATCTATTATCAGCAATATTCTCTTAAAAGCCATTCACCCCTGCACTGATTGGAGCGTCTTTAAAATAATCAATAGAATATAAATAAGGTCTACTTCTCCCATAAAAAGTTCAATATACCATATTTTATGCAAACATTGTCACCAATTAATAGTTTTTGATTGAATTTTAAATATCTAATCTAATGAAATTTTATTCTTATAATAATAGATTCAATATTAAATTTTAGAAACCTCAACTGAAATCAATAATCTCATTAAAAACATTTAATATACTGATTTCTATCAGTATCTATTTATCATATTTTTCATCTTATTATATGAGGGGGACCCAAAAATAATGGGAATCGTTGTCTGGTTTGATGCTTGTTACATACATTTTGCAGGAACCAAATGACATCCCTATGTGAAATCATGGTACTACATAGCATATTTATTTGTAAAGTGAATTTCACATTTTGTCAATTTTTTTGTAATGGCTGAAATGTTCAAACAATGTGGAATTCTAGTTCAATTACAGAAAACAGCAAGAAAACAAGTTGCAATGCTTAAAACATTATAAGCATAATGATCTTGTAAAAACACAAGTTTATGAATGGTTTAATTGAAATGTTAAATTTACCACATCCCTAAAAAGCATCACCAGTGAAGTCCAAAGTCAAAACAATGCTGATTTTTTTTGACACAAATGACATTTCTCTCTCAAATTTAGTTCATAACATTTAGACATTTTATCTGCAAGTTTTGAAACATTTATGTGATGTGGTGAAATATAAACATCCCATTTTGTGGCAAAGAAAACAGTGCAAGCTCAACCTCAACAAAGTGTCATCTCTCAAAGACTATCTCATTTTGTGAAATTTTTATTTAATCTCTTGAATGAAATAATGTCTCATTTTTTTACTGGCTTAGAATGAGGGGAGGGGATGACAGAGGTGTTAAAATGCATCATTTTGCAAGTGTTTCTGTACCACTTCTAAAAATGATAAACAGATTTAGACTGGTGCATTGCATTAAATAGATTATACTTTTCAAGGTGATTTAATTTGCAACACTTAAAAATAAATAACACAATTTTTTATTGCAAAATTCCAGTTATTTTTGGGTCCCATCTCATATATTATGAGAGAAAGTTTGAAATATACACGTCATAATTATCATATTGTTACTTATTACATTTTTTTAAATTTATATGATTAAATAAATAATTTATTTTTATAGATATTTTATATCTATTCAAGTATGTTTGTGAGTAATCTAATAAAATATTACATGACTGTCATATGATTCCAGATTATATATTGCTGTTTTAGCAATATACATTTTTCTTTTACCATCTCGATTCCACTTACTGTAAATTTTAGTAATTAATAGATGCCAGATAATAATAAATCCCTATTCTGTGCTATTCTATCCACTATTTAGACTAATTTTAAATTTATGGCCTTTATCAATAAGAAGCTTTGGATTTTGGAGCAGTAAATGGTGATTGCTAGAGGAAGGTGAATGAGATCCCAAATATCTAGATGCAGTGTTCCAAGATTAAAGGCTCTTCCATAACAAAAATTATAATACAATTAGTCTGAAGACCTTGTGTAGGATAGCACGAATGGACAAGTGGTTTAATGATGGTGAAGGAAATATATATGTGATTATTTTATCACATATAGTTTGAAGATATGCTCCAGGATTTTGAACAAAATATTAAAGCTCATAGAATAAAATCTCAATACAAAATCAGCCCATTTAGGATACTATATGGTGACATCATTATGGGATAATTAAAGCCTTTCTAAAAACAAACTTTAATCTGATAGCGCTTAAGAACTCTCTCTATACAATTAAATGCTTTGTAGTTATATATTTGGCATGAGATACAAATGAAGGGATACCTTAAAAAATCTATATCATAAAAAAGACTGCATAACATGTTTATTGTTCTTCAGCATAAGTATCAACCTGCCTTGCAATATTTATAATTTATTTTGAATCAATTTAAGCTTTAAAAACAACAAGTATTCAATTGCAGTATTTAAATAAAAAGTCAGGCTATATTTTTGGTGAGATCATTCAGATATTTAAATGTCTATTTTCCGTGACAATTGGATATTTTTTACAATACACAAACACATACACATTCACACACTTATATAATGAAAATAATCAGTTTTTTTTATTAGTTGTATAGTTTATGAGATTATAGAGTGCTACAAGGTGATTTGATAGTTACATATTTTTTTTAGTATTATGCTTAATCATTGCTCACACACATGTGTATATATATATATATATAATAAAAACACAGAATTACTTCTTTATAAAACTACTTTAATATTTCAACCAGCAGACTGGTTTTCATCAGAAAGCAAAATGGCTGCTTCCAAGATTTAAGTGCTAAAATATTACAGACAGTTATGTATCAGATAACAAAACTAAATCCTATAGGCTAAAAATCTTTAAAAATTTTGTATAAATATATATATATATATTTACAAAACTTTGTGTAAAAAATATTAAAAAATTTCTTTCACAAAAAACTTATTGTAAAAAACTAAAACCATACATACATTATTATTATATATTAAAATATATCAAAAAACAATAAAAATATATTATTACATATGTACACACCAAAAAAAACTGTATATATATATTATACTATATGTATTTTACTAAATACATATTTATCTTGTACATATATATTTTTATATATATTCCACATCGTGCTAGTCCACCTATAAAATAATTATTTAGAAAATAGAAAAATATTTAGGAAATAAAAAAAACAAATCCCTAGGAAACCAGGTTATATATATATATATATATATTGTAAATATCGATAAATCTATCTATATTTTAAAAATCATTTGTTGTTATTAAAAAAAAATCTCTTTGATTTGATGTTTATATATAGAATATTATTATTGTTTATGGTTATTAGATATAGTTGTTTGGATTTATTATTTTATTTATTTGTGATGGTACATCGCTGTGAATATTTAATTATTATAGATAAATAAAGACATATAAATTGATTGATTATAAAAAAGATTATTTTATTTGTAGTGATTATTAAAAAAATGCAATGTTATTATTTATGTATATATATATATATATTTAAAGCTGTCAAATAAATTTTCGATTTAATATTTTTTATATGATTGGTATTTTTATTTTTTTTTGAATGTTAATTGTTTAAAAGAAAACATATGTAACAATGGTTTTCAAAAACTGTGTGTTCAGTGGCATGTGGAACAACAGCAACAACAAAAGTGGCCATTATTATTAGGATAGGTATTAAAAAAACTGAAGGATAAAATTTAGTTGTACTTTGTTTATTTGAAATTGCCATTCTTAAAAATGATTGATAAGATAAATTTCTATAGTAAACACATAAACCATGACTGGGTAATATATATATATATATCACAGCCAGGACTGCGCCATTTCTTTTTATTTATTCCAAAGCAGTTTAAAAAAAAACTAAGCAAATTTCAGCACATGAATTTCACCGAGTCTGAAGCCGAAATTTGATATAGCTATCTGGAATCTATAATGGTCAATCTAATAATAATCTGGAAGTAACTAAAATTAGTTAGTATATTGGATTCAACATGTTAATTATTTTTTTTTACAAGGAGAGAAATTTTTTAAAAAAGAAATATATATGAGCATTTGGAAACCGATACGTTTTCTAATGTGGTATTTCTTCAATTTAACTTTAGATAGAATGCATTCTAATATTAAACAAATATAAAGGAATAAAACAATGGAACAAGTTGACTTTTGAAAAAAAAAAAACAAGTTGAACTTTGAAAGGTAATAATAATTTTATTAATATAAATGATATATATATATATTTGAGATCAATATTTTTTTACTTTTATTTTTAATTATAAAAATAAAACATTTTTATAAATATCATTCTATTCAATTCAAGCGTCTTGTTTTCTAAAAACAACAAACATTTAACAGGTATCAAAATTAACTCTTAAGTAATTTAAATCTTAAAGTATAGCTCATAAGTTTGGGTTGCATATGGGTTGTTATATGTATATTTTAATAAGTAAAATTTATATATGCAAATTTTATTATAAATTTTTTTTTATTATTTATTTATCTATTTTCATTTTTCTTTAACTTCATATAATAATTCTTATGCAAACCTAAACAATAATTTATATATTTGCTGTATATAATATGTTTTTTTTTTTGTAATGTTGAATATTTGAAAAATATAAATATGGATTTGTGTTTATATTAATGCATACTTGTTGAGCACAAATATGTCTTTATCTATTTAGTATATATACTTATTGCAAGTATATATGTATATTTTTTTTTGTATTTGGGTTTGTATTTAAAAACTATTTAATATACTGATACTACCTAAAATTAAACCATAATATAGAAATAAAGGATGTACTATTTGTTTTATAAGTAATGCCTTTGTCATTTATTTGGAAGTGTATTAATATTTTATTCTTATTTTTTTTTTAGTGCCAGAGTCATTATGAAATTAATTGAATTCACAATTTAATGGAGAATAACTTTGTATTTCATTTATTGTTTAGTCTTTAGGTCACTTACACATATTATTGTTCATTGATATCTTTAGATATACACAAGCTTACTTATTGGATGTGTATATTAGTTTCAATAGAATTCTCTTTATTTCTAATATATATTTTGTTAGTTAGTCATATCAACCTTGAGAATAAATTATAATAATAGATCTCATTGCTCTGTATGATTTTAGATTTATTTCTGGTATAAGCTAGTTGGAAGGGCATATGAACAATTTATTTAAATATAACTGGGATAATTTTATCTTTCTTCATTTAAATTATACAATCTATTATATTAAGCTTTCTCAACAATTAGATTCATTTAGATTACATATATTCCATTACATTTATCATCCAATGTTTGAAGCATTATTTTCTTCTCATATATTGACATTCCATTACATTTGATGTATAATATGTTTGTATATATATATATATATATATATATATATATATATATATATATATATATATATATATATATATATATATATATATATATATTGTACCCTTACTTCTCGATGTATAATATAGTTTGAAATACAACTAGCTCAATTAAATTATAATACCTGATTAATATTTGCATATCTATTTTTAATTTACTTTTATACTATCATATTCTAATTAAATTTATTATCAATTATCAAAATTAATATAGTTCTATAATATGTACTAATTAAATAAGTATTTATCAAAATCATGAGACTGTGAAGTAAAGTTACAAAGCAATAAGTAGATTTACATTGAATCAATATCTCCCAAGACATTGTCTCAATGGCATAAGAATACTATTACCTCCTTATTAACTTACTACTACATTTGCAGCATTCTTATGGCTTTTAAATAAAATAAATGATCTTTAATAATAATAAAGAAAATAAATCTCAACTTTTAATTTAAATATAATTAAATAATCTCAGGCTCTTCTAATTATCTTAAAGTAATGATAACCCATGTAAATAAGTATGATAAGGGATTTTATATCAAACCTAAATACACCTAACTTATTCTAATAATAATATACAATACTAGTCTTAGAGTATAACTTAATTTTATCTATTTCTGTTATATCATCAATTATTAAATAAATAATCATATGTATATCCTTTATTTTCATATAGTATCTTTATTTTAGAATAGATCAAAATCTTATAATTCAAGAATCTGTGGCAATAAATAATATTGTACTCTTATAATATGCATTCTAATTACCCTATGACCATAATAATATTATATGTTAATATCAATCAATTCTTATAAAATGATATCAAGAAAATATTGTGTTTATTTCTAAATAATAATAATAAATTCATACTGTGCAAATATTATGTTTGTTCAAATTATCTGTTGTCAAATGCTGTGGTGTAAAATAATGAACTCGACACACTTTTAAAACAAATTAAACAAATTTATTTACATTAACTTTAACCATGAATTTATTTACAATATTTACAGTTTAAAATTATGAAAACAAAGAAGAATAAAAAAAATAATAATACAATATGTTTCCACCATTATTAATTCATATTCCTAATAAGTAATTATACATTCTTTTAATGCTGTACTAATAACATTGAAGTATACTTTTAAAACTTAGACTTTAAATAAATATCAGTGAACTTCAATTATTACACAGAAAAATTTATGTAAACAATATTTATGTAGCATATGTAAACAATTAAACTTTACTAATTAAATTGCTACATCACTTAAGTATTACTGCTACTTATTTCATCATGTACTAGTATGTGTTTATTTTACTATCAGCATTACTCTAATAGCATAATATAGAAACTAATGTATCTTTGTAATGTAATAACAATAATTGATTATAATTTATATTTCATTTAATGCAATTCATGCTACATGTTTTATCAAATATGCATTACATATATGTACTGTTAAATAATAATATTTAAATTATTCATTAATTTCAAATTCATAAAATATTATATTAGATAAATTCTATGATTCTTTTCTATGTGAAATTATTACCCTACTTTATGTGTTATTCTACTCCTTCTTAATAACTTTCTATCTACAAAAACATCCTCTAAAACTTATTTAAACTTTCCGGAAAATAATCATCAATCTTAAATAAAAATTAATTATCCAAATTATTTATACTTCATCATCTATACTCGGTAAATCTTCAATCCAAACATAAACTTCTACATCAACTTAATTTAATTTATCCAATAAAACAAAAATAAAATATAGACTTTGAGATCTCTTCCTAACTTGCAATAAAAATAATTACTTATAAATCATAAATATAATTCTAGTATTATAACATAAAAAAAAAAAAAAATATTAAAATTTATTTACGAAAGAATCATATAATTATTTCTAAGCTTCTTATGTAATGTTATATTATATTCATATCATAAATTCAAATTATGCATATTTAAACAAAACTGTCACTGCCAATATAATGTGTGTGTATTTTTTAAAATATTTATACATTCATTCAACAAAAACATATCATTTGGTTAATCTAAAGAAAAACATATTAAATACATCAAAATTATTATTATTATACAATTTTTTACCATAAGCAATGATTTAATGTACAGTCCATCTTCCAATATTCTTCGGAACTACAGCTTCATAAAATAAATCACATTTACTCTCACAATCATTCTTTAACATATTACGTGTTATATTAATTATAAGATAAACTTATGCAATTAATTATTATATTATTTTTAGTTATTATTTTAAGAAATGTACCTATCTTATTTTTAATAGAGCAATAATATTTAAATTTTATGTTAGATAAATAAACAGAATTCATATTACGTAACTCCAGCGATGTCTTCTTTTTCACCATAATAGTTCTTTAATCCTAGGTACACATTCACTAAAACACCATTTCCGTTTTCCAGTCTATCACGTGGTTTTTTTAAAAGTTTATAAAATGATAACGTTCTTTTAAAATAAAATAAAAGTTCCCCACAAGAAAAATAAAATAAAATTAAAATAGTTTATAGGATCCTGATTTAGTTCTTTCCAGAATATTATGCAAAAGTTATTATTTTAACTTAGTTTATAGTTAATAAAATTATCATTTAATTATTTTAATTGACTTGGACATCCACATATTACTTGCGCATTTCTTAACAAAATATCCAGGTAAGAATAAGCTTCTTCATCTAAAACGACCAGCGTTTAAATTATTTTAATATAATAATTTTATTATATTAAGATTTTTAATTAATTATATTTTTAATTTATTTGCCTTTTAAAATTGTCAACATTCAATCTTTTAAACATAAAGACTTAACAAGGCAAGTATTTATAAAAACTACTTTTATTTCTAATATCTTTACTTAAGATATATATTTAAGTTTATAGCTTGCAAAAATACTTTCTTCATAAAGAAGTATTTTATTCTTTAAAATATCTATTTTCTAATAGTCAATAGCAATTAGCTTTTAAAATTATATATTGTCCAAAATACTACTTTTCTCCATCTCGTAACTTTCTGAACTAATCCAGCGTTTGTCATATTTCTAGTATAAAGTTTCCGATATATTTTCACTATATATGATGTTTCCATGACCATTTGCTTGTAAATTGAGCTTCAATATAGAGACGATTGATAAGGAAAAATTAAATTAACACTGCATATCTATCATTTAACACTTTTATAAATTATTTACAATGACACTCTTATAATTTTAAAATTGATTTTGAGAGCGTCTATCAAATTTACTTTGCTATTTTTAATAACACAATTAACTTGAAAATTCAATCACAGAGTCCCCTCCTAACAATTGAACTAAGCTTTTATACCGGAAGAAACTTCCCATTTGATTGGTACATTTAAACAATCAACTTGCTGGCTTATTTACATATTTACCAACAACACAAAATTTAAAATAAATAATGACTTATTTAATATTTAATATTTATTACATTATTAAATTTTTTAAAATAATCCTTATCGTTTATTTAAATCCACTAAACATTTTTAAAAATATTCTTATTTACTTGATTTTTACTTTATATCACTTTTATAAGATTATTTAAAATAAACTAAGTCTTTTTTATACGTTATATTTTTAAAGCAATACTTTTAAAAATCAGATTTAATATTCTACATTGATTTATCTTTATTTTATTTCGTGATAGCTTACGTATTATTTATAAATTTTATAACATGATTTTTAAAATAGTTATGCAACTTTATTAGATAACTTCCAAGCATGTGTGTGCGTATCTAACTAACATCTGTTTTTTTACAACAAAAGAAACGCTTCTCATAATCTAAAAATAACTAACAATTGCATTTTTAAAATAAATATTTTTAAAATAAATAAGATAATATAACAGATTTTAAATTAATAATTCGATATTATTGAAATCAAATATTAATCTTCTATTTAAGTATTTATAATAATTAAAAAAAATATTTATATTCTTTTATAACATTATCTTATCAACAATAAATATATGCATTTAATCTTAACTTGTCTTTTAAACACTTTTAGTTTTAAATACCTACTTATTAAATATATTAATGCAGTATTAACTATGTCCAGTTTTTCCAACCATATATTATAATAATCATCATTAAAATGTCTCTCTCAATTTCAGCACAATTTCACATATCAAATACTCATAGATTGCTTTAATTAAACTTTTTGAAATATTACCATAAGCAAAATTAACATCACATATTCCAATATATCTTAAATTTAAAATTTTTAACAGATTAGCACAAAAATTAGATGGTGACCCATACAAAAGGGCACAATATATATATTGTCCATTACATTTGGCACCATAAACTGTGGGGACCAGTTAATTGATGATTGGTATAATGGAGTAAAAGTCTACGTTCCATTACATTTGGCACCCAACATGGGGCTCCAAATAAGCTAATTAGGGCTTGAAATACACCACATATGTATAGTTTAAAGAAAGAGATGCATTTTTGTGTATGTAATTTTTTATATATATAAATATTTTGGCCTTATGTGTAGATAGTGTTGGTTACTGTTATTGAATTTTTTTATGATGAGAGATAAATACAGTCATGAAACAGCTTAGTTTCAATTTAAAAATTATATTGATGGCATTAAATTATAGAGTAATAATTTTGTCCATATTTGAAAAATTTGTGTTTTAGAAAATCTATAATTTTGAAGGTTGGATTGGATATTTGATTGTTGGAGTTTGGTTGTTTCTATTGCAAGTATTGATGTTGGATGGGAAATTTTTGTCATTGTCTTGAGGGTATGATGTATTCATGTCACTTGTGACTGATTGATCTCATTCACTGCTCCAACACAAATTGTGATGTTAGTTATTATTTATCATGAAGCAGTTAACAGTAGTCCTGCCATGATTTTACCTCTAAGACTCCAGAGAGAGTAAGGTATAGTTTTTTTGATATATGTATAATATTTGCCTCTAAGACTCACAAAGATGATCAACATCATATTTTATAAATAATAGCCCCTAAGACTTAGATGTAAGCAAGGCAGTGCAATGGTGTTTGTAGAAAACTATTATGGGTTGTATTAGCTTAGAAAGACTGAAATGTGATGACCATTTGAGTGATCATGGAACATTGTATGCTTTAAGAGCAGTGATTGAATTCTTTTATCTATATCAAAATTGTGAAATGATAATCATTTTTTTGGCTATCAGTATCTGTCAGATCTTTAGAGGAATGGATGAGTATGTAACCTAAATATATATAGCACCAAACTTTGGGGCTCGGTTAATTGATTATTCTTGATGACAAATAATCTATTACATTGATTATGAATTAGGGTTTGAAAAACAATCATATCAATATTTTATTTTCCATTATAAGTGACCTTTAAACCTGAAGTTCAATTAGTGAATGTTTGTTGATGACAAATTACATTAGTACAATTTTAGTAAAATAATGTTTTGGGCACTAGAGTAAATAGTTAGTGGAGTTGATTTTTTTATGTATATGAAATGGTATTAAGTTTTAAGTTCCAGAATATTTATAGGTATCAATTTAATAATTTTATGCTTAACTACCATTATCTTGAGTGAGAAAGTTGTCTCACAATATTATTGAATTTTAGTTTATTTTAAGGCATGTGAACATTTTATTATATTTTAAATATTTTGAAGTTACATTGAATTTGGTATGAAATTTCTAGATTCCAATATTGTATAAGTGTAGAATCTTTATTATCATTATATATAAATAAATGTTAGCTAGTGATCTCAGTTGTTACTCTCTCTATATATATATTTAGAGAAATTTGTTGATGTTATGGTGATGGATGAGCCTTTTTATAAGCCAAGAAGTTCATGAGTTCAAACAACTGAAATTTATATTATTGGCTAGCTATTATGTATAATAAAATTAAAAAGGCTTGTACTTTGCTTAGTTGAGTAATTGCTTGTTGGGATGATAATTGAAGATGGTGAGCCCTTGATCTGTGATAATTACTACATAGAAATATATATATATATATATATATATATATATATAAGATATATATATATATATATATATATATATATATATATATATCTTAGATTTTTTTATATGAGTATATAATATTACAGTACTAGTAATAATGGATAATAGTAATGAAATGCCAGTTAGTGGTAATTTTGATGTAAGGAATTTAATAGATATACTGGAGGCTATGATAAAAACCAATTATGAGAAACTAGAGTCTAGATTAAATACCAATTATGATGAACTTTCCTCTAGATTAAAAACAAATTCTGATGAACTTTCCCAGAAACTAGAGTCTAGATTAAAAAGAAATTCTGATGAATTTTCCGAGAAACTAGAATCTGGTTTAAAAACCAGCTCTGATGAACTTAAAGCTGAGATGAAAACCAACTCTGAGAAACTAGGGTCTAGATTAAATACCAACACTAATGAACTTAGAGCTGAGATGAAAACCAATTCTGATGAACTTTCTAGGGGATTAAAAGTTGAATTAAAAGTGCTGGTAGATGATAGTGTTAGGAGGTTAGAGATAAAATTTGAGGAAAAATGGAAAAATACAGAGAAGAGACAATGGTTGCAGCTCATTCTTTGAAAGCAAAATTCGAAGAAATAAGTAGTGAAATGAAGGAAGAAAATCAAGGAATTATAGCCAGATTTGAAGAGTCTAAGAAAGAGCATGGGGAATTTGAGAAAAGGATTATTAATGATATCAAAGTATTGTGGGATAAATTCCAAGCATCGAAAATTGATAATAAATCTTCATTTAAAAATATTTATACAATTATCTCTGCTGAAGTTAAAGTTGCTGTGGGATTGCAACAAGAGGAACAGCTGATTGATGTTAATAAATTACAGGATATAAATGAACAGATTAATGTAGTAAGTGATGTTACTTCTAATTGTATACAGGAAATAAATGTTAAACTGGATCAAATTCAAGGAAAATTATGACCCTTTCAGAATATATGAATAATAGTGGAATTGAAGCCTGTAAAAATTATGAAATAGAGGTACGAAAGGATGTTTCAGAGATAGGTGTAAAAGTTGAATAGATAAAAAACATTATGTTAGATAATTGTGAATGTATATCAAATTTACAAAATAAATGGAGAGAATATGAAGTAGAGATAGGCCGAAATAAAATTAAAATGGAATTTATTAGAGAAATCTTTAATCATAATATAAATATGAGGAAAATTAAAGTGAAATTTAAAAGGATAAGTAAGGAAAAGATTAAGATAGATTTTTTTAAAGAAAATATAAACAAAGAAAAAGATATTGGAAAAGCCAAAGTTAGACTTAAAGTTATAGAGGGAATGATAAATAATATTAATTTTCTTAGAGAGAATGTTGACAAGGAAAGAGATGTTGGGAAAGCAAAGGTAAAATTTAAATGAATGAGTAAAAAGATATCTGATCTGAATCTTGGTAGAAGGATGATTGATGAGGAAAAAGAAATTGGCAAAGCCAAAATTACACTTAAAATAATACGTGATGATGTGATTAGTAAAGATTTTCTTTGATAAAATATAGCTAAGGAAAGAGATTTAAATAAACCTAAAATCAAACTGAAAAGAATTCATATAGAACAGGATAATATTAATGCTGTAAAACAAAATGATTTTTAGAAGTTCTTTAATGTTGAAGTTGTATCACATCAATCTGATTTGCGATTTTTTAAGGATTATTTAGAAAGTTTGAATGGATACCATTCAAAATTGCCCAGAGAATTGTTTTCAATTGAACATAGAACAAGTGAAGTAAAACAAAGACTTACTCAAGTCAATGATATTTATCAGGATAGTCAAATGAAAGGTAATAGATTATCTGATAAAATAGCAACTGTTATTGATAAAATTAAAAATTATGTTAGTGCTTATGATCAAGTTAGTATTTATGTAAAGGATATAGAGGCAGAATCTAGGGAGATTATAGCAAAATCTATAGAAGCTGATTCCAAAATTATTCAAAAGCCATTGAATTATACTAAATCATTATATGGAAATCATGTAAATCGAAGCAAATTTCTTGACAGAGCTCAACAAACTGGAAATTCTTTCAGTGAAGAATTAAAAGACACTTCTGATCATTCTTTATTTAAAGAGAATTTGGACCAAGATCTAAATGATCTGAAAGATAGATATGAACAAATGAATGTGGTTATTAGTAAGAAAAGTAATATTCTTCAAACCATGTTAGTCCTCAGAAAGATTACAAATTTGAGAAGTTTTTCAATATCTCATAATTAATTAGTTATTTGCAAAGACATTTTTTTTAGTTGGATTAGGGGGTATTGTAAATATCGATAAATCTATCTATATTTTAAAAATCATTTGTTGTTATTAAAAAAAAATCTCTTTGATTTGATGTTTATATATAGAATACTATTATTGTTTATGGTTATTAGATATAGTTGTTTGGATTTATTATTTTATTTATTTGTGATGGTACATCGTTGTGAATATTTAATTATTAAAGATAAATAAAGACATATAAATTGATTGATTATAAAAAATATTATTTTATTTGTAATGATTATTAAAAAATGCAATGTTCATGTATATATATATATATATTTAAAGCTGTCAAATAAATTTTCGATTTAATATTATTTATATGATTGGTATTTTTTTTTTTGAATGTTAATTGTTTAAAAGAAAACATATGTAACAATGGTTTTCAAAAACTGTGCATTCAGTGGCATGTGGAACAACAGCAACAACAAAAGGGGCCATTATTATTAGGATAGGTATTAAAAAAAACTGAAGAATAAAATTTAGTTGTACTTTGTTTATTTGAAATTGCCATTCTTAAGAATAATTGAATAAGATAAATTTCTATAATAAACACATAAACCATGACCGGCTAATATATATATATATATATATCACAGCCAGAGGCTGCACCATTTCGTTTTGGTTATTCCAAAGCAGTTTAAAAAGAAAAACTAAGCAAATTTCACCACATGAATTTCACTGTGTCTGAAGCCGAAATTTGATATAGCTATCTGGAATCTATAATGGTCAATCTAATAATAATCTGGAAGTAACTAAAATTAGTTAGTATATTGGATTCAACATGTTAATTATTTTTTTTTACAAGGAGAGAAATTTTTTAAAAAAGAAATATATATGAGCATTTGGAAACCGATACGTTTTCTAATGTGGTATTTCTTCAATTTAACTTTAGATAGAATGCATTCTAATATTAAACAAATATAAAGGAATAAAACAACAGAACAAGTTCACTTTTGAAAAAAAAAATAAACAAGTTGAACTTTCAAAGGTAATAATAATTTTATTAATATAAAGGATATATATATATTTGAGATTGATATTTTTTTACTTTTATTTTTAATTATAAAAATAAAACGTTTTTATAAATATCATTCTATTCAATTCAAGCGTCTTGTTTTCTAAGAACAACAAACATTTAACAGGTGTCAAAATTAACTCTTAAGTAATTTAAAATCTTAATGTATAGCTTATAAGTTTGGGTTGCATATGGGTTGTTATATGTATATTTTAATAAGTAAAATTTATACATTCAAATTTTATCATAAATTTTTTTTATTATTATTTATTTATCTATTTTCATTTTTTTTAACTTCATATAATAATTCTTATGCAGACCTAAACAATAATTTATATATTTGCTGTATATAATATGTTTTTTTTGTAATGTTGAATATTTGAAAAATATAAATATGGATTTGTGTTTATATTAATGCATACTTGTTGAGCACAAATATGTCTTTATCTATTTAGTATATATACTTATTACAAGTATATATGTATATATTTTTTTGTATTTGGGTTTGTATTTAAAAACTATTTAATATACTGATACTATCTAAAATTAAACCATAATATAGAAATAAAGGATGTACTACTTGTTTTATAAGTAATGCCTTTGTAATTTATTTTGAAGTGTATTAATATTTTATTCTTATTTTTCTTTTAGTGCCAGAGTCATTATGAAATTAATTGAATTCACAATTTAATGGAGAATAACTTCGTATTTCATTTATTGTTTAGTCTTTAGGTCACTTACATATATTATTGTTCATTGATATGTTTAGATATACACAAGCTTACTTATTGGATGTTTATATTAGTTTCAATAGAATTCTCTTTATTTCTAATATATATTTTGTTAGTTAGTCATATCAACCTTGAGAATAAATTATAATAATAGATCTCATTGCTCTGTATGATTTTAGATTTATTTCTGGTATAAGCTAGTTGGAAGGACATATAAACAATTTATTTAAACATAACTGGGATAATTTTATCTTTCTTCATTTAAATTATACAATCTATTATATTAAGCTTTCTCAACAATTAGATTCATTTAGATTTCATATATTCCATTACATTTATCATCCAATGTTTGAAGCATTATTTTCTTCTCATATATTGACGTTCCATTACATTTGATGTATAATATATGTTATTATATATATATACGTTCCATTACATTTGATGTATAATATATATATATATATATTGTCCATTACATTTGCCACCACAAACTGTGGGGCCCAGTTAACTGATGATTAGTATAATGGAGTAAAAGTCTATGTTCCATTACAATATATATATATATATTCTACAAGAGTATGTAGATAATTATTGAATATTATAGTAATAAATTTAAACACTATTTATTACTTTGCTAAGCCAGGCTTTCAATACAGTGTATCTTTGTCAAAGCATGGCTAAGGTAAATATTAGTAAATATGTTAGCATATTCTCATGCATATAAATACACACACATATGTATGTACAAACAAAGTTTAACTAAAAACAACAAGTAATACTATGAGATAGAAAAAACTCACCCATGACCAGAAGCAAAGTAGCTTCAGCTGGATATTTACCCTTAATATCACCAAAGTATTAAAAATAACCACATGGTGCATAAATTTTTAAATGGTATTTATTAATAACATTTAATATCAGTTATTTTTGCTGATTTATGATTAGTCTGCAATGCCTACAATGTAGTTGTAAAGCACTCCAACTACAATTGGCATTTCATACTACTCCTAAGATATATACATATTGTTTAAAATTTTATTTTTTATAAGCATTATTAAAATAAATATTAATTTTTATGTACAATGTTTTTTTTTCAAATATAGCTAGGAAATGAAATAAAATTACCTTTGTTTAACTGGATTAACTTGACAGATCTTTCATAATCAATTGATTGCTTTCTCATACTCAATTATTAAAATAAATAATTTTGCTACTTATTATTGTTTTTATTGATTACAACAAGTTTTATAATATTTGTCTTAAAAGAAGAAAAAAGTAGCAATGTTTTGTAAGAAAATATTTAAATTTACAGCCATCTGGGCTACAATTGGTCAAAGATTCCACTAAAACAAAAAGGGAGGATATAAAATTAAAACTACTTGAATTAAATCCCAACAAATTTGCTTTTCAATAATAGACATGTGTTCAATTTAAAAAGTAATATGAAATGAAGGCATACCTCTTTTAGTCAGTTAAATTGCTAGTTAATACCTTATTATTAGTACTTACTTATAATTTTTTTACAAGAAAATCCAATATATATATGACTGAATCTTAACTAAAAATATTAATTAATACCATATTGAAAGAGACATACCTTTGTAAACTTGATATGAAATAATACTATTCAAGCACATGACATCAATCCTGTAAAAATTGGGTAGTAAAATTCTAGCTGATATTTCAATGTGATCACAATTCACTTTCAGCAGTAATTTTTTTAATTTTTAAGAATGTATGTTGTGTTTTAAATCTTTATTTCTTTTTATTAGCAAAGTCTATTTATTTTCAAGTTCTTTTTTTTAATTTCAGCATGTTTAAGTACTATTTATTTTCAAAAATGCATGAAAATATGATTTCTCAAATAATTTTTTGAAATAGTATTTAATTTACTTAATTTAACCTTTTATTTACACTATACTGCCTTTTAAAAACATCTATAATTTACTTTATTTGAACTTGTAACCAAATGGGCATATTATTGATATTGACAGTATTTTTATGTGAATTTAAGTAGGGTATTAATAGTCAATATTGAATTCTTAACTCAGATTATCATCAAAGTAAACAGGTAAACCTTTTAGACATGAAAGTTGACTGTGAGTAGCTGATAAGTAGAGCTTGACCAAAAGCATTTCCAGATACCTTATAGGATTAGATGTTGGTTTATCAAAGATTAGATATTATTGTTGAAACAAATACTTTTTCTATCATTTTCTCTCATGTATATTCTCTCTGCATTAATTTTTTTCTTTTTTCCTATCCTCCCCAACTTAAATTCAGTATGAGCTTGTAGACTTGAGTTTCTCACTCTTGGTCATTTCCTTATTTTACTTCTTACAATATGTGCAGCCAAATTTATTTCTTTTAACAACTTGCACACACAATCTGTTTGCAATTTTCTTTTTTTTAAGAGCATTGTTGTTCTACATAATGAAATCAATGATGATAATAAATTTAACAGACTGGATATATTTAATTATGATCTTGCATAATATATTACAATTTTTAATGACACACATTGTGTTTCTTTAGAAGATGTACTCTGTGAATGGTTCTGCATTTAGTGAGTCCTAGTAAAATATAGTAAGACATAGAAACAGTACAATAAATGACCTATCAAAATTTGTACAAGCCACAGAAACTGGTAGAATGCTTGTTAAAATATAAAAAGTAGATATAAAATCAATAGTAATGATGGAAAGATAGAAAATAGACATCAATAAACCTTTTTTCTTTTGTATATAAGAACATGGATTAAAATAAACTTATTATTGAGGAATTTCTTTAAAACATAAAGGACTGCAGATAAGAACTGTTTTTGATATAACTGTATTAAATCCTACAAGATTTTTGGAAAGACAAATCATAAAGTAGAAGACTGTTTAGTTTAAATTCAATATAAGATCTAGATAAAACCATATCAGGATAATAATATTAATTATGGATTTGCACATTGCCAATTGCATTCAAATTATCAATGCTTATTTGGAACATTAGGTTCTGAAAATTTAAATAATTTTTTTTTATTAATTTGCTGAACTATGTTGTTACATCAATATAATTAAAGTATTACACTTTTTTATTGTAGAATTAAATTAATAAGTTAGTAAGAATATTAATATTTGGCTAAAAGATATTGCAAATAACAGCATTGGCATTACAAATTCAAATGATCTGCTGTTGTTAACCATAAAACCTTCGATGCCATTAAAAGTCAGAATTAATATT
Organism: Epiperipatus broadwayi; assembly: GCA_028023455.1. Lineage (NCBI taxonomy): Eukaryota > Metazoa > Onychophora > Udeonychophora > Euonychophora > Peripatidae > Epiperipatus > Epiperipatus broadwayi. Next base: position 15,814,238 of record JAQFVV010006209.1, read on the forward strand.
GCAGGTACAAATTTCTGCAGATAGCATAAATGAGTATGCTCTAAAATTAAATAAAAATTGCATTAATGTTAGATTTTATTTTACACTCATTAATATAAATTTTGTAATTAATTTTTTAAAAATAACTACCATTTGTACTAAATTTAAACAACTTTTAAATAGTTAAATTGTCAAATTGAAATTTTTTAATTTGTCAACATATAATTATTGTAAGAAATACATTATGGACTAAATATGTTTTTAGGTTCAAAAAATATTATGATTTGTTTTCAACAGTGAATATATTATTAGAAATTTGATTAAAAACATTATGTAACATTTTTAATGAGGAATAAGTAAATAAAAATAGACAGTAAAATATATATATATTGTTAAATCAAATGAAAGATGTTAATCATACCGAAGATGTTAATCGATACTAAAATAATCAAAATATTCCAAAAAGATAAAAGATCAAAAAAGTCTTGATTTAACAATGAAATAATTAACAAAACCATAAAACTAAAAAAAATAACAAACAATACAAAATGTGATAAAACTGAAAAAAGTATATAAATTAATATAATTGCAATAAAAATGAGGAGAAAGTAAGATGAAATGTTTTTAATATTTAGTTAAAATATTCTTCTGATGATAACTGAATCAATCATCAAAAATAATAAAAAAGTTTGATAAGAGAGTCCAACATAAACCCATTTCTTACCCGCTGAATTGATGTTTAAATTTGATTTCCTTCAAGTACACTATTATAACAATATCCATCTGTTAAATACTGGATATCATATCATACAATTAACCAATTAACAAAAACATAAATAAAAAATTGACAAAAGTTTATACATATATTTTTGCGAAATATATATATATAATTACTAAATAATATATTTGTCGCCGATAAATCTTATTAATATATTATAACTTTTCTTGAAATTTTTCTTCAGCTATTTTTTTTTTAATTATTAATCTGTCGAATAATACAAAAAGTAATTGAAAATTTTCTCTTTTATTAAACTGAAAATCATATAAGTAATCAGATGTTAAAAATTGACTATTTTATGTGTAAAATATGTTTTAGTTTCAGGAAATCCGCCTACCAAAATACGAGAGTTTTTCAGCTTCCCGGCATGAAATTATCTCTGTTTAAAGTAAATAGAAAAATTAATCACTACGTACGCATATATATATATATTTCTATTTTTAAATTGCACGCGATCTTTGAACGACCGCCAATAAAATATAGTTAAAAGATTGCTGTAATGGAAACTATAAAATTTAAACACCCAACTCAATATAAAAATCATTTACGTTAGTGCAGATTTAATCTCGAGCTTTATTAAGTGAAACTTTTGAAATAGGATGTAATTTTTTTATTTTCCAGTTTTATTAGATTAATTTTTAAATTAGAATTGCTTTTATTATTTATTGCTTAAAGATAATCAGCCTTTAAATTACACATAAAGATATAGTCACAAATCACACACGCACACATATATATATATGTTACACTCTTTTTAATTATAAAGTATATTACACGATAACATTTGGGATTGAAGATGAGAAAAAAAAAGTTGAAAATGAAATCATATTAATTCGTCTTTAGATAAAAGAAAAAGTTTTAAAATTATTAAAGTTTTTAAAAGTTAAATGATAAAAAAAAAAATACCGGGGAAAATATTTGCCATTTAAATTTGAGACTAAGTTTAATGAATTCTGTAAAAAGTGAAATGATCAAATTTTCCAAATGTTGTTAATATCAAGACACCGATCTCTTTACCAGATTAACAAGTATATATAAAGTAACTATTTACGTCTATTACCATGATTTTAATATAAGTGATAAATCTGACAAATATTATTTAGGGATTATGTCGAATCAAACATAGATGTAAATACAATCTCCTTTGGTATGGCTAATTATTAAATTTCACAAGATTAAGTAAAGTTCTAATCATGTTTAAATCCTTTGCAAATAAATAATCCAATATTCAATGAGAAATAACTACTACATACAGCATTTTAACATATACTCAAACGGATAGATTTGTAAAATGAACCAAACCGTATAAATAATAATATGTGAATTCCTTTAATAGATTAACCAGAAATGTAAATGACCATGATTATAATAAAGATGGAAAACATGACGTTATCTAAATAAAAGTCATTAATCAGTTTTTACATCTTTATAAAAAAAACAACAACATGATAGTAGACATAAATTGGCATTTTATATTTGCTAAAAAATCTGTTAAAAAAATTGTCACAGTATTATCAGAAATCTTTAGAAAGTTTATTAATCCACTGGTTAATATATTATACAATCGATTCTTATTAAAACAGAGAAAAAAATATGGAATCTATTAAAAATTAAAACAAAACTAAAAAAATGACATACATACTCATAATATATTAATTTCTGTAATCAAAATAATTATTCCTGCATATATTCTATTTTCAATTAATTAAGAATTCAATAATATTCAAATTATTAATTATAATCCTACACCTGTTACAAAATTATATATTGAATATCAAAATGCCCACTATGATTAAGATTTAAAATATCATAGCTTTTTAGATATTTTATTTATTACTGACAATAATAATTTCTTAAAGATTAAGATATTATTTTTATAAATGGATAAAAAATCAGTTGTTCAAATTAATTATTAGGTAGGACTTTCCTTAGTCAGCTGACCTATAGGGCAGTTACCTGAAAAATATCTAGGCTTATACATAAAATTCATATTTTCTTTGTTGTCTGATTGATGAATGTATTAATGTTTGTCCAATGTCATGTGCCAAATTAACAATGATGTGTACTTTTTCAATAAAAAATATTTGTTCTGTCATTAAATAATATAACACTGTCAAATTCATGAATATTAATGGCGTAGTCCCTACTTTGGCATTGCTTATTGGTTCATGGTATGGTACCTATGACCTATGGCACTGAGTGAGCAGCTTTGGTGGAAAACTTACCAGCCAGCTACAAAAAGATCCAAAAATGCTAATTTGTAATTTGGCATTAATGTGCTCTGTGCTTTCAAGGTCTCAATCCCCTAATATAATTTAGATTAATGACATACTCAGCAATGTTTACTAAAACATTAAATCTTAATAAAAATTGTTAAAGCAACCAATTAAAACATATTATAAATAGTATATTAATAGAAAGATATTGCAAAAAGGGCAGGCTAAAATGCTGGTATTTTTGTATTAATAAATAATAACTATTAATAAAGCTTAAAAACCTATTACATTTGTTTATGAGCTGTCAAAAATCAGAAAAAAAATAATTTTTTATTCAAAGAGTGCTCCAGTAAAAGTATAGTTGTGCCATAACACTGTTAAATATAAGAGGTATATTCAAAATTTTTAATTTTAATCTGTTTTTATTAAAATGCTTTCATGGTCTGCCAATTCCCAAATATAGTTAAAATGAAAGACACATTCAGCAACGTTTACTAAAAACAGCTATTTACATTAAATGTTAATTTTTTTTTGTTAAAACAACTAATTAAAATATTACAAATACTATATTTAATAAAAAAAATTACAAAAATATTTGAATAAAAGGTTGGAATTTTTGCATTAATAAATGGTAACTATTAATAAAACTAAAAAAATCATTACATTTCTTAGTAAACAGTCAAAAATCAGAAAAAAAATTAAATATTATTCAGAGGACACTCCAGCAAAGTATATTTAAAACTTTTAATTTTAATTTAACTTTATTAAAATGCTTTTATGATCTGACAATCCCCTAATATAGTTCTGATGAACAACAAACTCAGCAATGTTTAGTAAAAATATACATATTTATGTTAAATCTTAAAAAAAATTATTAAAGCAATCAATTAAAAAAAACATTACAAAGATTAGATTTAATAATATGTAATTTTTATTATGAAGAATTTAGTGTGATGGAAGTAATAATGTCAAATTAAACATATCAAAACAATTGTTCTTTCAAAATGCTGGGTATGTCTAACTATTTATAATTGGAAAATAAAGAAAAAAAAATCATTACCAATAAGTATTTTCTCATTATTGTCTTTATTGGTTTTGTCTTCTATAATTTATATTTTTGATTAACTATTGTGAAATCTTTGTCTAGAAATAAAATATTTAAATATTCATCACTATGAATTAAAATAATTTTAGAAAATTTCAACTAACATTATTAAACTAATAAAAATATTTTGATAACTCTTATATAAGTTTTAAAAGATTTTGGACTAAAGTTTTATGTTTTATTATTGTTTTGATTGTATGAGAAAGTGTAAATATGATTTATTTTTCATAATTTGACAATTTTTTTTATTATATTAATTATCAAGATATTAGAATATTTTTATTAAAACAATCAAACATTACATAAATGCTATATAGTTGGAATAAACTATATTTGATTTTTATGTCTATAATGCCACATTTACAAATATTTATGAAGAAGGCCATATATTTCTTTTCTGGGTATAATATTTTAATTCTTTCCAAATCCATTTGTTTGGAACTGCAGACATGCCACAACAAATTTTATTTATAATTGTAAAATCCCAGACTATTACATTATATAAATCATTTATCAATTATGGATTTGTCCTATGGTAAAGAATTACTAATTTAAGTTTGTTTTTGTTCATAGATGGCTGGAATAATTATGAGATAAAAGAACTATATATATATACTTTGCATAATTTGGCAAGAATTTTTATGTTATGTTTGTAAAAATAAAAAGCAGTTTTTGAGTTATTTTTAATACCATTTATTTTATTTCCAATGTATTTTGATTTTTGAATAATATTTTCAATAATGAATATAAAATATCTATTTTTATTTTTATAATTATCAATGTTTTTATATAGAGAGAACTCATATATTCTTGTATTTTTCAAATATAAATTTCATTTTAATACTAATTATGCTAAAATAATTTAATTTGTTACAAATTTTATTTAAACAGAAGAGTATAGAGAAAAGTGTTAAGCCTTATCATAGTTATAATTTCAACATTATATAATTTTGATCACCATATATGATAAAAGCAAAGTAATTTTAATCTGAAAGTGAAAGCAATTTAATCAAATATTTATTGTTTGTAATAAAATCAAAAGTTTTAATCAGCACTGCAGTTTACAAAAATCCAAAATATTTTCTATTTTTTATAATTTGACATTAGTCACAGAAAATATTATAGGATTGAAAAATTCTTATTTTAATTTTTAAAAATAATATGCATATTATGAAATTTATTTTATAGTTCATATTAATAAATAATTTATATTATTATAAACTGAATTTATAAACTCTATTTATCCCCAATATTAATGATAAATATTTTTTTTTGTTAAATAAATCTATATAAAAATTTACAAGAGTTTTTAATAGTTGAGATTCTGACATCAACATTTTTTAAAGATAATTCTAATGGTGAATTATTTCATATGTGCAAATAAAAGTTCTTTATTAATCTTTTTATTTAAATTGTTGGTTTTTATTATTCAACAGATTTCTTCAGAACTTTTTCACAAAAAAAAAACACTATTAAATAAAATGATGATCTATGTTGAAACTCATACAAATTATGGTGAGATGTTTTATATTGCCTTTGATTTATTTTAAACTGCTTTAAAAGCAGTGAATAATAACAGAAAAATGGCTAATAATTTAATTAAATTTATGCCAATAACAAAGGTACAATTTTAAAATAGTTAAAATATATAACTGAAATAACTTATTTATTTATAAATTAATAAAAAGTAAGTAATATGTAAATATATAAATATTTTTTATACCATCCACGCTTTTAAAAGATTAAAGCTGATAAAATAATTTAATCAAGTGTTTAGAAAATAAAAGCATTTCTAAACAAAATTTTGAAATAATAAAAATAAAATAAGCAAAATAATTTTATTTAAAAAGGTTAATCACTTATTATTTGTTTATAAATGAAAAAAAGAGAATAAATTATTTATTTATTTTGGAATAGAAATAATTTTAGAACGATTAAAATGTATTAATATTGTAAACTTAATATTAAAATATTGAACCAAAGGCAAATTTTAGAAATTGGTAAACATATATACGTTATTTATTTTTAACTGAACAATTTTGAAATAGTCAAATATAAATAAAATATATAGTGGGATCTGCTGCAATAAACGTAATTGGGCCAAAAATATCATTTGTTTTATCAATTATTAATTGAAAATACATGTATTTAGAGATTAATATTCAAAACAAGCATTAAAAAATATTCAAAATCAAAATTTTAATTGTAATATATATATATACTTTAATAAAAATATAAACAAATATTATAGACAACTACATTAATAAATATTTAATTTATTACATCGAATCGATGTAATATTTGTTTATATTTTTATTAAAGTATTTTATTAAGGCAACATAATGGATTCTAATTCCATCACGTGAAATATATATATACAATTCCATTGCTTTATATACAGGACAGTTTAATTTTAGTGAAAATTACAATTAAGCTTTTAAAAGCATAAAATAAAAACTTAAAACAAACTTATTGCAATAAATGTTGACAATAATTTAGCGATATTAAATTTATAACTTCTACTTTTTTTTTCTTGGAAATTATTTTTTATCTTCTTACTTTTTGTTTTATGCCTTTTAATGAAGATTAAAATAAGTCTTTTAAAACCATAAACACAATTTATATAAAAATGTCATTTCTGTCTCCTCACATGAAAACTTCTTTTTGATGCTGCATTTTAACTTTATTTTCAGCCTCATAGTAAAAATTAGATTTGTTCTTTTAAAAAAAATAACTAAGTTACATTAATAAAAATGATTTTACTTTCACTTTTTCATTAGGAAAAAAATTGATGGAGGTAAACAATTTTTTAACTCTGCCTTTTATAAGGACTCTGAAACATCTTCTAAGGTGTATTCTATATCAGCCAATGGAATTCATCATAACATTTACATGTTTTGGGTAATTTTGAAACTTTTTTTAATTTGGACTTTTTTGTCCATAACTACTATGCTAATCAGTTTCCTAATTGTTATTTTTAGATTTATAGATAAAATTACTGTATGAATGCAAAAAAATAATTAAAAATAAAATAATATACTACATTTTTAATGATAAAGATACAAATGAGTAGATAAACTAAGTAATTTTGGAATTTAAATCTTACAAAATATTTCTTTATTGTACAAATCATAATAGATAGAGGAAAAGTGTCTATAGTAGAACTTGTGGGCAGAACAAATTTTCTTTGTAGCAGAACTTATTATATGTTAAACATCAATCTTAGAAACAAAACTTGCTAACACAATAATAGAGATATAAATCAATTTGGCTTACTTATTTATTAATAAAGTAATAATTAATTCACATTTTTTTTTTTTTACCAAAGCTTAGATATATCTGTAAAATGTTCTAAAATATTTTATGATACAACTGTGAAATACTATGATTATTATATTTAAAATATTTGATGTCTGTAAAATGTCTAAAATATTTATCTTCTGTGGGCGAATTATATTGTTTATTATATGAAAAAATATTCAACTTTATATTACCAAGATGATTTTATTATTTTAAATTCACACATACACAAACACACACACACACACACACACACATATATATATATATTGTAACCTAATAAAAAGGTCGTAACAAAATTAAATGAGTTCAAATAGAAATAACTAAGTAAAGGTTCAAATATCAAGAATTAAAGGTTGATCAAATTATTAATAACCAGTATTATATGAAATCACGTGAGGTGAGTACACTAATAATTCAATAAAATATAACTCAGGTATACAGGCAGTAGATCTTATCCACTTTCATTTCTTGGTTTGATGTTAAGTGCATGTTTAAACAAATACTAAGTGAATATGGTCTAGCAGGGCGCCACTAGATTATCTGAATCTAGACACGGTTATATCTGATAACCTTTCACATGTACCGGGTTTGAATCCCTTTTTGGTACTTTATTTCTAATAAAAATGAGAGATTTTGCTTTTTGAGCCATATCACTATAAGCACTAATAGTTAGGTAAAAGTAAAACATCTTTAAACCAAAGTGGAGTATATTAGACATAAATCATTTCTCAGATCTTAACATAACAAATGTGTTTCAATATTTTTATAAGTTCACTAGCTCAGATTATATATAACTAATTTAGGATGGCAATTCACTCATCCTTGCATGAAATAGATGATGGGATGTGGTTATAATAATACTAAGAGATCACTAAATATTATAAAATCAATATTTATTTATGGCCTTTAAACAGTTAAACAGCTCATTAATTAAAACGTTGATGACGATGATGATGATGATGATAATAATGATAATGACAAGGGTTTCAACTACAGCTCTAGGACTAAGCCTAAACATAAAACTAAATTTTATAAAGAAATTCATAATTATTGCTTAATTTTAGCATATTTACTTATATCTTAAATAACTAATATTCAACCATTGATGATGATGAATAATCACACTTAACCAAGACTACACTTAATGAAATATATACGCCTCGTTTAATAAAACAAACTAATATTTATTACTACATTTCTAACATATACATAAAAATTTCTAGATAAATATGAAAATTGACATGAATAATAATAATAATAATTGATTATATAACAATCCTCAGATTAATTTTAAGTTCTTTCCCCTTTCCCTTCAAATGTATTTTGTATTAAGTTGGACGTCACATTGACCATGAAAAGTATTTCAAGACAAAAAATATTATCTGCTCATTAGCACACATACTTAAAAAAATCCAACATGTAAATAGAATAAAAAAAAAATGTTAGTAAAATTGAAAGAGCAAGTTTTAGAAAAGAGTTTTAAATTATTTTCTCCCCCTCCCTTCCAAGCGCTGAAATCTATACTTAACTTGAAACAAAATAATCTAATATTCTAATACTACTCATTATTTCACATTCACTCCCAATTATACACATATAAAAATATTATTATGTATGTGCGTGTTTTATCCCATAATAACAAAATATTATTTAAAACCAAAATAATAATAATATATTAGTTAAAACTAAAATCATAATACCATAAAAAAAAAAAAAATTGTTTTACACATTAATATTTCACAACTGTAAAATTAATAAACAAATAATTTTCATACATTCAAGATCATTTATGAAGCTCAAAGTTATTATTAGTAAGACATTCTTGTTTTTAATTGATCTGAATAGTCTTTAAAAGTTCTTTAAATAAAATATACCACTTTATTGCTAAAATGTTTATTAAGACTGATATCATAAAGAAAATAGATATAAAAAGTCATATTACCGATCTTTTGTTTGTGGCGAATTTCCAAGGGTTCAAACTTGTCTATATTTCTGCAGCTACTATGTGGGAACAATCTCTTTCTTGAGGTGTATAACTATTTAATGATGATGACTCTATTGAGGTTATTTGCTTTAGTGGACAATTTGGAAATCATTATATTAATTTTTCTTCTCTTCCTGTCAAGCATGTGGATGAAATACAGCAGTTGTTTTCACATTTATAAATTTTCTTGAGTTTAAAATCAGTTGTTGGAACAATTAATTGGACTTGATGATTAATATTTATCAGTAGATTAATTCATCTTCTTTGAATGCAGGTGAATGCTTTCTTCCTTCTATTAAAAACATCTTATTTATCTGGTCAGTTGAAAGGTGTAGAATATTATTTAGACACATCTTTCCTTTCCTATGTGATGTGCAGCTTCCCCAGATGGTCCGGCAAATGGAATATACATATAATTTTTCTAGCAAGCCATTTTTTTTTATTTTCAACGTTCAATATTATAGTTTAATAATCTGAATCAATCACAACAATAATTCAAGACAGCTTTTTATATCCAATTTTTAGCTACCTTAACCAATCAGAGATAGCATCACTTGCTATTTTTGGACAAATTTGTTTTAATTAGATCTCTAATTTATTTTCAACCAAAGTATTTTTTAACTGAAAAGTTTAATCCTTTTTCCAGACACTTTTGTTTTAAAAAAAAAAATAGACTCAATTCTTATTTCCTTTCTTTTGTTTTTTTTTTTTTCTTTTTAACATCCAGGTAACACTTCAACATCCAGGTAACACTTCAAATCTTTGAGCTTCCTTCTTTAGATCTTGATAAGACAAATTCAATTTTTAGAGTTCTGACTCATTATGAGCTTTCAAAGTGACAATCATTTACAAAAAAAAATTACTACAAAGATCGATATCTGATTAAACAGATTTCCTCTTTTAACAAAAAAAAAATTGTACAAAAAAAATAATTTGACAGATTTAATACTTCCTTTTCTTTCAATATTTAAGAAATGTAAATTTTTGTATGTAATGTACACACATCCTTCATTCTTTCAAATCATTCATGAACTAACCTTAAATAATATGATTGCTAGCTTAGGAATTATAACCCAATTATTTAATTAAATCTGTAACTTTTAAATCCCACTTATAATTAAAGAAAAGCAAAATAGAAGTATAGAATAAAATGTTAGAATTGATCAAGCATAGCTTAGTTTTAAAGAAAGTTAAAATGTTGAATATTTGAAATATAAAACAAATAAATAATTTACTCATACATTGCCTATATGTATGCATTATAACTTTGCTTTTTAACAGAAAATTTAAATATTAAATAGTTTAAATGTGTGTATTACCTTTCTATCAACACACAAACAAGTAAAGCATGTAATTGTGGACCCATTCTTTCTGTTTAAAGCTTTTGAAATTTTGATCTGGAAGGGTTTGAACTTGGATGCCCTACAGCTTCTTTTATGATTATATAAAATTGTGATGATGATTTTTGGTTTACCTTTTCTACATGCACATTACTATAAATTTGGCTAGTGACCAAATTGTAATGGCACAATATATATATATATATATATATATATATATAAATATATATATATATGCATATATCTATTTTTAACTCTACTTTTTATAAAGTATATATATATATAAACATTACAAGCATAAAGCTAAACTAGTCAATATAAAATCAAAACTACCCCAAATCTAAAATTAAACCAGACCAGCATAAAAATAATATTAAAACACAACCTAAGGTTTCACTGCTACAAGCAGACTTCTCAAGTGTAAAGAACTACAAAAAACCACACATTATATATACCAATAAAAACTACCCACAAATCCATTCACTTCCCATCCACCCTTAATATTAAAAGAACTCTTAAATAAGTTAATTGCTTCAGAATAACAAATTTTCAATAATAAAGACTCTTTAATTCTTCTTTTGATTTCATTTCTCTCAAAGAAGACAACCTTAGCTTCATCAAAATCAATAGTGTGGCCTGTATCTTTTTCATGGACATACAAAGCAGAACTAAGATATCTATTTTTAACTCTACTTTTATGAACCTTTATTCTTTCATTTAAACTCAAACTACTCTGACCTATGTAAACCTTCTTACAAATAAACAAGGAATAAAATATACCACACCAGGAATAGTCTTTCTATCAAAAACTTCTTTTGTATTATTTAATAAATTATTCAATGTAACACCCCTTTTCCAAGCAATTTTCTTATTTCCAAAAAATTTACTATTTCTACACACAATTTTATAAGAAGACAATTTAAATGGCAAAGAAATAAAATCATATTTTCCTTTAACCTTTACATCCTTACAAATATTACTATTAAATAAAATACTTTTAACAAATTTATCAGAGTATCCAACACTCAAATAATCTTTATAAAATTGATATTTCTGAAACAAAGCTACCCCACTAGAATTAATTAATTTAATATTCCTATGACAATAATTCCTTAAAGCAGCTACTTTATGAGATACAGACTGATAGCTATCAGGTTTAATTATAGATCTTAATTCTTTACTTTTAACTAAATGACTGCACAATAAACAATTAGTTTCTATATTTCTAATCACCAAAAGATCTAAAAATTTTAACTTACCAAAATCTAACCCCCCTCCTTCTAACACAAATTTTATAGAAGGATCAAAACAATTAAACTCATTTACAAATTCCTTCAATTTATCATTCTCAACTACAAATAAACAATCATCAACATATCTGACAAATAATTTTACATATAAACAATTCTTTTTAATAATAATTTCCTCTTCCATAAAACTAATATAAACTGAACATACTAAAGGAGAAATAATATAACCTATTATCCACCCTTCCTTAATCTTATAAAAATTACCTCTATAAGTAAAATACATAGAATCTTCCAATAACAAAAGAGATCTTTAATTACCTTAATTTTATTTTTTGATAAAGAACTTTTTTTAATCAATACAGACAAAAGAACATCAATACTGCTTAATTATGAAGAAAATGGTTAATTTAAAAATTTTTAATAGAGTAGATTATTTAAAATGCTATCCTAATGATTCTACATCAGCTAAGATGTTTGTGAATATTAAAACTCATAAAGATGGTTTTCCTTTAAGATTTATTTTTGATTTTACAGGTAGTGTTGTAGAGGGTATTTCTAGATTCTTGAATAATTTTTTAAAACAATTTGTTGATTTTGGTCAGTACACAGTTTCTTCTTCTTTTGAGGCTTTTGATAAGATTAATAATTTTAAAATGGAAAGTAATTGGGTATTTGGAAGTTTAGATATTGAAAATATGTACCAGTCTGTTAATAGGTTAAGCAGTATTGATGTTCTTTTGTCTGTATTGATTAAGAAAAGTTCTTTATCAAAAAATAAAATTAAGGTAATTAAAGATTTGCTTTTGTTATTGGAAGATTCTATGTATTTTACTTATAGAGGTAATTTTTATAAGATTAAGGAAGGGTGGATAATAGGTTATATTATTTCTCCTTTAGTATGTTCAGTTTATATTAGTTTTATGGAAGAGGAAATTATTATTAAAAAGAATTGTTTATATGTAAAATTATTTGTCAGATATGTTGATGATTGTTTATTTGTAGTTGAGAATGATAAATTGAAGGAATTTGTAAATGAGTTTAATTGTTTTGATCCTTCTATAAAATTTGTGTTAGAAGGAGGGGGTTAGATTTTGGTAAGTTAAAATTTTTAGATCTTTTGGTGATTAGAAATATAGAAACTAATTGTTTATTGTGCAGTCATTTAGTTAAAAGTAAAGAATTAAGATCTATAATTAAACCTGATAGCTATCAGTCTGTATCTCATAAAGTAGCTGCTTTAAGGAATTATTGTCATAGGAATATTAAATTAAATAATTCTAGTGGGGTAGCTTTGTTTCAGAAATATCAATTTTATAAAGATTATTTGAGTGTTGGATACTCTGATAAATTTTTTAAAAGTATTTTATTTAATAGTAATATTTGTAAGGATGTAAAGGTTAAAGGAAAATATGATTTTATTTCTTTGCCATTTAAATTGTCTTCTTATAAAATTGTGTGTAGAAATAGTAAATTGTTTGGAAATAAGAAAATTGCTTGGAAAAGGGGTGTTACATTGAATAATTTATTAAATAATACAAAAGAAGTTTTTGATAGAAAGACTATTCCTGGTGTGGTATATTTTATTCCTTGTTTATTTTGTAAGAAGGTTTACATAGGTCAGAGTAGTTTGAGTTTAAATGAAAGAATAAAGGTTCATAAAAGTAGAGTTAAAAATAGATATCTTAGTTCTGCTTTGTATGTCCATGAAAAAGATACAGGCCACACTATTGATTTTGATGAAGCTAAGGTTGTCTTCTTTGAGAGAAATGAAATCAAAAGAAGAATTAAAGAGTCTTTATTATTGAAAATTTATTATTCTGAAGCAATTAACTTATTTAAGAGTTCTTTTAATATTAAGGGTGGATGGGAAGTGAATGGATTTGTGGGTAGTTTTTATTGGTATATATATTGTGTGGTTTTTTGTAGTTCTTTACACTTGAGAAGTCTGCTTGTAGCAGTGAAACCTTAGGTTGTGTTTTAATATTATTTTTATGCTGGTCTGGTTTAATTTTAGATTTGGGGTAGTTTTGATATATATATATATATATATATATATATATATATATATATATATCAAAACTATATATATATATATCAAGTCAGAGGTCACATGACCTAATTTAACCAATCTTGTATTACAAATGTTTTATAAACAGCTTGCAAATAAGCTCTTAACAAGCTTTACAGAATGTCCTAGTAATTGTAACCTAATGCTTGAATATCCTGACACCTCACTGATGCAGTCAGTCACAGAAACTGTTCTGGTGTTGAGGATATTCTGCAAAGTTTGTTAAGAGCTTATTTGTGAGCTCTTTATAATATATATATATATATATATATATATATATATATATATATATATATATATATATATATAACACAATAATACAATATATATCAGCTAATAAAAATATTGTAATAAAATGTAATTGTATTGCAAATAATGGTAAATAACCAAATGAATTCCAATATATACTTTAATCAATAGAAGTACTTTCAATTATATTCATAATCATTTTCAACTAAACTGACTTAATTTCAAAATGAAGTTAAACATCATCAACTGGAAAACACATGTTGAAATACACACCCCATAATTCATTAGTCTTAATATTTGCTGATTGTCTGTTTATTATCATATTTTTATAACAATTAATACAAATAACCTCTAATTTTTCATTATTTCTTTCTTTATTTAAAATCTTAATTTTTTTCATATCGAAATTAAATTTACATTTACATTTTCTCTCATGATTATAAAACATTGATTCTGTAAATGAGTCACCTTTATCCTTTTTATCTCTTTGAATTATCTTCAATACTCTTTTCTATAACAACTATGCCTTGGATATGAGGCATTACATGCACAAAAAAATGATGAACTATATTACTCATTCCATTCTTAGATAATTTATACTTATTAAAATTATATAAACCATAAAATGAAATATTATATATTTCAGTATATCTTTTTTCCAAAATTTTTTAGCTTGATAATTATTAAAAAAAGGAAATGAAATACATTTCATATTATTATTACTTTTCTCAATATTACTTCTTTTAATTTGTTTATGAAATTGACAACTTGCTTATAAATTTTCTTTATATCATAACCAACTCTTAATAATTCATTCACATAAAGCTCAATTTTTTCCCTTTTATCATATGGAAATTTACATAACATATTATTTTTATGCAAACAAGTCTCACCCCATTTTAAAATTAAGTCAGTGTGGTTGAAAATGATTATGAATATAATTGAACATAAGACTATATTGAAATTTATTTTATTATTTATTATTATTTGAAATATAATTATATTATATATTTATGTATATATCATTAAAAGTCAGTCAACACTTACACAATCCCAATAACATTAACAGTCAACAATTTCAAACTGTTATCAAGGCAACTTTCATTTAACAATATGGTATTGAGATTGTCTAAGTGGCAGACTGGCTTTGAATGATTACTTATAAATTCATTTAGCCTTGAAATATATATATATATAATTCATTTAGCCTTGAATATATATATATATAATGAAGGTATATATAAGCACACATACATATACTTCATGTTCGAATGTTAAAAATTACAAACAAAATTTAAGTTTAAAAGTTTTTATAAATTATTGTAAATAAAAAATAAATATCTATTATAAATGCACAGATAAATGTGCAGGGTATAATTAATTAGAAAGATATTTAGTAAAAAAAAAACAATATTTTCTAAAGTTTGTACAAAGAAAAAGATAA
This sequence comes from Epiperipatus broadwayi, assembly GCA_028023455.1. Classification (NCBI taxonomy): domain Eukaryota; kingdom Metazoa; phylum Onychophora; class Udeonychophora; order Euonychophora; family Peripatidae; genus Epiperipatus; species Epiperipatus broadwayi. The sequence continues at coordinate 15,829,954 of JAQFVV010006209.1, forward strand.
TTGATTCTAAATTTATTTTGAAAAGTAATTTAAAAGTAAAAGGGGTTAAAAGGTAAGAATGACACTCTAGAAAAAGTAATTAAAATGTTTTAAACAGATTATTAGATTAAGTTTAGGGAGATAAATAATTAATATAATTTAATTAAAAAAACTGTTATTCCTGCTTAAAAATAAGAACTTGCAAACATAATATTGGACAAATAAATTCATATTTCAGTGAAATTAATGGAGTTATCTATGGCCAATAAATCAGACAATCCAAATGAGAAGATTTGATCCAAATTTTACTGATAAAAGCCTAAAATCATACAAATAGTGCTAGAATTCTGAAAAATGTTAGATCTTGAAATCTTTCAACAATCATTCTGCAATTATTATTCTGTTTACATTAATTTTTGCCTGTTTCCAGGATTCATTATACACTATTAGTATGCAAGTCAAATAATTAATTTACTAGTTCCAGCCACATCTACCATGCAGGGAGTAGGGAAATCATTATCTGCAATACTCTGTCAAGCTGGTAGAAGGCAGGCTGTAAAACCCATCATGAATTCCTGAGAAACAAGCCTTTACCTACAGAAGAAACCAAACATGTGCCCACAATGAATCCATCTGAGATAAGTAAAAGTCTGATGTCCAATGCTACCAAAAAAATAGTTATTAAAACAGGAGGAAATCACTTCCAAATCTCTTTTATCAAACCTTAATTGTGACTTAAAACCTTCCATCATGGCTATGATAAAGAATCAACTCCACCAATAATACCTAAGGACTGACTGTGAACCATTATAGCCAAGAGAATAAGTATAAACTTTAAACTCATATATAGTTAATTATTATCTATGATTTAATGAAATAAGCTAATTAATAGTTTTGGAATTAATCTGTTTACAAGCAGGCATGGTGAGAAATGCTAATTTGAACTTTTTATCATGCCACAGTTTAGTCAACAATAACCATATAAAAATTAATTTATAAAAGGCAGTTTATAATTGCAATCTCTTATCATACTACTAATAGCATGTTAAATCAGTAAAATTTTAAAATTATGAATGGAGGCAATCCTGCTGCATTAACAAGCTAAATTGGAGTTCTGAAAAATAGATACCAGTTTTGGCTAACTAATCTTGTATTTGAATTATTATTATTGATAAAAAGGTACAGCTGTCAATTTATCAATTTGAGTTATGAGTTACATCTAATTCTTATTCTTATGTAATGAATTAGTATTATATGATTAACATCATTTATGACTGCTGATCCCTTACAATCATTATTTTTATTTAAACAGTGTTGTGCAGTTGATGATCAATTTCTACCACATCATCTATCATACTTCATACATGTCATAGTGATGTATACATGACTGCCAATCACTCTGTGCTATACACAAGATAGATGATTAATTTCTATTGTAGTCATACAGTTATGACATGTATTTGCTGTTATATAGATACCATTGTAGTATAGATGAGATTTCCTGTATTTTACAGTTATTTTATTATCTATTGTGTACTAATATCATAACCTGTAATTGATCATAATAGTCTAAAAGTAATATCAGCCTTAATTTATAAGCTTGTATCAGTTACAATTAGAACAGTAGTGATAATAATTGAGAATAGTTAGAAGTCTGTGCAGTAAATTGGGATCCATTCAATTAATTAACATTAATATTATTTTAAAATAGTGCCTATCAAATATCAATTAGTTCAAACATTTAAGCATACCATATATTATATCTGTGCAGAATTAAATAAATCTAAAAAAATTTGGAAATTTTTATTTATCATAAGCACATTTATAAATTAATTAACTGAAGTCTCACCAGTGTATGTTTTGTGTTGTATATACATGAATAAATAGTGTTGTCTCACTATTTTTGGCAGTTTGTAATCTTTATTTGCAATCAATAACTTAGGTAAATAGTTAAGACTCTTGTTTTTATCCCTGACTATAGCAGAATGTAAAAAAAGTTGGTAATCTGTGATGTCAGAATGTGGACTGTATATGTGGATTGCCCTCAGGTAGTTTGCATGTGGGTTGCACAATTCTGACAATTACAATATATATATATATATATATATAATTCATAATTTATAACAATTTCTTATTGATAAGAACCAAAGTTAATGTTTAAGTAAAAATATAAGTTTAAAGGTAAGTAGCATATAAGAAAAGGATGTTAAGTTGCCTATTTAAAGACATTTTTGAGTGAATAAACAATTGAATGCTATGATCAACTGATAACATTTCATCATCATTTGCAATTTGTCATTGCACGACATTTTTGATTAAAGTTATTTTAGATTCTCCATTCTTTTTATGTCATTAAAACACAGGAAAGACAAACCAACAAATTACACTTTATCCTTTTCCAATGTATGCATTAATTAACATAATTTGGAAAATGTTTTATAGAAATGTATTTATATATTGGACTATTTCCATCATGTAATATAAGTATTGAATATCTTTAAAAAAATAACTTTATTTAAATATTTCAAATACATTCAACTATTAGTAATAGTATACAGGTTAGTATAAGCATGATATTTTGAAAAGTATTATTTTTTATCTTCTTTAGGTTTTGCTAACCTGACAAGTCACATTACTAGTATGGAAATTGAACACAGTTTTTTAGATTTTTGAATATTAAATTTTAAGGCAACATTTTAACCAACTGACCTTCTTGCCAAAGGCAATACTAAGTAGAAATTTTATATGCTTATGGATTATTTGTCATTTTCATGTGAGCAGCTTCTTTAAATTTATTTTTTGTACCTTTTCTTCTATATCCAATATTTTTTACATTTTCCCAATTGAACATATGTATATACATTATATACTATCTTAGAAACATCTATTTTTTCTCTTCTATTTATTAGTTTGTTTTCTTTGAAGTGTTTTTCAATAGAATGAGTGGTCTCCCTATTCACATGGTATTTCATAGATGCAGTTTTTTCTTTTCATAAGTTTAGGCCTTGTAGTTGTTAGAATTTATCATAATGTAATATCGCTCTAGAAACCTGTTCTAATGTTATACTTATTGCAGATTTTTCTTAATTTGTTTTCTACTTTTGATATGTATGTGTACACTACATTACCAATAATTTCTTTTTATGGTTGTTTTTGTTGCCTATTTAAAGATTTTCTTAATAATAGCTGATGGATACTCATTTTTTATAAGAATTTATTCTGTACAGATTTTTTTTAATCAATGATGTCTGATCAATCTTCTTTTGCTCTGATCCATAGTGATAGTATAACTCTATGTTTTGCATTTCTGATATGATTGAATGTATAGGCTAAGTATTTTCTTTATATGTGGGTTTTTTGTAAATTGAATTTCTGATTTTCCCATGAGGGAGTCTTGTCACAAGAACATCTAAGAATTCCAATTTTTGTTCTTGTTCTGAATCTATTGTAAATTTGATTGATTGGAGATATGTTGTTGATGTGTTAAAAAAAATTGGAGTAGAGCTTCACCATTTGGCCATACTACAAATGTATCATTTACATAGTGAAGCCAAACTTTAGATGGCTATGGAGTAGACTTTATGGCTGTTGTTTTAAGTTTTTCCTAGTAAATATTGCTAATCAGCAGCAGGGCCGGGGGGGGGGGTGCGCCGCTGTCTGGGGGGGGGGGGTGGGGGGGGGGGGGGGCCCCTTTTCTAAAAGGTTTTCAAAAATAACCCTTAAAAAAAAACCCTTAATTTATTTTAAAAATTTATGGGTAAAAAAAAAAAAAAAAAAAAAAAAAAAAAAAAAAAAAAAAAAAATCAGCAGTGACAATGGTGAGTCCAAAACTATTTCTTGATTTTGTTGAAAGAATTCTGTGTTATATTGAAAATAAGTTGTTTTTATGCAGAAAGTTAAATTTTTCTAAAGATATTCAGTACTTATATTAGATGATAGAAATAATCCAGTATATAAAGACAACTAAAATACTATCATAACTTTAGGAAAACACTAAGTATTTAGTTTTATAGAAATGTTTCTAAATTATGAATTATTGTTTTTTTTTTTACTAAAATTGAAATGACGACACAAGTAAGACTATATTGAAACCATTGAACTTTCACTAATAAAGAATAATTTAAAGAAATAATTAAGTTTTAAGATTAAATATAATTAGATAATGTTTTTTCAAGCAAATACCTAATACCTATAAAAAATAAAACATACCATAAATAACTGTCCGAAGGGTACTTATCTCCCCTTCCAACTACGATCAATGAAAAATGGTAAAAGAAAAACACATTACTCACAATTTTTGTATAGTGAGTATTTGACTGTTTTATAATTTTTGTTTTACTCTTTAACTAAAAATGTTTAGATTGTTTGGATTAGGCATGCATACACCAGCTACCTAAAGGAAAATTTTAAACTTGATTGGAAAACAATCGATAACTATGAGAAAATTGTGCATAAGGTTTAGACAATATTATCATCAGAAAATTTATTATTAAAATACTTCAACATCGTGAATTAAAGTTTATTGAATTTAAAGTACAGCCATATGATTTAAATAAATAAGCAAAAATATTAATATTTTTTGGATTTTAATATTAAATAGAAAGATGCAAATAAGTAATTCAACTTAATAATAAAAATTTAATATTTATTTTATTTTATATATCTGAATCAATAAATCATTCGCAATTATTTTTAAATATTTTTGACAGATTATATCTTTAATCTAATCATAAAAGAAAAGTACGATAAAAAATATAAACTTCAAAATAATTTGAAATTACTAATGGAAATTGTCTATACATAAACACACACACACACACACACATAAACATCTTCTGTTCAAAAACGTAAATGTAAAACCGAATCTTCTCCTAAAATTAGGTTATAGCATATCTACTCAATGACTCATAGTATAATACAGTGTTAAAATTTTTTATTAACATTAACAGTAGCTTTTTCTTATTACAATTGGTAAAAAAAAAAGAAAGAATAAACTTTTTTTTATTGATTATTTTTAGTGAACATATTGCTTCTTAATTTATAATATATGATTAGCAAAATAGGCCTCTAACAAAACACAACGTATTATTTTATTTTAAAGAATAATGAGAATTGACAACACTTACAGTCACAAAATGATATATATTTTTCTAGATTATTTATAATTCTAATACATATCGCACTTGTCTTCTTATTATAAGCATTTCATTTCCTTGCTTTACTTTGTTTTTCTAATTAGTTATATTTGATGCAAGAGTGTTTAAAGATGTACCACTATTAAATCAATAAAAAGAAGCTGTGATTCTTTTTATTAACTTTTGATTTAGTGCAAAAAAAACAACAACAACATTTCATCAAATTAAAATATATTGATAGAGATTGCACTTCTAAATGCTGATCTGATTATTTTTAGAACTTCTATATATACACATTTAGAGTGGAGAATAAAGCATTTAAACTTATAAAAGTTTTGAAATAACTGAAAATGATTTATCTTAGTTAATTGAAAGCATTGATACAGGAAAACATGCATTAATTTGACTAACACTTAGAAGCATTTAAAAATTAGTTGATTTGTCTGATAATATTACACATTATATAGATCTATTTAATTTAATCATATATATATATATACACATCAAATACGATAATAGTTATTGATTAATTATTATAACAATAATAAAATATTTTTTATAGTGATAATAAATGTTATTAATAACAATTATGCAGATGTACTTTCAGTTATTTTGTACTTTCAGTTATTTGCATAATCATTTTAAACTGGAAACCTTTTAAATTTAATGGACTAACCCTTTCTGACAAATTTAAAAAATTTCCAAAACTGAACGCACTTCTGTGTTTTATAATGATTATTAATAATATGTATTATCACCATTAATAATTTTTGTTATATATATATATATCAACCAGTAACCACTTAAACATTCACAGTAAATATAGTAATCAATATTTCTAACTGCTGTCAAAGCAACCTTCACACCTTTTAATAGCAAGAATAGAAATCCATTCTTACTAATGGTTCATTGAATATATATGGACACTTAAAGCTTGAAACTTGACTACAGAGTATGAAATATTGATACAATGAAGTTTAAATAAACCTTTTTAAACATGAAATAAACATGTCACTGTAATGCAGACAAATAAACAGTCAATCATAACATTACAAACTGCAATATTTTTAAATTGCCCATGTATTATTTAGAAATAATAAGTGATATATATATATATATATATATCATATATTATATATATATATATATATATATATATATATATATATACCATATTATTATTACTATTCGCAGGATATTCTGTGTAGTGAAAAAGCTAAATGCTGACATTTCAGTACAATATCAAGTTCCTTCCTCAGAGCTTCATCTTTCTCAAATCCTAAGAATGCATGTGAGATTTAAAATCGTTTTTATCGTTTTTTTTCTCTTCATATCCATGAAAATATTAGAATTTTTATATATATATATAACAAAAATTATTAATGGTATATATATTGTAATGGAATATATATATATTAAATGAAGAAAGATACATTCACCCCTCATTGGGTGGCAATTATAATGGTATATAAACATCACATGAATGGTTGAAATTAATATTATACAATAGTAGGCCTTAACTACATATGAAAAGATATACTTGCCTTAAACATAATAAAAATGTAATAGAAAACATGATTGCCTCAGTTGGCAGCAACAATTGTATTGGTATATTGTATATACATATAAAGAAAGGTCTTAACAATTGGAATGGCCCCAATTGTTGGGAAAGCCAATTGTAATGGTATGCATAATGGCATCATATGAAGAAATGACATAGCTTCCATCATTAAAATTAATATAAATATGATACATATAATAAATGTAATAGTATGCATAATAGCGTGCCATATATGTGTCAAGAGAAAAGAAATTGCCCTAAAAATGAATACAATAAAATATACTAATTCTAGCCATTGAGTATGAGTTACAATAAATCATGTTATAATGTCTAACTTGATTTAAACAAATTATAATTTATAAATTTACAGATAATAAATGACCTGTACTATAAAAAATATATTACTCATGACTGAATGTATTCTAATCATTACTTATACTGTTACTGTGGCTAGCTATAAGTAAACCCAAATAGTACAGAGCATTGACTAAGGCATATTACTGATTAATTCTCAGGGTTAACCTAACTAACAATTTGAGTATTTATTAAATATAAATTGGAACAAAGGGAATTTTATTGAATCCAAAATATACATTCACAAGTAATATTACATGTAATTTAATATTTCCATTACTTATGGCTTGTGACACTAATCTACTAACACAAGATTATCATTTAGTCAAATGGATAAACTTGTCAAAATTAATAACTGATGTACTAAAAGTAAAAAAGAAAAAAAAACTAGATACTAATAAATTTCAAATAAAAACTCAGTTATTTTTTTATATAAAACAAATGATATAAGCTTTATTCCAAGATTGTGATATTATATTTTTATAATAGCACAGACATATATATGGAAAACATAAAACTGTTTTGTTTTTCAAATGTTCTATTTTTTTAAATATAAATCAAATACAATATTTAGTGACAATACAGATAACTTGCAGTTTATATTTTACATAGAAATTGTATAAAGCTGTTATGAAATTAAATCAATAGACAAATAAATAAATAAATAAATTGTAGACATCTTGTTATATTAATAATTTAGGTTATAGATGTATTTCTTTAAGGATGAATCAACAAACAAAATGATACAGAAGACAACATCAAGAGCTTCATTCCATTATGCTATAAGGATTTATTCACTTTATTTTAAACCACACCTTTTATGAGAAACATCAACTACTTGAGCTCCTTATTCATTAGCTATATCAACTACCTGTACTTTTTAATAAATTAGGGCATCAACTATTTGAGTTTTTTTATTAATATAAGGCTTATCCTAGCTTGGAAAGTTCAACATTTATTCCATAACTTTATTAACTTTAGGATTATTAAACCTAGCTCAATATATAAAAAAATATTATCTCATCTGAGCCCTTATGTATAAGCAAAACACACACACACATATATATATATATATATATATATATATATACAGGGTTATTAATGTATATATATATATATACAGGGTTATTAATGTATATCATCACTTCTATATTTAATACTATAAATTAATCCAATCCTTTCCAAAATACATCCAATATTGATACATTTAAAATAATTGAAGAATTAAGATAATTATTAAATAATGATATAATTTGTAAATAAGATTCAATAAAAATTTATATATTTACACAACTTCTATAAAATTAAATGTAATTTATTGCTTTCCAATCTAAATTGATACATGATATCTATTATTTAATATATATGTATGTAAATGCGCAAATCAAATACTATAAAAATATATATTTATTTATTATTACAATGGTTATTTTACCTTGGCATTTAACAATCTATTTATGCTCAATTTAAGATATAAATTTCTTTAAAATAAATAAACAAATGTATAAATTGACTTTCATTATTATTAAGATTTTAACATTTCAAAAAGAAACTTATATACACAAGTGTATATACTTTCATAAAGATATACTTTAAAATGTCATAAAAAAAATAATAGTCCTATAAAACAACAACAAAAAAAATAATAAGACAAATTTTAATTAACATTTAATTTCTCTTAATGTCTCTTCACTTCTCAGTCCACTAATTATTTCAGGCATTTTTCTTTTATTTTATCTATTCCAGCATAGATCAAAATAACTTTAAAATATGTATACATATTATCTATGAATTGATAGATTTTTTTTTTTCTGTTGTTGTAGAAATTGATTATGGTCATTTTTTTGATATTCAATTATATAAATAGTTAAATTTAACTATTATTTCAGATCACTAAAAAAACTTGTAGTTAAAATAAAATATATAAATAGCTATTTTCTGAAATCTATTTAGGAACGCAGGTTAATTTCAGGCTAAATATTCTACTAGATACCAATGGTGAAATAAGCTTACAAAAAAGGCAGACTTTGCCTTGAATAATAAAATGTGTACTTAGCAGATCATGTTTAGTTTTAAATCTTGATCCAGTAATTATTAGATTACATCTAAAAAAACAATTTGTAGTTAAAAAAAATAAAGCTATGACTTCTTTCTTCTTCTGTTTTTTTATTATTAATAATCCTAATGGTGATTATGTTCTGGGTTCCCATAGTAATCCTTTGACCTATTGTTATAATTCAAGTGCAGACTGAAAAATCTTTAACACTATTGTTTATTGATTTTAAAATATTTTTTTAAATAACAAAACACAAAATAATGTCAATAAAAAATATATATTTATTACATTGAAAAATTTATGTTGTAATTTACAAATCAAATGAATAAACAAACAACCAGGATAATATTATTACATCTTTTATAATTTAAAAAATAAATAAATAAATGAAAGTACAATATAATCCTAATTAGCAATTTAAATGCTACTGTTAATAATTATTTCTTTATACACACACTCACGAATTTATATATATTCATTTCTATTAAAATCTCACCATCATAAAACAAAGCACATATCACAATAAAAAAATAAACATGAACTAAATAACAATAAAACAATTAATAACAATAACAATAACAATCTATTTACAAATCCTTAAGTAAAACTAAATCAAAGAGATTTTTTAAAACTATACTGGCACTATAAAATGAAAGGGTGGATTTTTCATCTCTTACTATATATATATACTAGAGTAAATTTAATTAATAATCTGAGGTAGAGTGATTTTCTCCCTTTGTTTACATATACATTGAGTTATGTTTAATTTAAAGTATATATATATATATTGAATCTGGAAATATAGTACATATTTCTGCTTCACCTAGTGCCAATGTCATCAGCACTAGTCTGGGTTTGAACCAATCCTTATTAACTGACACCCATCTCATATTAGGTGGTAGTATATTTATAATTATTATAATATTTTGATTAATTTGTATTTTATGATTAACTAACCTTTTATAATAGTATATTTATTTATAATATTTGTAAAAATGTATATTGTTTATTTTCTTAAATTGAATTGAATCCTAGATATCTATAAAATGTTACAAATATTTCAAATTCTTTATTAAAGTTCATTTTTTTCAATTAATCAGTTGGTAACATTTTATATTTATCTTTTAATCAATGTACATTTGAGAATCAATTATTTAAACAATGTAAGATTTGTATGAAATGTTTTGTAAATTTCTACTTAGGTTTATGTCAAATATAAGTTTGAAAGTCATTGTACCAAATTCCTAAAATTTTTCTGAATAAAATCTACATTTTTGTTAATCTAAACCTTAATTAAATAGATTTTGTTAGTACAATGACTGATAAACTTAATATGCTTGTTGTTGTTGTTGTTTTTTAATTAGCAAATCAACCCTTGGGGCATGTTCATGCAGAATTATAGATTTCCCTCCAAAGCAGGCACCAACCTCAGAGAAACATTTAGAGTGATTGCAATTGGCAGTTGTCACTGTAGATTCAATCCTATAGGTAAAGACCAGAACATATAAATAGTTGAAAATTTGATAAGGAAGAATTAATTATTTGTTGAGTTTTATCTGAAGAGAATAGTTTAGAGATATAGTACATTGTGCCTACAGAATGACTGGCTAAAAAATCAACCATTGCTTTCCAGAGCTCTGTCCCACCAGCTCATCAATGCCTTTCCAGTGCTTTCAACATCTAGCCAGAGACTGTCTGTGTCAAAAAAGCCTGGAAATGATCTGACTGTATTAACTGCCTGTTTCAAGCCATGGAATGCCTACTGATTGATTCTGAGGTAACGTCCAATTCGCCGCAAGGCATTGATTCTATTTTACTTGTTTTCCAAATCAATACTAATTTATATTTTATATATCTGTGTGATGTTTATACGGCTTGGTTGAAAATGCTTCTTTTAATTTTATTAAATTTAAAATATCAATTCTTATAAAATCTTACATTATTTTGATGCAGCAAATTAAATTAATTTTTGTTGGTTTATTTAGAATATTTGATTTACTGAAATTTCCAAGTACAAAATTCAATGAGCTATTAACTTTAAATTCTCTCCCTCTTATTTTTCCAGTCAAAATCATTATGGGAGACCTACTTCCCGTAAATTAATTAATAGAAAGCTCGTTTGGTTTTGTATATCATATATAAATTTATTTTGAATGATTTATTTTAAAAGTATCTTACTATTGCCTCCCATTTAAAATAGCCCTGTAATTATTTCTGAAAGAATAAAAAATTTTAGTGAATCAATTAAGTAAAATTTATCATAGAATTTTATCAGTATATATTTCATACACATATTTTATTTGTCAGAAAATATTAAAATTATGATTTACAATTTATTATGATATATGTTTAAAATTCACCAGAAGTGAATTTGATATTTAATACCCAGTTTGTTTATGTTAATTAAATGACTGATTTATTTTGCAATCTTCAATGATGAGCTATTTAATAAATTATTAATAAATGAAATATTTGGAAGTGTGGAAAGCAATTTATATTTTAGTTTTAATTCTTGCCGTCCTTTTGTATTGTAAATTATGATCCATTTAGTAAAGGCCTAATGTTTCTGGGACTTTCCATTATGGCAGGGAGATAGTTTAATTAGAAATTAAGTTATTAATTTTGTTAGTGATACACAATCTATCTATATACATCCAAGGCATTATGTACTTATAGCTACAATTATTCATCTATTATTTTGCTTTGCTAATTACCTATTAGGACCTTTGGAAATTTAACTGACCAGTCCAACCTTTTACTCTCCCTCAATGTAGACATAGTTCATACCAAGGGATCCATATTTCGGCATTGTCATTTAAGATGTGTATGGGAAGTCCAGCACATCAAAAATATTTTATTATTATTCAGAGACATGCTTTGGCTGGAGGGCCAACATTTCTCTTATCTACCTGCACATATCAGGAATTTCCTTTAGCAAAGCCACCCAGAGTTTCATAACAGACCTCATTTATTTTTGTTGTAATCTATAATAGCATACTGCCTTCTTCATCATTTTATATCTTTATTTAGCAAACCTGAAAGGCTCTCTGCCATGATGGCACATCCTTCACAAACCAATTTCATTAATTAATTAAATCTAGACTGTATAATTGTCAATTATTTATTTAAGAACTATTTTGCCTTCCACACTCTTTATATACAAATGATTTTAAATGTAATAGTATTTTAAATGCACATCTTTCATATCTTGTAATATATATAAAATAGATTTATTTATAATCTTTTAAAAGGGCTACTAATATTTTATTGCTGATTGGTTCTTGGCAGACCAATTAATAAACTTTTACATTGTTATCAAAGCCACATCAAAACGAATTAAAGAAAATAACCAAGTTGTATAAACAAAGACTTAACTTATTTTGTACTAAATTCCTTAATAAATTCCTATAATATTGTTATTTTAAATAAGCTTAGTTTGTCATCACTCCCAATCTCTAAAGTTAATTACTCTATTTATTTAAATATTTCTTAGATTTAAATTCACTTCTTTATAATGTTTTCAGAAAGAATTATCATTATTATGGTTCAAACCATTAGTAATCGATCAAATCATATCTGTACTGTTCTGCAATCATCAGAATCCATTAAATCATTGGTTTTCCATGTAAACCCTTTATTATTTTGAGTCTCTATGTGAACCATGACCTCCAGCTGGGATATAATAAAACAAAGCACTGCTAATGTCATCACAAACATTATCCATTAGTCAGAGAGGCAATAGTATAGGCAAATAGGTTAGGATTCATCCTTTCCTGACATATGTGTCTTGTGAATGGTTGGATTCAAGGTACTTTTGCTTGGATAATTGGTCTTGTTGAATGAATACACGATAGGATTGGGACCCCACCCATTCTGATGGTCATTTATTTCTGATGAGCATAGTGTAGGAAGGAAAGAATGATTGGTCACCCAAATCAGATTATGCTGAACATAGCTCAAAAACTATGAGATTCTGTGAACAAATACGCTAGAAAATGGACAGCATGAAATGAAACTGATAAGATATATTATTTTGTATAACATAGTTTATTTAAATGACAGTATTTGGATAACACTCGTTCTAATAGTTCATTGCAATTCAGGTTCCATAGATCAGTTAGTGCATTTCATTGATAACTTCTCTGATAATTGTCTCCATTGTTGATGATCATTCAGTGTCCATCATTTATATTCCATAATCCTGTTCTTCCAGCATTCACATGGTAGAGATTTATTTAGATATTTGTGTGTACACCATGGATACCTCCCTTATCATTTCTCAAGTTTAAATTCTCCTTCCATGAGTTTATATTCTCCTTGTATGCACATATTCATTGACATGTCTATTAATTCCCTATTGCAATATACTCTTAAGTGATTTTGATTTATATTTGGATTAATCCTTTTTATCTAATCATTCATTAGCCAACAATTATATTTGAATATATTCCCATACTTAATCCATGTATATAAAAACATATTTAATTCATGTATATTGACACATATTTAATTTTCTGTATATAGATACATATTTAATTCATGTATATAGAATGTTAAGTCTTTCTTTGTTAAACATAATGCCCTTATACAAATTGGGATATGTTTATTTTAAATTAAATTCTTACATTATAATTTTTACAATTCATTTAGCAAGTTGAACTTTAACAATTTGACATATACACCTATACCCCACTTAGCAATGGCAATTGGTCCTCCAAAACTCAGCATTAAGCAAGAATATTGTATACAGAATACATATTTATAATGGTGGTCTATTGGAAAAAAATTGGTCATTCCAGTCGATGTAAAATATCCACATTGATTTCCAAGCTCAAAGATTTTCTTGATTTTTTTCATGGCAATGATGACTAAATACGGTAGCTAAAAAGAGAGGTTTTATATCACTAAAAAAAAAATGCATATTTTCACTGTTTAAAAAGTACAGTACAGCAAAAAGAAACAGAAAGTGAAACTAAATTTGAATTTAAGAGTTGTTATATTCGTTAGCAGAAGTTTTTCATCATAATAAAAAAAAATATATACTGAAGTGCATTTTTTTTAAAATTTGTATTACAGTACATATTATTGTACATTCATGTTTATTATTTATGTGAAATTATTCAAATTAAAAAACAATGTTTAATTATAAATTATTTAATTGAACATAAAGACTTATTACTGTACTCCAGAGTATCAAAAGGCTTAATGCGTATGTAAAGCAGTGAACTTTAGAAAAAAAAAATCAACTTATTTTAAAAGAAAAAAATCTAACTGTTCTAATTTTCTAAAACATGCGCTAAGTATATTTTTAGTAATGTAATAGTGTCTCCCCCCCCCATTCATGTAGAAAGATTATTCATTAACTCTTATTTTAAATGCAATCTGTTTTTCTTTTTAAACTTTTTTTTAAAAATGTTTTTCTTTTGATTTGAAACCACTTGGGTATACGTAATTAAGAAACACACATACATGCAAATTAATGTTAGTATTTAGTGTTTTCCTGAAAGTTTGTGCTGATGGTATTTTAGTTGTACTGTTTTGACCATCTAATATAAATGTTGAATGTCTAGAAAAATTAAACTTTATTTAAATAATCCAAATATTGTACATTATATTCAAATAAAGTTTAATTTTTCTAAAGACATTCAACACTTTTAAGTATACAGTATTATAGATTCAGTAATTATATATATATATATATATATATATATATATATATATATATATATATATATATATATATATATATTAAGTTTATATGTTCTATATACAAAATTCTGAATGCAGCACTAACATTGTGTTTTGTGAATAAAATATTGTATGTGCTATATAATTACAGCAAAGTCATTACCTGTATATGTATTACAGTAATGTACTTTTCTTTTGGGTAAAATGAATTTCAAATACCTATTCTCTGATGTCATCAGCGATGCAAAATTCAAGATGGCTGTCAAAAATTCTTTTCCCCATCATTATAGTGAATAATCAATGTAAATCAAAGCAGTGGATGAAAATTGTTGATGACCACTATTGTGAAATATCACTAAGTAGCTAATCATTAAGCAAGATAAAAGTGTATTTCTTATACCCTTTATTATAAAGCTTAACTTTGAATCAATGTTATAAGTTTTATCTCTTTAAAAAAAAATCAGGGAATTCATTATTGCATTTCACCATTTCTGTCAATGTATTTCAAATTACCCTTTTTTCCCTTTTAATTTTAATAACAATAAAGGCAATTATATTATTCTATAAGAAATTATTTTGGTACATAAAATTTTATCATTTTGTTGATCATTTTAAATAACTATGTTCCATTTTATCTTTCTAAAATGCTTTTCTTACAGCACTTTTTTAAATACTTTTAAATATTTAAAGTGTAATCTAGAGTTTCTTACCTTTAAATTTACCTAATGGCAATTCACCACTGTTAAGTCTTCATATGATCACCATTTCTTATGCTTGCTTATAACTGTTGGTAAAACAGGCAAAACTCACTATACATATTACTACACACAGCAAGCTAGAGTAATCAATGGATGTCAAAAGGCTTGTGCATAAAATCACCATCTAGTGTATACTCATACAATATCTCCAGACTAGTTGCTGGATTGTGGCCTTTGTCAGTGAAGAGCCTTGGATCTGAGATCACTGCACCTAGATTTTAGAATCTAATGCAACCCTCTAGATGCCACATTTTATCTTTACTTAACTACAAAACTATGAGTCTTAATTTGAAAACACCTTAATAATTTTCAATCCAAGTTCATTAGCTTATATAGTCATATGTCTGCACTCAGTTCAGTACCTATATATTTTGATGTCTTTGGTTCTTTAATAATCATAGCCACCACTATTTTATTAGGCAGAGTTGATTTTAAGCCAATAAACATCACATGATCACCATTTCTGATGCTTGCTTATAACTGTTGTTAAAACAGGCAAAACTCACTATATGTATTGCCACACCTAGCAAGCTAGAATAATCAATGGATGCCAAAAGGTTTGTACATAAAATCCCCATCTAATGCCTACACATCCAATATCCCAGACTAGTAGAATCCCACAAGCCAGAAACTAGTCTGGGGATATTGTGAATGGGTTCTAGATGTAAGACAATTATATGTGATTAACTAGGGATGCTCATTTTCTCATATAAAAATAAGTTTCATAATGTTTATTATTAATGTAGTTGAAAGGTTTAATAGTTTATCATTTATCTTTCTGTATTGCATTTCTACTTCTTCATATTTGTTGCAATGATTGTATTAATATTATTATTATTATTATTATTATTATTATTATTATTATTATTATTATTATTATTATTATTATTATTATTATTATTATTATTATTATTATTATTATTATTATTATTATTATTATTATTATTATTATTATTATTATTATTATTATTATTATTATTATTATTATTATTATTATTATTATTATTAAATTCATTATCTCTTCTCATCATGGTTCACTCATCTTCATATAGTCACTGTGACAAATGCAGGCTATTTCTTCTTGTGAGTCCAGGTTCTCTAATCAAATATTAGCCTGATCTAGGTTGTGTGATGGAGTTGAAGACTTATTGCCAACCCAAATTCTAGATTCAGAATGACATCTTGCTTGGTATGTGCCCTTGGTTAAAAAAAAGAACACCCCTTTTTTCAGGGACATCCATCCTTATTTTAGGAACCATGTCATCAGATTGCTAAGCCGATCATTTATACAATTGTTAGGCTATTGATAGCACTCACATAGGGTGCACCACAATGTCTAAGTCATGTTTATCTATTTGATTTCACTTGTGCTGGGTAGCCTTAAATGGAACCCATCTACAATTGTCCCATTCACAAAATATATATGTAATAAATTGTTAGATTCAACCTATAATGGGTTGCTAGCTTCTAATGATTCCAGTACAAACTAAATGGGGCACACATTATTGCAGTAAGTCACTTCCACCTTCCATAATGCTATGTAAAAGCCAGTGGATTATCTTAATCTAGTAATTTGTAAGCTACTCTCTCTACTATTTTTAGTTTTTGTAATAAAATCTATATTAGCATTGTCAATTAAACTTGTGTCATCATTGTGAGTCAAAACTATTAGGTTATTATTACCAAAACAAACATATTCATGATTTTGTACATGATTGATATAGTATTTCACTGTAGAGCATTATAAAAATAATCAAATTCCAAAATAATATTAATAACCATAGGGTAAATAAATTTATATTAGGCTTAATGAATGCTAGTATATAGTGAGGTCACAAATTGATACAGAACCCTGAGAAGAGAGTCTATATTTGAACCTGAGCTACATCATTGCTGTATGAAGAAGAGAAACTGTGTAATAGCAAGGGTGTTAATTAGGTGGTCAAGACTAGGAAGCCTAGGTAAGGGTTTAAAATAGCAGCATTGGGGTATCCCTGTGTCTGCTGGTTGAGTCCCTGAATGGTCTTTCAGTATTGTTGACTTATTATACAATCTTGACCATTACACTATCAACACAAAATTTCTAATATTTAATGTTTTCCCAATATGTGAATTGGCTACCATAAAACCCAATAAGACAAAATGTCACAATAAAAGAGTGTAGATTCATCTGTGCTTAAAACTCTGGTACATTATGAATTATATTACATATAACTGTTAGAAAGTAAAAAAATAATATAACATAATCACTTATAAGTGAAAACTATTGGGCAATTCATAGAATATTAATTCACTTCATGGTTAAAAATATATACTATTTCAAACATAGCATTAATTATGACATTTGTTTTGTAGAAATAATTAATATTCACATCAATGTGCAACAACTGCTAAAAATTAAAATGATTAATTTAAATTTTAAGATTATATTATCAGGATAAGGAATTCTTAAAAAGAGCATGCTATGAATGTGATTTTGAATACATTAAAAATCATGATTAGTTTTATGGCAATAGTTGTATTATTAATGATTTGTCTAAAAATGTGGCATTATCTGATTGGCAGAACAACAAAAGGAATGACTGACCAAAAATAATTTGTGAATAAACTGTGAAAAAAAAAACTGCAAGACAAAAACAAAACAAAAACAGTTACAGCAATATGAATGACCAACAAAAAAAACTTAAAAATGATTGGCGAATTAAATCTGCAAAAACACACACACACACACATAAAAAAAAAAGCAACGGAAGACAGTACAACAATGCTATTTAAGATCACTTTGATTTTTTTATATGTCAAGGTAATATTTGGGTCTGATGAACAATATCATAATCCTATTAAGTTAGTGGCTTCAAGTTTTTGATATAATAAAAATAATTATTTCAAAGAAGTAAATGAAATCTTTTAATGAACTTCTGAATAATAATACCATAAAATTATATGACTGAATTTAATGGTCTATTCATCTGATTAACTTACTTAGATTTGGTTAAAGATATTTAACTTTATGGAATTAAAAAAAATTATTTTAATCTTGAAAATAACAAAGCTCTATATTCTAATGAGATATTAGATGTTGTTCCCCTGTGTGGTTTAATGTGATAGACTAATAAAACCTGGAACTAAAGATCCATGGATTGCTGACAAGTTAAGCAAACTATATAATTAATTAGTATAATTTTAGTATAAAAATGTTATTTTTATGGCACATTTTCAGCTAACATAAATATGAATCACAATATAAATTTTTTTGTTTCCTTATAGATGGTATTGGATAAAATTGATTTATGCCAAAAGTGACAAAAGGTTAAAATATATGAAACACTATTTTATTATCATTACCATTAATATTTAAAACTATTAAATAAAATAGGCAACCATACAATTTGTAATATAAAAATAGTTAAAGAAAAGATCTATATTAAAACATGTATACACTATGACTTGGAATAATATGATAACACGTTCCATAAGGTTCTGACAAAAAATAATATATTGGTAGTTCTGCTTAATTAAAACCACTATCAGATTGCTTCATATTCTTTTTAATCTCCAGAGCATTATTCCATTAAGCACAGAATTCAGATAAACAAAGTTCTCATTAAAAAAAGAACAAATATAGTTTTCAATGCATTTAACAATAAACATTCACATCTAATTTTTTAGTCCATTTGTTAAGAAAATGTATTTATTGTATTTTTATCATTATATTTTTTTCAAAACTAAAATAGAAATTAAAAAACATTATTTGAAGCATTTTCATAAAATATTTTTTTAAATATTTGATTATTATAGTCAAAATAAGAGTTATAGATCACATGACCCTATTCTCTTAAGCTTGTAAGTTATAAACAATGAGGATTGCCAATTCCTCAACAAGCTTTGTGAAAAATGCTTAGCCAGAATGAGCATTTAAAATATCCCTGTCAGGAACCCCCCACCCAAATCTCTGACCATGGTTTTGTACTTTGGTACTCCTCAGAGAGGTGACAGGGTAGGTTCAGACATTAGATCTAAAATACCAACCCAAAGCCAGCATTTATATAAAAGTTATCTATTGAGTGGAAAATCTAAAATTTTAAGACACCTACAGGTCTTCAAACGCAGCTATTCAACTCAAATGGCTATATGGGGCTGATAGATCTTCAGCCATACCATATATTAGTAATCCTAGCAATATAACATCACATAATACTTAAAGCAGAGACTATAAATAGTCAAAATAAGAGTCATAGATCACATGACCCTATCTAAGTCACTTTCATGATATGAGTTTGTGCTGTTTAATAATTTATTGTATTGGTAATGAATCTATAATTTAATTTTCAGTTTTGTCACTAGATGATAGACATATTCAGAAAATAAAAACAATTCTAAAAGTAGCAGTTCTTAAAACAAATCAATGGGAAATTTTCATGTTATGTTTATAAAAATTAAAAGTAGGTTTTTATTCATTTGCAATTTAATTTATCTTTGGTTGCAAAAATATTTTTATTTTTAAATGCTCTTTTTAATAATAAATATAAAATATATTTTATTGTTTGTAATTTTTTTTTTCATGTGTCATAGTATCAGCCGGGAAGTGAACCCGATAACTTGGGACAACTGCTTGTAAAGCAGCTGTCACTGACCTCTTGACCACCAATGCTTGACTTATTGTTTGTAATTGAAAGTACTTTCTGAACATGATGAATAGGAAAAAAACAGACTTTGACCTTCATGTTAATAATGACTCATAAGTTTTTATCTCTCATTTTATTTTTTTAGCACATTTCAAAGTATTTAAATTACTTTTAATTAGTTTTAAATATGTTTTAAATAACAATTATGCTAAAAAAATTATTTTTTAAAGTCTATGAAAATTTAAGTAGATAGTTTAAACATTAACCTTTTATTATTGTGATTTTTTTAAAACTTTGATATTGTTATGAAAGTTATTAAAGTTACTGAATTATGCAGCTGTAGAGATTTAAAAAAAAACAAACAAACTAAGCAAACAAAAAAATAAAATTAGATAGATAATTATCTTGTAATAAATGTTAATGAGACTGAAATTGAGTGTATGATTATCCAATATTGAATATAAAAATAATAAATAAATTTAAAGAAGGATAACAAATTTAATTATTCTATGGTAGATAAACATTAGCAAGGAATTATTACAATGAAGTTTAATTTAGTTTTAAATTAACTTTATTAGGAAGAGGGTCTTAATTATAAAATTAATACTTTTTTTTCTTGGAGTAATAATTATATATTAATTATTTGTTGGATTATTTTCATCATTTAATGTTAGAGGTAAATATTTTTAGAAAAAAACCCTGTTATTTAAATTACTAAACATATTCAACTGTTAATAGTAACACACCGCTGAGATCATCAGTGATAGTATCTGTATGGAAGTCAAACTTAGAGTTTTGAATAATTCAATTATAATATTAAATTTCAAAAATCTTACACTTCACTTTTCAGCCAAAAACTTTTATTATTGCTTACAGTTTCGACTATACCATGCAGTCTTCATCAGATTTACAAAATACAAACATACATAAAAATAATATTATATATGAAGACAGCAAAAACAAAGAGGAAGAAAATAATTCAGTTAGTTAGAACATTACCTTAAAATTCAACATTCAAAAATCTAAAAATCCAGGTTCAATTCCCATGCGAGGACTCATCACATCAGCAACACTGGAAGAAGAGAGAATATTACCACTTGAAACATTGTGTTAAATACTAACCTGTATGCTATTAGTAACAGTTGATTGAATATATTAAGAATGTTTAAATCAAAGTTTAAATTTCTTTTTAAAGACATTCAATTCTTAATATTAGATGATGAAAATAATGCGACAAATAATTAAAATTAATATGCCTTCATCACAAACCTTCAGATAAGCAATAATTATTAATCAATTTGATTATCATATGTTATATTAGTGAGAATAAATTAATTTTGACAGTTTTTATTCAGCTATCTTGAGAAACGGCTTTGCTGAAAACTGTTGATCAGTCAAAACTGTAACAAATAAAAATAATAAAGAAACATTAAATTCAATTACACAAAGATTTTATTGGTTATGATTTTAAAGTATATTAAAGAATTCCAAAAAGATTAAAAGATTTTAAGTAAATAGGATATCAGTTACCTTTTAAATTTAAATATAAATATAAACTCCCTAATCTAGCTTTCTATGGTGAAAAGGATTTAGATTTTTGACTAAAATTTTTTTTATTTGAACAAAAGCAATGATTTACTTTAGGAAAGTTTTTATTTAATATCAAATAAGAAGGACATTTAAAAAGTGATAATGATTAAGTAATTGAATTAAAGGAAAAATAGCTTTAGTAAATAGATATAAATTAATGTGCATAATTGATATCAATAACATGCTTCTAATCTTTTAATCGGTTTTTGTTCTCTAGAAAAAAATACTATAGATTGTAGCAATGTAAATATTTTTTAACCCTTTTCCCGCGCTGTAAATATTTTTTAAATACTGAAGGAGAAGAGAAAAACTTAAAATTTTTTTTTATAGGAGCTTAAAAAAAAAAAGAAAAAAATGTTGCTATAAGTAGTAATTTTTAAAAATAGATTTTAGTTTTAAAAAAAGACTGACAAGTAAATATTATTTTTAATTAACTAAATGCAAATAAAAACAGTGAATATAAGCTATACAATGAATGTGTGTATAACTTTTGATATATATTTATAATTTTATATTATTAAATCTCTTATGCCTATAAAATGCATGAGATTTGTAGGAAGGAAAGTTTAGGAAATCCAGAAAACTAAAGACACTATATTAATGGTATTTCACCTGTAATAATTTGTTTTTGTTACGATTGTGAAATATTATTAATATATTCCAAATGTAATCCTACTGATTAAAAAGGCTTTATCTCTATAACTATTTAGGAGTTTAATTTTTTTTATTTTTAAAAGCATTCATCATTATTTATTTTCAATCTTTATTGATTTACAACAGATTGAAAAGATCTCTGAACTTGATTCAGTTTCTTCAATTTATAGTTTCTTTATTCTATACTATTCCAGAAAACATTCTTACCTATTCATTTTGCACACGGTCTCATTTAAATCTTTTATGAGGTTTTGAAATTTCAGTTATTCAATTATCATCCTATATTTCATAACATGTTTAGCCCAGGTTTATTTCAGTTTTTCAAATTACCAATAATGTTAATGTTATCTGTTGCTTTTTAATCCATGCATTTATTTCCTTTTTTTCTTATTAATTTTAATATAGGTCTCTTTATACACTTTATGTAGAATAAAATCGTTGTATTTCTTTGTTGTTAAGTGTCCAAATTTGATATAAATAAGTCTCCCTTTAAGGCTAATGCAGGCTAAATGATTTTTAAATAATTTTCTGATAGAAAAATGATGATGAAGAAGATCACATAATTACTAATTGTTATGCTCGCTCATAACTGTTATTGAAACATGGAAAAGTCTCCATACAGTAGTGTTACTCAGTGCAAGCCAGAGTAATCAATGCTACTAAACTGAGTTCAAACCTATATGACTATATAAGCTAATGAGCTCGGATTGAATATCTGATTGTGTTTTCAATTTTATTCTCATAGTTTTGTAGTTAAGTAGAGATAAAATGTGGCTGCTGGAAGGTTGCATTAGATTCTAAGATCTAGATGCAATACTCTCAGATCCAAGGCTTCTCACTGACAAAACACAAAAGCTAAAAACTCATCTGGGGATATTGAATGAGTAGGCACTAGATAGGGATTTTATGTACAAGCCTTCTGGCATCCATTGATTACTCATGTTTGCACAGAGTGGCACTACTGTATGGAGAGTTTTGCCTTTTATAATGATGGAGAAGATACTGTTCAACAGATTTATTAACTGCTCAGAGATGAAAGTTATATAAATATGAGTTTATTTTTAAATGCACAACTGGGATTTTATTTTTTAATTATTAAATAAATATCATATAATTATTTGAAACATGATTAATCAAAGATAAAATTGTTGCAATTCGTTTTAATTACTTCATTAATTATTTTACCTTATTTGCATAATATTAAACATATATATATTTCTATTTTTTTCTTTGTTACAAAATAACACTTTAGTAAGTTTAGCGAAAATTTTACAAATTTTAATTGCTCTATTTATTAAAATTTTAATTAAATAAATTAGCATTTTCGGCATATAATTAACATTTATTAATTATTGCAATTTTAAACTTCTTTAATTGATTTATTTATACTAAAATTCACCATGGGTAAGACATTATACTATTATTATTTTAAAAACTTCTAATTAATTAAAATATATAAGATAAAAAACAATATAAATGTATGAGAATGCAAATTAAAGATGTTCGTTATAAAATTGAGTTGAATGTAAGTTAAAAAGGTGATCTTTTAATTAAAGTTATTGAAAAAAAAATTAAATAACATTTTATAAATAAACATTTAATTACATAGAATTTATTTTTCACTTACAGTAATTATTTTCGCATAATTATAATAGATCAATCAGTTTTGTAAAAAAGGCAACTTAAAAACAAAATTATTTTCGATTAATATACAAAACAAAAATATTGTATTTAAATGCAAGTATGCTTTTATTATATAGGATGTACTTGTTCTTTATTACTATATAATTCTTGATTGAAGTCTTCTACCCATGTCTATATCTGTTATATCTTCCGAATTGCTCAGAATTTTAAATGAAGAAGTGAGACATGCAATTAAATTTAGAAAGAAAAAAAAGCTCAAGGTAATGATGGAATTATAATTTATATATTAAAAGAAGCAGGTGGAGAAATAGACTTTTTTTTAGCAAAGTTATATACCAAATGTCTAAATGATAAAGATGTACCAAATGATTGGAAGAATGCAGTATTAATATTAATATTTAAAAAAGGTGATAAAAACGATATTAGAAATTACAGACCTATCAGCCTTTTATTAGTTTTATACAAAATTTTTATTAAGATAATTACAACTCGTCTACAGAGAGCATTGAATTTCCGCCAACCAAGAGAATAAGCTGGATTTAAAAGTGGTTTTAGCACAGTAGATCATATCCAGGTATTGACAGAAGTTATAGAAAACACATGAATATGAATTGCCATTATGCTTTGGATTTGTAGATTATGAAAAGGCATTTGAGTCTATAAACATTTCTTCAGTGATTAAAGCATGGGGTCATCAAGGTATAGATCCAGGATATTGTCATATTTCAAAGAATATTTATAAAAATGCAACAACAACAATTAGATTGCATAATTATACTAGGAAAGTCAACATTGAGAAGAGTGTAACACAGGGTGACTCCATATCTCCAAAACGTTTTACAGCAGTGCTGAAAGAAGTATTTTTTGGAATAAAATGAGAAGTTAACGAAGTGAAATAAATGGAGATTATTTAAGTCATTTAGATTTTGCAGATGTTGTAGCTGTTTTTGCAAATAATGCTGTAGAGCTGCAGGAAATGTTGCAGGAGTTGTCAGGTGAAAGTAGGAAAGTATGATTAAAGATAAAGGTTAAGAAGACTAACATAATGTTTAATGAATTTTCTCAAAATATGAAAATAAAAATTAATTATGATGAGTTAGAAGAAGTTAACAGCTACAAATACCTTGGTCAGATTAGTAATACAGATGGAAACATAATTGATGAAATTAATCATAGAATTAAACTTGGTTGGAGTGCTTTTGGTAGAAATAACTTGATACTAAAAGGAAATATGCCTATGTGTTTGAAAAGGAAGGTTTTTAATAGATGTGTTTTACCAGTTCCTACTTATGGATCTAAGACTTGGACACTTAATAGAAGATCAATACAGAGACTTTGGACCACTCAAAGAAGTATGAAATGATGCATGTTGGAAGTAACAAGATGAGATCAAAAATGCAATATATGGGTAGGAGAACAGCAGGTGTTATTGACCTCATTAAAAAAAATTAAAAGTTTGATATAGAGTTGGGTTGGACATATTTTTAGAAGAAAAACATGGACAATTGAAATCTTAAACTGGGTTTCAAGAGATTGTAAAAGATCCAGAAAGATACCATATGTGAGATTGATAGAGGGGTGATATGGAGAAGAGAAGCTAAAGATCAGAAAAGATGGATTGAAGTTGGAGAAACCTTCATCCTGCAGTGGATTGATAATGGGTGATGATGATGTTTTCATTTGGTACTTTGTTAATGGCTGACTTCAATGTCTTTATAAATATTTATTACATACTGAATATCATTATAAGTATTACCATTTTATTCATGCTCTGAGATTCAAATTCATTGTAAATCATATTTTAAATGTGTTTTAGATTAAAAGTTAAATAAGAATATTTCTTTTAAAAAATTGGCTAATGTTCAATTCAGGTATCTATCCAATGATTAGTCAGTAAACATTAATATTGAGAAATTCTTAATCAGAGAGCAAAATATAAAACAAAATCATAAACTCTGTTTATCCAATAACTGTTGATTTATTAACCACATAATATATTATGTGATATTTTTTATACTACTTGAGATTAATTCTGGTTATACATATAAAAATGAAATAGAAAGAAAACACTATGCCCTCATTATATTTCAGAAGGAAACAAAATCTTCTGAGGATTTTAGTAATGACTAGTATCCTAGTTTAATATTATTCATATTCTGTTCATGACAACAAACATTGCAATTAATTGTACTGTTTGTTATTATCAAGTAATAGTTTGAAAAACTGGATAATTATTGAAAGATTTATAGTATTGGAAATAAAAATCACTACTGGTCTATATGGCAAAATTATGTTAGACCAGAATTATAGAGATCAGTCATGGACAATATTTGACATAGTAAAAAAATGATTAAAAACCATATATATTTTAGATGCTTGCAGATCTAGTATTGTGTCATATTGTTGAAAGATGTGATGGTGATAAAATATTATATAAAATGAGTTTTTATAATTAAAGTTTATTACATAATTATTGTAAATTAAATAAATACAATAAGTTATCAATAAACAATTTCAAGCAAAAAATGTGAACCAAGATTAAAGTTTATTGAAAAAAAATGTAATGTGAAATCTTACTTCTATTTGGTGATATCGGAAAAATAAATGATTAGAAGCTACAAATCCTAATTTTTGTTATCAGAAAAATAATAAAGATGGGTGGCAATAAAATATATGAGAAAGTTAGTTTATTACAAAGAAATAACATCCCCTTTTTATAATTTCTCTTCCAACATCAGAATACTTTTTCTTCTTGATGATCATTTATTACTATTTTATCAAATGTTTTATTTTGTGATATAATGCTTTTTCTAATCGTATTATATATATCTTTTTTCTAAAGGGTTTTTTTGATATAATGCTTTTTCTAATCGTATTATATATATCTTTTTTCTAAAGGGTTTTTTTAATAAAAATATTTGTGATTTAATTTAAATTTAGTATTAGAATTAATTATTAAAATATACTTAGGTTAAATTAAATAAAATTACTATACCCTCTTTAAAATTTTGAATTTTGTATATATTCTAATACTTTTATTAATTTCATATATGAACAAAAACTATTAAATCAACTTGATCATTTTCACCATTATCGATCTAATGAAGGTTAAAAGACGTCAAGTTTATTTCTGCTATTTAAGACTCTCTTCTTCACAACACACCTGCAAACTTTCTTACTTCATTCATCCATCTACATATTGTTCTATCTATCTATGGCTTTACAATCTTTGTATAAGTGACTATTTCATTGCAATATAGATGCCAGTAAGGATAATATATTTGCATATATAGCCCTCCATATATTAAAACTGTATAAACCTAAAAGTCTGTGCAGCTTGAATTTACATATAAAATTGTATTTAAACTTAGTAAAAAATCATTTATTTAAAATATTAGTCTAAAATATTCTTTTAAATTATTTCAAGTTTATTCTTCATTAAAAATACAGATGATAAAATAGTTTACCAGTTAATATTTGTTCAAAGTAATATTTCATTAAAGACTGACCAGCTTGGCATTACTTAAAATTATTTCCAGTTTATTCTTTGTTAGAAGTGCCAACAATAAAGTTGTTTACAAGTTAAAACATGCTTAAAATTATGTTTTAGTCAAAGATTGACTAGATTAGAATTTTCTTAAATTTTTTTTTAAGTTTACTATTTTGTTTAAAACTGCAGACTATTAAGTTGTTTACAAGTTGTTGCAGTTGACCAAAATAACATTTTACTTTAATTAGTCTTATAGTTAAACGTCAATTTAGAAATCAGTCAGTCATAAATCCTGACTTGACCATTTGAAGAAACCCCAGGAGAGTTTCTTTAGAGGTGGTAAATAGGGGTATGTACTGAGTATAGATATAAAAACTTGCAGCTTTTATTATTAAAATATAGATAACTATATATATATATATACAAGAAAATATATATCACAGAGAGAATATTATTAAAAGTTTTTTATTGTTGCTAAGATAAGAGCCATCGGGTAGTGGAAGATAGAGTTGCCATTTATCTTCCACTAGAGCTTTTACAAATGGTAACAACAGCCATTGTCTTATGCCCAAGAACCAGCCACAGTCACCCTATAAGTATAAACCAGTTGCATAGAGAATAATGGGCCCTTATCCAGAAGCCATCTTAGCTATAACAAAGTTGTACCCAGTAAGCCATCCCAGATGTCAGCAAATTGTATTCAATAAGCTGCCTTAAAATGGGGAAGGTGCATCTACTGAATGGCATCAGAAAGCAAGAAAAGCCAGATTCACATCCGTCCATGGAGAATAGAAATTGTGCTCAGAGAAGCTACTCATACCTGAACTTTTTCTAGAATCCCTGTCAAGAATTATGGTAAAGCATGCTAAAATATCATTCATTCTTTAAAGTAACTATCAACCTAGCATTTATTGTGTTTCCTGTATAACTCTGCTATGCTTATCTTTATTTGAAATTAGTCACTTTATCAAATCTTGCTTGATCATCATTATCATTATTATAATAATACACTTATGTATTTATTTTAATATATAATGTTTAAAATCTGAAACTTTAGTGTTAAGTGTATTAACTTTTTATTTATTATATAGATGTTATTTAAGCCATTCTTTATCATTGTTATGTTTGATTTATGCTAAAGTAATCAGAACAGAGTTTGGCAAATTATTAATTCTCAGAGAGATATATACATGCTCTCATTGTGCTCATTTGTTCTAAAAAACTGCCAAACTCCCTTCTGTATTTAATACTCTGCACCAGTGATAATATTGCTATCTATAATATGGCCTAATAAATATTATAAATAGTGTTTATTTGCATTTAAGTGAGAGTGATTTTCTACAGTATATGTGCAATGAATATTTGAACCTGAAATAACTCTTAAAATGTACTGTAAATCTATAATTATATGTCTTAAGCAATATAGATAACTTTTAAGCCAGATTATAAGTATTTCCCTATAGTATAATTATTATGTGCTATTTCAGAATTGATTAATCGCAGTAACACTACTAGACACTCTGTATTTTGCATATATATAATGAATTAAAATGATTATATTAGATTCATGAAGCGAATGTGATGCTCATTAGTAAATGATGATTAGCTTCTTGCTATATTCTATACATATGTATGTGTCTGCATTGAGGTTGCTTTAATGTCAAACCATGACAGTTAGTTTGGATAGCCAAGCTATTTTATATTTGATATTTGAAAGAGACTAAAAGAATTTCATTCTTGAAGTAACTGTTCAATCCTCCAGACTAAAGAAGTCTCTTTTATTATTATAGCAAGCAGCATGATACAAAGAACCGATTACTTGGTAATAAATCTTTACAAGCACACTTTCAAGATACCCTCCTTTTATTAATATATTTGATATGCCATAGAATTGATCCTGCTCTATCAGTTCCACCTTGATCTGAGCCAGAATCTGGGTTAACTTGATTAATTTGTATCATAAATTAGATGTAAACTTTATTGATACCTCCCATTTAGTATGACTTCACTTTTTTTGCTAAGTTCTTTATGTCTAGGCATAAAGCTCTCCATAACTGTGTATCATATTACTCATCCCTATGTAATAAAAGGTAAAATGGCAATGTAAAGGTTAATTAGCCACTGTGTTTTGTTTTATCATATATTAAGCTAAAATATTAATCATATGTAAAATAACATTTACATGCAGGTGAATGTTATTTTACATGTGACTAATAATTTACATTTTAACATAGACATGTTTGATGGAGCAAATATGTATTTACTGAAGCACTCACATCATGACTAAGCTTTAATAATAGTTGCCAGTTATTAATATTGGAATACAAATATGCCAGACATTTTTATAATATTTGTAATATTTTCTTAATTGGTTGCTTTAACAATTTTTTAAAGACTTAATATAAATGTTTTTTTTTATTAAACATTTATAAAAGTTTGTTACATTTTAAAATAAACATTGGTAAATATTCATTCATCTGAATTATATTAAAGAATTGACAGTTAATGAAAGCATGGAGTACCTTAATGCTGAATTATGAATCAGCACTGGGTCGGAATCTTTACCATGAAATATATACTATATCTCTGTAGTTAAAAACACTCATACTGATATTTCGTGGAAATATTTATTTAATGGCAGAATTATATCTTTCACTTAAACATAGTGGTTGTGAAATTGATATGTGACAATAGAAAAACATACACTCACCAATCAGATAACTGAGAAAATATAAATTTTATATAGACGATTTATTTAAATTCATGCTTACTGGTTATCAAATATGTTATTTTTGATATTAATTATTTGTGACATCATTTTTGATTAGCTTTTTAATGAATATTTCAATATTTTATTTGTTTCTATGATCATAGTCATATAATTTTTCATTTCATGATCTTATTTTAGAATTTGCCATTTCTAATAAAAAGTACTGTAATACCTGTGAATTTATATGAAAATTCAGCATCTTTATGCAGACAGCCATCTATACTTAGTATTTTCTAATGCATATGAGTAAGCCTTCATTAAACTATAATTTTCAAATATTAAATTATTTTTTATAGATTTATTTTTTTTAGAATCCATTTTATGTTTGAATCAAACTATCATGTCACTGGTGAATAATATGAAGTACATAGAAATATATTGTCAACATAGCCTACATATGAAATGATTAGTTGGTGTATTATAATGAATTGGAAGATTTTTTTTAATATATACTAATGTTAGATTATGTTTTACATCACTTAATAATAATGCAATTAGTCATGAATAATCATATAACCATGAATCAATCATTGTTCATAATTAACACATATATAAACATATATAAACATTTTTACCAAATGGGAATTTTCATTTTTAAATTCTAATTACAATTTCATGTCATAATGTTTCCAATGCAAGAACCAGTTGTAACTTCTTCTGCAGACTTAAAATGGTAATACATTGGCTAACTTCTTAACTAAAAGAAGGGACAATTTTTGGTTTGTACTCAAACTATTAAATGAGTTTATAGTGAAAAAATAAACAAATATAAATATGAGAATTTGACATATCACAAACATTTCTTAATACTCATCTAAAATCAAAACTCACATTCAGTGAGTTATGTACATTTATTTAATATGTAATCAGATTAAATAGGTGATAAAACATTTTTAATAAATGGGAATTCCATTGTTAAAGTCTTGTTAAAAATTCAAAATAGTTATTTTTTTCAAAAAAATACCCAAATAAAACTTGCTGGCAGGCTGAAGTGATAGTATATTGTAAGGGTATGGGAAACAGAGTGAACTTGGGGTGATGACACTTATCATCAATAACCCCAAGTCAATAATAAAATTTAAATTAAATATAGAAGGAATGTGAATACATATGAAAAACAAGCCTGAGAGATCAACACAGAACTCTAATAAATTCATCAGCATTGCAGAAAAATAATAACCAGCATTCCACAACATGAATAATCCACAATAAAAATAAATGAACAGTCAATTTTATGGCTGGATTTGAAATGGGTCTGCTATAGACCAGGTTAATTATTTATCCCTTTCCAGTTTGGAGAGACTATATAAATAATAACTTGGATGCACAAACTTAAGTGCTAATCCATAAGAATATAATAATTATAAAATAATACTGGGATTTTAAAACATGCTGATCATCATTAGTACTCTCTGACCACTTAGTACCATTAATGTACTGGCTAACTATAAACTTAATTTTTAAATAAATATATAAAATGAAATATAATGCATGAATTTTAAAAAGATATTTCCTTTGCACAAGTTCAGGCTAATAATCAACTGAATGTCCATAAACATTAAGTATAAAATCCATTTTATATAAGCAAACTGTGGTGCATGATTCCAGCTCAGAGAACAAAAGCTTTATAACTGTTACTATGAACAAGGAATATAATGCAAAAATAGAATTTAAATCTATTCTATGAGTAAATTCACTGGAATAAATTTAACAATGAAATATCAATTTATTAATAACAATAAAAATGAAATTAAGGTCTGCAGAATATGACTATTCATATAAATTAAGCCTTCTGAATTTTATTAATGCAAAAGAAATTCACTATTACATTGAAATTTACAAATATGTTTATATAGGTTTACATAAAACACTTATATATAAGCAAGCAGAGAAGTGATATAATAATTTAAATTAACATGTTCAAATTGTCATAGCCTTGATAAAAAATTCAATTCATTTTTAATAATACACAAACACACACATATGTTGTGTGCATACATAAAAATAAAATGAATCAAATTTATTAATTCATTTATTATCTAATGGTAAAAAAGTTTCTCTTTTTCTTTTTTTTAAAAAATATTAATTCCTTGAAGGTCCTTCATAAAAGTTTTCTTTTTTGGCAGGATATTCGTCATTAATTACAAACATCTTTAAACATACTCCAGCAAGTGTTTTTATTTGTTCTCTCATCTGGAAAGATTTTTGGTGTTTTTCTTTTTTAATAAAATATACTGAAAGCACATCTTACTTTTTGTTAAATAAAGTTGTTTACTTTA
The DNA here is from genome assembly GCA_028023455.1 of Epiperipatus broadwayi. Lineage (NCBI taxonomy): Eukaryota > Metazoa > Onychophora > Udeonychophora > Euonychophora > Peripatidae > Epiperipatus > Epiperipatus broadwayi. The sequence goes on from JAQFVV010006209.1 coordinate 15,862,537, forward strand.
AAAAAAATTGTCATTTTCACTAAAGAAATTATTTAAAATAATTCACCAGCTGTACTTTATAAATATGATGCAGTATGTTTAGATGTGCTTATGTGCATGTAGCTAAAACATACATATAAACTAAATGTTCTCAAAGCTGAAGCTGATGACTTTCTGAGTAAACTTGTTCATTTTAAAACAGTAGACTGGTTTGTTGTTATTTTTGGGAAAGGTATAATTGAGTAACTTTTGACCTCTTTACAGTGAGCTCCATTTAATCTAGAATTTTAAAAACTTCAGACATACTGGATAGTACACAGTATATATGGAATAATGGACCACAATAGTATTGTGCCTTGTTTTCATGTAAATCCAAACTCTACCTTTGTAAACTAGTAGCAGCAACTGAGCCTGCACTGTCTTTTTGCTTTAGTTATTACTTCATGGAAGTAGTAATCTTGTTGTCATAACCTGTAAAATTCTAAAACACTCAAAACTTCTGTAACTCTCCCTAGTATTTTTTGCCAATCTTTTTATAGTCATGGTGGAAAAAAACAATTAAAAATGAGTATTCTCTATCGTAATTGAAAAAGCATAATTACTTCTTTCAATTTACTTTAATCTTTTAAAAAACAACTTTGTAGGATTTTTATCACAACATGTAATGCAATCTTTAATTAAAAAAATTCCTTATGATGCACATTTAATAGTGAACCATCATCATTTTTCAATATATATAGATAACAAATTACTACAATTTCATTGATAAATGTCAAACATGTAGCACACAAATCACATATGGAAAGTATGTCAATAATTTTTATTAGTTATTTATTAGACTAGAGATTATCTAAAAAGGAATAATATTTCTGTAATGTTACTTTCATTACACCACTGTCATTCAAGATAGAGATTGTTTTCTATCAAATTTTAACTCCTTTGCGAAAGAATGTAATTATAAACATATAATCAAAGACATGTGAAAAATTTATATGGTCCCCAAAATGCCTAAGGCAAATGTAGTGTAAATACTATGGAAATATTATTCATTATTGGATAATCTCTAATCTAATGAGTGATTACTAAAGATTATTAATATACTTTCAATAAATAGTTTGTTTTAAAAGTGTGAGGGCTGCATGTTTGACCATTATGAATTAAACTGTAATAATTTGCTATCTATATATATGGAACAATGATAAATATATATGTAAAAGATTATGGATTTGGCCAACTGAAAAGTGCTGATTTAGCACAAAATATGCATCTTAGGAATAATAGAACTTTTTACATGTCTTTGATCATATGGTTTTGATTACATCCCTGCACAAGAAGATAAGCATGGATAGAAAATATTTTATAACTTGCATGAAAATGATATAAAGAAAATAACAGTACAAAAATATTATTTATTATTGGATAATCTCTACTCTAATGAGTGACTAATAAAAATTATTATCAAATTTAATTATTTATAAAACCTATATATATTTTTTTAAATAATTTACTCGATCAGCCATATATTTATAATTGTAGTTACTGTGAAGCTATTAAATAAGTACCTTTTACTATTATGTACAGTTAATATATATATATATATATATATATTAACTATTATAATAGTATAATAGTATAAATATATAACAAAATAAAATATCTGCTAATATTAATAAAACAAAAAATAACTTTGGTCTTTATCTTTTGTTTCAGTGATGACAAAGTATTTCTCAATATCCCCCCCCCCAAATAAAATAACATCATCAGGTCAATAACATTTTATTCTTGCATGTTTTAACAATGAAATAATAAACATAAAATGCAAGCACATTAATGAGAATGATTGTTATTGTACTGTTTTCTGTAGCAGTATAGCAACACCATTACAATACACAATAACTAACATGCTGTTTTGCTCAGTTATAACAATTATGCTCATCTAAGGCAAAGCAGGTTATATCTTTAAGAAAATATATCTCTAAACTTCTGCCAGTCCACAAAATTTTATCCTTATTTTTACCAGTCTGCAAATGTGAAAAAATTGAAGACCACTGATCTAGGGTATTAATATTTCTGTTATAATTTGTGTTAAAAATAGTGATCATGTGTAATAAAATTTGAACTGATTAATTTGTGATAATCTGTTGCATATAGTTAATTGTTTTGCATTTATTTGACAGCAAAAATTAGAATTAAAATGTATTTTGATTAATTTTATTTGTAATTGGAACATCAAGATGGTACCACCTTGAAGAGAAAAGCAACTATAATGAGATTAGATATTACAGTTTTATAAAAATATATTCAGTACATTTGTATGATTTAAGCTTTTGAGAAATTGAATAACACATTTTTTACAATTTTTTATTAATATTTGTTAAAAATAAATTAAATACTTGATTTTTAATTTTGTGATGTAGACATTTAACTTTTATTTTAATATATTTACTTTTTAACAGAAAATTAATCATCACAATATTTACTAATGCAAACAAAAATAATATACTCTTAAATCAGAAAAGCCTATTGTTAAATAAGAAACATCTTATTTTAAAATATTACTATTATTTTTGTTGTTTGTTTTTGTAATTATAAGAAAAGTTTTAAATACATTAAAAATAACTTTATCCTTTAAATGTATATTTCATCAAAATTCATTTTATTGATAGAAATTTAATGAAGACAAATTATATTCATTAAAATACACTTTTTAAAAGATGGTGGCTATAAATGAAGTCTCATGTTTGATTGATTTCTGTTTATTAGACTTCTATTTATTTGCAAAATTGATATATTATTTTTAGGACTATTTTTTTAAATGTATGTTTTTAATATTATTTTTTAAAATTGTAGATTTAATAAAAAAAATGTAGTCATTAAAAAGTAAAAAAAAAAAATCCACACAAAATAGTTACCAAATTAACTATATAAGCTGTTGAAAATTGATTAAAATGTTAATTAAATGTCTTTCATTTTTGACTTAATATGGACCATATAATTATTATATGTTGTTGTTTCAGCTTGTCTCTAGTTTTAAGACATAGCTGAAATTTTATCCAACTAATTACATGAAAAATGTCCATTATATTTCAATGTTTATATCTATAATTGCATGAAAATCTTAAATTAATGTATATCTGTTTGTAATTAGAATAACTTTTGGCATATCTAGAAACATAAAGATTAGATGTTGGAAGTCATGTGCTTAATAAACATCTTTTTTGTAATGAACCTTTTAATATTTAAATGTATATACATTTTTTTATCTTTTACTTATTTTTTGATAAGTTACTCTTTATGAAGGGATAATATTAAAATGTAAAGAGTGTATTAATTCAAACTTAAAATTGAGATTCTAGAATAAATTTTATTTAAGTAGTACCCCCAAAAAAGACAACTGTACAACAATGATCAAATGTAGATTTGACTTAATATTAATTATTAAGCTAATCTCGTGCAG